>RSEE01000046.1:0-523489 GCA_003971905.1 Moniliella sp. 'wahieum' | reverse complement strand
CGATAGCTCGCTACCCGAAGGGGAGAGAGTTATGCCGAGGCGATAGCTCGCTACCCGAAGGGGAGAGAGTTATGCCGAGGCGATAGCTCGCTACCCGAAGGGGAGAGAGTTATGCCGAGGCGATAGCTCGCTACCGAAGGGGAGAGAGTTATGCCGAGGCGATAGCTCGCTACCCGAAGGGGAGAGAGTTATGCCGAGGCGATAGCTCGCTACCCGAAGGGAAGAGTTATGCCGAGGCGATAGCTCGCTACCCGAAGGGGAGAGAGTTATGCCGAGGCGATAGCTCGCTACCCGAAGGGGAGAGAGTTATGCCGAGGCGATAGCTCGCTACCCGAAGGGGAGAGAGTTAGCCGAGGCGATAGCTCTCTACCCGAAGGGGAGAGAGTTATGCCGAGGCGATAGCTCGCTACCCGAAGGGGAGAGTTATGCCGAGGCGATAGCTCGCTACCCGAAGGGGAGAGAGTTATGCCGAGGCGATAGCTCGCTACCCGAAGGGGAGAGAGTTATGCCGAGGCGATAGCTCGCTACCCGAAGGGGAGAGAGTTATGCCGAGGCGATAGCTCGCTACCCGAAGGGGAGAGAGTTATGCCGAGGCGATAGCTCGCTAACCCGAAGGGGAGAGGTTATGCCGAGGCGATAGCTCGCTACCCGAAGGGGAGAGTATGCCGAGGCGATAGCTCGCTACCCGAAGGGGAGAGAGGTTATGCCGAGGCGATAGCTCGCTACCCGAAGGGGAGAGAGGGAGAGAGTTTATGCCGAGGCGATAGCTACCCGAAGGAGAGAGAGAGTTATGCCGAGGCGATAGCTCGCTACCCGAAGGGGAGAGAGTTATGCCGAGGCGATAGCTCGCTACCCGAAGGAGGAGGAGAGTGTTATGCCGAGGCGATAGCTCGCTACCCGAAGGGGAGAGAGTTATGCCGAGGCGATAGCTCGCTACCGAAGGGGGGGAGAGAGTTATGCGAGGCGATAGCTCGCTACCCGAAGGGGAGGGAGAGTTATGCCGAGGCGATAGCTCGCTACCCGAAGGGGAGAGAGTTATGCCGAGGCGCGATAGCGCTACCCGAAGGGGAGAGAGTTATTGCCGAGGCGATAGCTCGCTACCCGAAAGGGAGAGAGTTATGCCGGCGATAGCTCGCTACCGAAGGGGAGAGAGTTATGCCGAGGCGATAGCTCGCTACCCGAAGGGGAGAGAGTTATGCCGAGGCGATAGCTCGCTACCCGAAAGGGGAGAGAGTTATGCCGAGGCGATAGCTCGCTACCCGAAGGGGAGAGAGTTATGCCGAGGCGATAGCTCGCTACCCGAGGGGAGAGAGTTATGCCGAGGCGATAGTCGCTAACCGAAGGGGGAGGAGTTATGCCGAGGCTCGACGATAGCTCGATACCCGAAGGGGGAAGGGGAGAGAGTTATGCCGAGGCGATAGCTCGCTACCCGAAGGGGAGAGAGTGAGTTATGCCGAGGCGATAGCTCGCTACCCGAAGGGGAGAGAGTTATGCCGAGGCGATAGCTCGCTACCCGAAGGGGAGAGAGTTATGCCGAGGCGATAGCTCGTACCCGAAGGGGAGAGAGTTATGCCGAGGCGATAGCTCGCTACCCGAAGGGGAGAGAGTTATGCCGAGGCGCGATAGCTCGCTACCCGAAGGGGAGAGAGTTATGCCGAGGCGATAGCTCGTACCCGAAGAGAAGGGGAGAGAGTTATGCCGAGGCGATAGCTCGCTACCCGAAGGGGAGAGAGTTATGCCGAGGCGATAGCTCGCTACCCGAAGGGAGAGATTATGCCGAGGCGATAGCTCGCTACCCGAAGGGGAGAGAGTTATGCCGAGGCGATAGCTCGCTACCCGAAGGGAGAAGTTATGCCGATGCCGAGGCGATAGCTCGCTACCCGAAGGGAGAGTTATGCCCGAGGCGATAGCTCGCCCCGAAGGGGAGAGAGTTATGCCGAGGCGATAGCTCGCTACCCGAAGGGAGAGATTATGCCGAGGCGATAGCTCGCTACCCGAAGGGAGAGTTATGCCGAGGCGATAGCTCGCTACCAACCAGGGAGAGTTATGCCGAGGCGATAGCTCGCTACCCGAAGGGGAGAGTTATGCCGAGGCGATAGCTCGCTACCCGAAGGGGAGAGTTATGCCGAGGCGATAGCTCGCTACCCGAAGGGGAGAGAGTTATGCCGAGGCGATATCGCTACCCGAAGGGAGAGAGTTATGCCGAGGCATAGCTCGCTACCCGAAGGGGAGAGAGTTATGCCGAGGCGATAGCTCGCTACCCCCCGAAGGATAGAGGTTATGCCGAGGCGATAGCTCGCTACCCAAGGGGAGAGATTATGCCGAGGCTATAGCTCGCTACCCGAAGGGAGAGAGTTTTAGCTCGCCGAGGGCTATATCTCGCTGACGAAATCGTCCTCTCGTTGCAGCATATGCCTCCTTTTTCGATTGGACCACCCTTCAAAAGTTACACCCCCCCATCCCTAACCCTACCCACCCCGCACCCACCCACCCACCCTCCGATGCCTCGACGGTTGCCCTGATGCGGCGCTCAAACATCCTGACTGTCGTTGCTGTTCCTCCACGGATGAGATGCCAAGTGGGTAACGATACTTGCTTGAACATCCGGATACATTGCCTGCAAACTTCGTATATTCGCTGTTACACCATTGGAGAAGAGCTGTTTACCGTCATATAATTGCCTGTGCAAACACCTCTCATGTTCGTTGAACGTGGATCGAACATGTATGCGTGCTAGTATACTCCTAGCTCGCATCCTCAACAATGTATATTTGCGTCTCAAACGTACTCAGATCAGTCGTCAAAACCCAAGTGGGTGGCAGTTCAAACATCTCCATCGTTGGTCCTACGGTGCTTGTAACATGAGCAGAAGTGGCTGGTATACACCCAGTTCGCCTGTCCGAACAATGTACATTTGCTCCTCAAACAGCATCAGCACATTGCTTAAAGGTGGCATTGATACCGTCCCAAAGTCATGCTGTTGTTTCGTTGGAACACCGTTGATACTTGCCCTGGTACGCCTGTTGATCATCTATCCAAGTGCATGCCATGATGCGCTTGACAAACTGGGACAGTCGTTGTTAGGTGGCCTCAAAGACCCACGACGTCGTCGTCATTGTACGCTTCACATCCTATGACAGGTGCTCGGATGCTTCTGTAGTGCATGTACTAGAGTGCATGGAGAGGTAGTGAATGATGGTATGCATTGCTATGTTCCTATACATGCTTGGTGTTGAAGACAGGGAGCAGAGGCGTGGAGATGGGAGCAGGCTTGGGGATGGAGAGCGTGGGTGGAGGGCGCAGCTTGGAGATGATGGGCAGAGGTTGGTGGCGAGTACAAGCTTGGGGATGACGAGCACAGGCTTGATGGGGAGTGCAGGCTTGGAGATGATGAGCACAGGCTTGGTGGCGAGCACACGCTTGGGAGAGAGCGCAAGAGCGGCTTGGACATGATGAGCACAAGATTGATGGCGAGCGCAAGCTTGGACGCAACAACAGAGCACGACGATGTACTTGCACATGGGCTACTCGAGCTGAGCATGGCCCCGGCGAGCGTTGGGATGGGGGCATGACGAGGGAGGAGTGGAAGATGATAGGGCAGAACACTGGTGCAAGAGCGGTCAGAATGAGGCAGGGTGGCATGGGATGGAAGGAGATGGATGGGATGGCATGCGTCCGTTCTGCTGAACGACGTTGCACATGGCCCAGACGGCGTTCGGATGAGCATCCCAAGCAGGTGACAGCAGGCAGCCAAGCGAGTGCACACGGGCCGGCAGAGCGTCGGACGGGGACGGCATGGCAAGCTGCACGGTCTGCTGGGACGGGTGCGAGGCAAGTGGTACATGGGCAGACGAGCTTCCAGATGGCCAAGCCAAGCGTCCAGACGGCCCACTCAAGCGCGGCAGCGGTGGCAGCAGCCGAGACGGTGACCTTGGACGCCAGGACGCCAGACCGAGGCCAGAAGCATGCACAACGCCAGCACCATCCCCTGCACCATTCCCTGCTTCCGCTTGGCCGGCCCGACGGTGGATGGCCGAATGAATAGTGATGGTGGCCGAGTCAATGGTGGGGATGGCCGAGTCAGTGGTGGGATGGCCTGGGCGTGCGTGGGAGGTGAGCGGGCGCTGGGGCGGTGGGGAGGCAGGGGGACGTGAGAAAGCCGCCCGGGACGGGTGGGAGGTGGCTGCAGAACACAGAAGCTGGGCAGACGACAGAAGCTGTGGTCAGCGGAGGCCTGGGGGTGGCAGATGAGGCGCGGGAAGCGTGAAGTGAGATTGGAGGCTCAAAACGAGGGGAAACGAGGCAACAGACCTTGGGGGCGGGCAAAGCCCCGGGTTGGGGGGGGGCGTGGTAAGAAACCAACCAGATCCGTCGCCTGGCCAGTGCATTCCCGCCGCTGGCTGAAAATATTAACATTTGCAATTGCACCGATGCACGCGCAGCCTGCGCGGTCAGATCAGCTCGGTCGCCACCAATTAGAACAAGCCCCCGCCCCACCAACTCGCCTCGCCACACGCCCGTTCTCCACCGTGGTGCAACCGCCTGCCCTCCACCATGTGCGCGTCTGAAAGAGGACTACCAGGGGCACGCTACGCCACCACTCATGCTCTGACTCGCCCGAGTTGGTGGTCACCGACGCTGTTTGTTCGAGCAGTGCGCCGTCGGACCGCACCTGAGCTGATTGGATGTGGGTGACCTCAATCCTGGACAATCCAAAAGCGCATCATCATCTTGAAAGCCTTGATTCTGGGCTACGCTACACCGTTGACAGATCTCTGATTCGTCCAGAATTGGTTGAAAGCGCCGGCAGCATCAACATCGACCATCCGCTGTTTGGACCTAACCTCTGATGTTCACATGTGGTGTGACCCCAAATCCTGGTCCAATCCTGAAGCGCATTGCTGCTCCTGAAAGCCGCTTCCTGTGCATGCTGTGATGTATGCAATGTATTGTTTGATGAAGATTGGTGCTGTGCCGGCACCGTCAACATAGACCTTCATCCGAATCAAGCTAACATCAGATGTTGGGGCGTGTTCTGACCTCAATGCTGGACCAATCCTGGGGCGCCTTACCTCCCCTGGAAGCCCTGCTTGTAGTGCACGATGGGGCGCGACCATCTCTGACATCCGACGACAACTGGTGGAGCGGCGGCGCCATCAACACCCACCTGCCCGTGTTTGGACCTGCTGTGCACCATCGCTTCAGCTGGTGGACAGATGCAGATGTTAGTCGATGTAGGCCTGCCCTGGTGGAAGGCGAGGGAGTACGCTGCAGCGGGAGGCTTGGATGGGGCGTGCACCTGAGCGGGAGCGGCTGGGATCGATGCATGCTGGGATGAGATGGTGGCGTATGCCGGCGGGACCAAAATGGCGATATCTCAGCCGTCTCTCATCCGTTCTGGCTCACATTTGGCATGCTACCAACGGTGAGCAAGCACTGTTGGAAGCATGCATCAGATCCTCCATCTGCCTCACGATCAGGGGCAACGCGCATAGAGGTGTGCTAGCGCCAAATGAAGCACGGATATGGACGATGCTCACCACGAGACGGCCAGCATGGTGACATGGTGGTGGTGGGGGTGAAAGTGGTGTGGTGGTGGATGTGGCTGGGGTTGCGGCGGTGGTGGTGGCGGTGGCGGCGCTGGATTCATGGTTTGCGCACACCAACATCAGATGCGCTGCGCCGGCAGCGCGCACAGCGGTGGACAGCGGTCGGATGGCCACAGGCCAGAGTCGGGACCGGGCACGGCGCAAGCAGCGTGGCAGGGCCCGCTTGGCGGATTGACCCAGAACGCAAGGTAAAGACAGGCCTGACCACTATGACAAGCGGCTCGTTGGTCATATGCAGGACCGATCACCAAGCGCACCTAGCCACGGTCCGGGCCGGCACGCCCCGTCACCTGCCCTCGACCAGAAAACAACCAATTACCTTGGTCGCGAATGGCCCTATCGTCGTTGCCGATTATCCACGGAGCGTGGCCCTGGCTACACACAGGCCAGAGTCGGGACCGGGCACGGCGCAAGCAGCGTGGCAGGGCCCGCTACGTTTCCGCAAGGAACGCCATCAAAAAATGTCAGACCTCACAACATGTCTAACCCCGCATTTTCCCCGCTCACATGTCACATTCCAGGCGTGACAGCGTGAATACCGCATTCCAGGACTCAGCCCCCACCCGAAATGTGAGAGCACCAAACGTCAGGCACCACATGTTGGTCCCCATCACACTGTGGTGGCTGACTTTTCGTGGGGTGTCCCAGTTTGTGCTAAAATACCTGTCTCAGTACTAATTGAGCCGCGTTTTGACAGGACTCATCACACGCCAATATAAGACTAGGTTCATGTTTGGCAGATACCGCATCTCGGCAAGCGCATCAGCGGTACCCCGGCCATCAACTCGGACACATGCCACATGCGAGGAAGGAGCCCATGAAATGCTCGCCATCCGCAACGGTCAGCGGATCCTCCCCGGGTATGTGAGGCATCAAGCTGGGCGAGCCCTCCTCCGCGTAAGGTCGGTGTATGTCAGCAGAGGCCGCCGTGGCGGAGAGGCGTCGCGCAGGGGACGGGGATGAGGACGATCGGGCGGCGCCGCGGTTGGGGGAGGGTGGTTGCGCGGCCGCCGCGGGGCAGGCGAGGGCGAGGGAGACTGCGTCGGCCGGCCTGCCTCGCTCGACTCTGCCTCGCTCGCCTCTGCCTCGCTCGACTCTGCCTCACTCTCCTCGCTTGCGGAACTGATAGGGTCGCCGGCGATGGCCCTCAATCTTCGGCCGACGGAAGGGGATGCTTGCTGGGTGCGTGTGGGTGGCCGGATGCGCGCTGGTGGCTCGTCCCATTCCGGTTCGGCGTCGCTGGCCTCATCCACGTCTCTCCACTCGGTGTCGCTAGTATCCGTCGCTCTCTCGGGATCTGTTGCTCGTTGTATCGTCATCCGTTCCTCGGTTGCGGACCGGGCTGGTTGGAGGGGGCGACTGGACAGCTGCTGCTGCATCAAGGCGCCTCGCAGCATCGATCGCGGCTGTTGGCCGGGCCCGACAATGGCAAGTGTTACCCCGTACATGACGCGTTGGGGTCAGCCAGACCGATTGAGGGGCGTGGCCGGTCTTGTGGGAGTGCTCATTAAGAGGGATGTGGTTGTTTATTCTTGAAGCATGTGCTGCACACCTGCTTGGGAGCCGAGATGGGGATGTGGTCGACTGGTTCGTGAAGAAAGTGGCCGAATTTGTCTTTCAAATCCCTGCCGGGGTACATGTGTGGGGCAAGGTGCGCAAGGCCTTGCGAGCAAGTTTGGCGTTGTCAACGTTGAGCAGCGGATGACTGCCTGCGTCGCGAAAGGAGTCGATCCGATTCCAAGTAAGGTGCGAGTCGGTGACAAAATATTTGCAGCCGGAGCAATACAGAAGGCGCACAGTCGGGTCGTAATCCAAGCCGAGCGGCTGCAGCGAACGACGGACGAGGTGGTAAGGGTCATTGAAGACTGAAGCGGCAATTCGGCCCTTGAGTTGAAGGCATGAACTTGCGTGTTTGCGAGCCGCTCCGGGCGTAAGCGAAGAGGTAGGGCAGGCGGAGCATTGGTAGCCTGGTCCGACATGTGGTCAGCAAGCCTGGTCCGACATGTGGTCAGCACTGGTTGGAAGGGAGGATGGGGTCGGCTTACCATGGGCGGTGCCTTGAATGCGCACAGTGTGCTTCTCTATGCCGGGAGAGAGGAGGATTTTGGTGGTGACGGTGCCCGGTTGCTGCTGAGGCCGAGCGGCCTGGGGGACGGCGCAGGAGGCGAGGTGGGCCGGGGCCGGGGGCAGGGGATGTGGCTGAAGGGGTGCTGTGAGTGTGCCGTCGGCCCGTTGCTGCAGGACAGGCGCCGTCGCGGCTGGTGGCGGGTGGGCGAAGGGAGCGAGGCGGTGTCGGGCTGCCGCTTGATCCGCGAGCGGGGAGATGTGCAGGAGACAAGCCGGGGATGGAAGTGAGGGGAGATTGGGAGGATGAGGATGGAGGCGGTGGGCGGCGCAGGCGACGTGGGAGAGGGGTGGTTGCGTTTGGCCGCGTGGTTGAGGGTGCGGCCGAGGGGGCAATGGACGGTGGGAAGGGCCGCCGGGGGTTGCAGAGCGATGTACCCGGGGGGATGGTGGCAAGTGGCGTGGCCAGAGCCAGCTGTAGGAGCGGGCGTGTCGGGAGGGGCGGCCATGTTGGGAGAGGGTGATGGCGCGGTAGCAGACGCGAGCGCGTGGGAAGAATTGAGAAATGGATGAAAATAAAAGCGTGGATGCGGCGCGTCGCGGTCGCGGGACATTTTATTACACAGGCGCAGTGCAAGCGTGTCCATCGACGGCGGTGGCGTTGCGCGGGACGCGGCGCATGTACGCGCGCGACGCGAGGGCGTGCGCGTACCAAAATCGCGATATCTCGGCCGTCTGCAGGCCGATTGGGCTGAAATTTGGCATGGGGCTAGCGACGGGGCGGGACTATATGCCATTGCAGGTATGGACGATGCGCGCTATGAAAACGATGCAAGGTGAGAAAGGTGGGGGTGGTGGCAGAGGTGGTGGGGGTGGGGGTGGGGTGGTGGGGGTGCAAGCGGCAGTACCGGGGTGGTGGCGGTGGCTGTGGGCAAGCGGCAGCTGCGGGGTGGCGGTGGCGCGCGGTGGTGGGGTGCGGTGGCGGTGGCGGTGATGGCGTTGCACATGGGCGGCGCGGCATGTGATGCAGCGTGCTGGCAGGCGGGTGCTAATTAAACGGGGGGGGCAATTAAGGACACCCCCGGAAGTCCCCCGGCCCGGGCCAAAAATACCCTGGAATACATCAGGTGGGATCCCTCCAGTCATCTAGATGTATCACAGGATCTCGTGACATCCAGCCAGTCCCGTGACATCCCTCGGGAGTTGGGAATATGTCTAGGCCGTCGGCCAACATCTCGCAGGCGGCGGTCACCGTTGGGCGGTCACCGGGCTGGCCGGCGGGCCCGGCCGTGACTACGTCATAGGTCATAGGCCTCAGGACTATTGAGGTATCGCATACGGGCTAGCCCGGTGGCGATGACCTCTGCCTCGAGTTTGATGCGCCAGGGGACTATTGAATCTTTGAACATACGTCTAGGGGGGTAACCGAGGCGTCAATCGCCGTGTTGTCCAGATTGGTCCCGAACATGAGGTGAGTGACATCATTTCCAATGAGTTGCCGTCTCTGGTCGAAGGCCACACAGGAGGGGGTGATGGATTTGCTCCAATTGTTGAAACGACTGTCGCCCAGTCGTTCTCCCAGACAGCAACGCACGAGAATGCAGTGCCGAGATCGATGCCAATAGCCTTGGGCGTGGCAGTGGGGGGGGGTGGAGGAGGGGATTGAGGGGGGATTGGTGCTGGGACTGCGGGGCGAGACGAAAAAAAGGACCATTACGCATCGATCGATCTGTGTTCTTCGCCTGCTCTGGCTAATGGCGCGCCAAGGTCGCCGCAGCAGCGGCGCGGATGAGCCATGGCGGGGGCGTGGTTGCTGGGCTGGCTGGCTGACGTGGGCGGATGTGGCGGGGGGCGGACGCTGCGCCGGCTCCAAGGCTTGGCGCCCCAGAGGTAGGGCTGGGCGAACCCCTTGCGCCTTGGACCTTATCCAGCTGACTGTGCCCCGCCGCCGGCACGAGGGGGGTTACGCTTACGTGTTACCCGTTACGTACGCCATCGCGTGTTCGGCGGCCAGATGACCTAAGCCTGCCGCGCCCTGCCCCGCTTCGGCGTTGGCGTGCCGAGCACCCGGCTGACCAGAGCGCACCGCGACCCTCCACCTCGAGTCTCCGCGCACCGCACGGGCTCCCCCACCGCCATGTCGGCCTCCCTCCCTGCTGTTCAGCACCCCATCCAAGCCGGCAACTGGCATGCCGCCTATCCTGCCCCGGAGCGCGCGAGCGCCCCCTGCGTCGCGTTAGCGTGGACGAACTGGCTGCCCTCCTCCGCTCCGGGGCCCAGCCCGGGGTGGATGTGGTAGTGGTGGATGTGCGTCGTACCGACTGCGAGGTCCGTTTCTCTTCCCACGTCGGCTGCAAGTCCGATCCTGGGTCCCCGGGATCCCTCTGAGCGTTCTGACCTGCTTTCTCTTCCCCCAGAGCGTCATCCCCGGCGCGATCAACCTTCCAGCCCACTCGATGTACGCAACTCGCAATTCGCTCTGCCCCCTCCTCGCTCCGGTGCCCCTCATCGCCTTCCACTGCAACTCGTCCCAAGGGCGGGGTCCTCGTGCGGCAGGCTGGTTCGCCGATGCTCTGGAAGAATACTATTTAGCCCATGGCAACGAGTCAGCCGCTGCTCATGTGCCCGAGCAGGTGGCTGTCCTGGCTGGGGGGATTAAAGCGTGGGAAGCTGACATTGGTTCTCGTCCTATTGAGCAACGCGGGAAGGTGTCGCCTCAAAAGGAGGGGGAGCCATTGGACCTTCGTTCGGTCTCTCTCTAACTATGCCATGTCCACTTACCGATCCTTCAATGATCTCCCCGCAGCCCCCCCACAGACCAATGCATGCCCCCATATCCTCCCACTCTACCGCTCACATCCTTGGCCATAAGGGCATCTATGGCGCGACAAGCAGCTTCTCCCGTGGGGTGGGGACGCGTGGGCGGAATGTCGATCCCTCTTCTCCAGTTGGCTCTGAAGCACGATGACTTTAGAGCAGCTCTCAAGGTCAGGGCATGAGCCATGTTTCATGGGACGTGCCCGGGTGGTCGGCTGTTGCGCGCCACCAGGTTGACGGCTCTTGCAAAAAGGCCAGATGGTGGAGAGAGACTTGATTGCTTGCGGTGAGCTGTTTTACTGCGTTATGGACAAGGTGCTTCTTCTACATGTCGATGTGGTTACTCGTCTGTAGCACTCAGTTGGGCGTCAGGTGCAAAAAAGGCGGTATGGAGCCGATTGTGCGGCTGTTGGTCGTTTGGTCTGTGAGGAAGAGACCGGCTTGGAGCAAGTTCAACTACGGGGTTTTGATGTTAAGAACGTGTTCAACTCGATTCGACCGGGGGACGGTGGTGCAAGCGGTGAATGACTATTCCCCGGATTCGGGTTCCTTTCTCTCTTGGAGTTTATGGGAAGTACACCAAGTTGGTGTTGGGTGGTGCAGGCGGCGTTATTGGGACGCTCCTGAACCAGCGGAGAGAGGCAGGGCGAGGACGAGCTCCAGGACCCCTGGGACGACCGGACGTTCTTGTCGCGTGAGCCTGCCGCGGAGCCTGTCCGCGGAAGCCCTCAGTCGGGTGTATCGGGTGAAGCTGGTCAGGCGGGCAGCAGAGGAGCGACTCCACATGTGACATGGATCATGTGACACGTCACGTGAGGCTGGTAACGCCGGTAAGTGGGGGAAAGCATTTCCGCGGTCTGGCGCAGGGGTTCGTGCGTTTGTCATGGATCATCAATCATCGATACTCTAGCTCCACCATCAAGCTTCAAGCTTCAAGTTCCAGGACATGGCGTCAGCCCCCCAACGGGTGTGAGCCTCACGTTCAACTCCAAGCGGGTTGTGGCTGTTGTGGACACAAATAGCCAGGATCCGGGGCAGCGGTTCTTCGGAGTCGCTCTCTGTCATAGCGTGATGCATAATGCATAATGGCACTATTTATACCTCGTTATCGATCCCCTCGCCCCGTTTTTCTCTCTCCAACACCACCGACTATACTTCGCTGTTTTTCACAAGATGGCCGCACCTAAAGTTGTTGGAGTCTTGCGTGGCAAACGGACCGTCGTGATCGGCGGCACTTCGGGAATCGGCTTTGGGGTTGCCTCGGGGCTGGTGGAGGAAGGCGCGCAAGTGGTGGTGGCATCGTCGAGCCAAGCGAAGGTGGACGACGCAGTGGCGCACCTGACCAACCCAGCGGAACAGTACAACGCCGATGCCAGCCGCACCTGGGGGCGCACCCTCGACCTGAACCGGGGCGCGGCAACGAGGAAGAACTACGCCGCTTCTTCTCTCAGCTTCCTACCGAGTGGGGGGGCAAGGTAGACAACATCGTCCTCACCGCCGCCCGGGTGGGCTTCCCCCGTTTGACACGGTGGACAGGCTTGACTATGCAAAGGCCGTGTTGACGTTTGAGACGCGGGTGGGCCTGGTGCTGCAATTGGCTCATGTCGCAACCGACTTTTTTGCCCGCGGTGGGGCGCTGGTCTATACCACAGGATCCATCCTTGTGCGACCAAACGCTGGGGCAAGCGTAATTTCCCTCATTGGTGGTCTGCACAACCTTGCCAAATCCATCTCGCTTGACTATGCTGCTATCGGGTTGAACGTGCGCGTGAACGTGGTGGCCCCAGGACCAGTGGCGACCCCGCTACTCGACCCTTACCCCGCCGAAGTTCAGGAGGGTTTCGCCCAAGGCACATTGACCAAAGCCCTCGCGACGCCTGCGGAAGTTGCCCAGACTTACCTTGGTCTCTTGAAGAGTCCAGTCACGATTGGCCAACTCATTGTCTCTGATTCGGGGCATAGCATTGCCTAACAGTGCCTCTCTTCCCCACGTTCCTCGAAAATGACCTCTTCGTCTCGTTCGGCTTTCTTTGACGAACATATGATACTGTTGTTTTCTTTTCGATGAATTGTGGATAGTATTGTCTTGAGAATTGCTATAGGCCACACCAATCTGCGTCGATCCTCTTGCGCCTATCCTCCTGCTCTTCTATATTGCCATCGCCCGCGTCCCATCCCAAGCCTCAGGTGGCACAGTTGCTGTTCAATACCAGCGCCACAAACGCAGCACTCAAGCAGTTACAGTGTCATCACCTTCGGCCTGATCCACCCATTTGTTGCCTTAGTCAGGTCTGCCATCCCCTGACTGCATCCTCACCCCGTCCTTCATTGCTTTCCGTCACGAAGCACCAGTTCACTGCTTACTCCTACTCTATCTATTATCTCCACGCCCATCATGCACATCATCATGATGCAGCATACGTATTCCTCCTTTCAAAATCAACGTCCCGACAGCAAATTTCACTAGCTAATATGCACTATGAGGGAGGCCCAGGTCATGCAATCATGGCGACCTCCTGACACTTCGCAGCCAGATCATGGGGGCACTCGGCGGGGTCATACTAATTGACAGCATGAGATTGAGAAACAGCAGAACCAAAACAATGGGCAACAGTAAGAGCGATGTGAAGTATACAGTGTGGGGTGGCAGGGAACGACGGCGATGATCGGTGATGGGCGAAACATGCGCAGAGAATTGATACTGTCTGTAAAAAGGCCATGGGAGGGGGAAGATGTGCATGGGCTGGTGGAGACGTTATTGAGACCATGGCATGTCCGGCCCTGCACCGCAAGGCTGATCAGGCAGGGAAGCTAAGAACTGCTGAGCGTTTTGGCCCTGTTGGACGCGGGGGATGGCGCCGGCCTGGACCTGGGTAAGGAAGCTCCATTGTGCTTGCCAGATGGGCGAGGCAGCGAAAACGGTGGGATGAGTTCATCACCTTGTAACTCCAGAAGAAGCTACCGCCCGACCAACCGTAGGCGGTAGCCTGAGTAGAGTAGTATTGCGCGTTCCATGTGGCGTTGGCAACAATGCCGTTGATCAGGCTCCATTCAGTTTGACGGTAGGGACGGGGAAGGAAGAGTAAGAGTGGGCGTTGCTGCAGACTGCCTGGATGATTGGGATGTGTCGTTCTTGGCTGGGTAAAAGCCTGGATAGGGGTTATCGTTCAAGACGAGCAGGTCGGGATTCTTGTCCTGGGCGAATCCCTGCCAGTATTGAGTCGGATTGGGGGCAAAGGCATGGTGGAAAAACATGGTTATATTCGCTTCGGAGAGAACGGGATAGGTTCGGTTGTAGAAGCCCATCGTCGTTTGAAGATGACTGGGTGTCGCGCCGAGAGGGCCGTTGGGCTCATTGACGGGCGTAATGGCAGCCACAACGGACGAGCGATAGGGGTGCGGCTCAAGCCATTGGACCAGCGCTTGCATCAGTTCATCAGATCGCTTCTGGTTAGTAGAGTTCCACCAAGTGGGAGAGGTTGTATTTTGCCCACTGGCCTGGTCACCTGATTGGGACCCCATCATCTGATGCAAATCAATCACGGCGCGCATCCCGCGTTTCCACAGCCACCCCATCATTTGAGTCAGATGGTTCAGGTGAGTTCCGTTAATGTAGGGCTCGTTGCCTTGGGTCGGAACCCAAAACCAGTAAGCGCACGGAATGCGAACCATGTTGATTCCGACTTGCCACAGGAATTCGACGTCACTCTCATTGATGAATGTGGACATATACTCATCCAACACCTGGGTGGTTTTGGCTCCCAGCGTCTGGTGCAAAGTCCACTCGTCCACGGCATCGGGAGCATAGCTTGTCCACCAATCCTCGTCGATCCAGCGCTCGTGAACAAGCCAATTACCCAGACTCACCCCCATTGCCTTGGAGGTGGGGTTGGTCCATTTCCATTGTGCCAGGGGCGTGATCTTGGTTGGATCGTTGCCGCTGGAGTCGAGCGGGGGACCCGCGGTGCTCGACGCTGCGGGGGGGAAGATGAAGAAGAGGTAGGCACGGGATGAGAGTGAGACGGAGTACTGCCTACGCCCGCACCATTGGAGGAGGCGTTCTTGTGCGACAAGCCTACGCCCAATCCAGCGCCTAACCCGGCCCCCAAGGCGACCAGCAAAAGAAGCAGGAAAGCGAGCCACCAGGGATGGCGCTTGACCCATGACTTGCGTGCCAACGTAGGTTCGCCTCCTACAGCGGCCTCTGCTCCGCCTGGTTGTTCTCCGCCTGCTTGACCTTCGCCTAATTTTTCTAGCGTCGCAGTCTAACGAAACGAAGGGCACAGAAAAAGAGGATGGTTAGGTTCATCTGCTCCTCAAATGGTACAGCAGACACATACCTCTAGAACGTACGACCGCGAGGTCTTTGCACCCCAAAACCCGACGAAAAAGGAGACCGGTTCTTCCCCGGAGTCGATGGGGTGGAAGTGCCAGCCCATGACTCGGAATCGTTGTGGGCATAAGGCTTGCGTGGGTGCGTCGGCACCCACTCGGACTCGGACTCGGCAATGACGTTTGCGCTGACGGTGGCTCGGATCAGTCCGGCGCTTGCAGGGCGAGAGGAAGGACGGAGCTCGTCCTTGGACAGCTTGCTGGCTGGCGTATTGGATCGCCCGTAAATGGTTGCACTGGACTCGGGACGAACGAGAGAGAGTGGCGGTTTCGCCCAATCCCGGGAGAGCTGTCGGTGGACTCGGACGTGGCCATGGTGGTTTCAAAAGAGGGCATGTTGGGGATGGGGTGGGGCTATGTGGCGGCAGCGGCAGCAGGCATAATCGGTGTGTGTGTGCCTGTGAAAAGACAACAGGTGGGGAAGCGGCGTGGCCGGTAGGGCGAAGAAGGAACCGGAATGGAAGAAGAATAGAAGCGGCGCTAGAAGAGGGCAAAGAGGAGAGGGGGGGAAAGGAACTTGGGGGGGGGGTGGAGGGGCAGGGGATAAAAGAAAGACGAAAAGCTCAGGCCGCGTGTTATCGGGATTTGCAGGTGCCATGGTACAGCGCAGGAACGCTTGACGAGTTGCCAGGCAAATACGTGAAGACTGTGCTAAGCTCAAGCGCTCAAGTGGCGCAGTGCTGTCTGAGGCTGAGGGGCACAAGGCGAATGAGCAGCTGAGCGACTGAGCTCACCGCCCTAAGGCCTGCGGTGTGTGACTTGCCGGAGAGGCAGGTGGATTTTGCAGCTTCCGTGGGTGGGGAGGGCGGGGAGGAAGTGTGGAGCGATGGAGGTTTCTGCCGATCTGACCGATGATCCGACAGAGAGGGAGACAGCGACGGACGGCTGAGGTGATTCGAAACGGCCTGCCGTGGGATCCATTCTGGGCGGATACGTAGTGGGGAACTGGACCAGTGTGCATGTGACTACAAGTGACCAGTGACCAGTGCCGGTGAGCCCAGTGGGCCGCCCTGGCCTGCCATGGCCACGGCCACCTGTTGCATGTTGCCGGGTGCCGTTATATTACCGGTCTTACTATCTACTACCTGCCCTGGCTGCCGGAAGCCGATGGTTTTCGGGTCCTGTGCCAGTGGCGGGGGTAACGTACCCGCCTAAAAAGTAACTCAGCACTCAGCAAACGGCGCTGGCGGAGCGGGCTGAACTGCTGGAGCACCAGGCTGAAGAGCCATCAAAAGCCCAGAATCTTTTTAGGGTGACCATTACACGCTGGCATACTCACAGGTACTCACGTACTCACGCGTCATGCGCTAACTCTGGGTCCCTTTGTCGGCACAAACGTAAGTACGTACTCCGTCGAGTACTCATCGGTCACTGTCACCGGTCGCCGTCAAGCGAAAACCCTGGCTCGCTTCCGTGTTGCCTTTCCAGGCATCCAATTCAAGCCAGCCTCATCGACTCATCGACAGCGCTCATCGCGATCGTCGCCACGACAGTGAGCAGATGCCTGACATGAAAATCAACCATCACTAGATCGTTTCTGGTTTACGCTGTACGTTGAGACGTTGAGGTTCAGGCGTTCAGATCGTTCAGCGGCGGTGTGCGCTAGTGTGCCTCGAACAGGAACGTGGACCGACGCCCGGGCAAACGGGAAGCGATCGCCGGGAGCATAGCGGCAGGCAGCGACGCAGACGTCCGATTCCAGCGATCCAGCAGCTCACCAGCAGATCAAAACATATGACATGTGACATGGACATGTGATGAAGGTGACAGCAGATGACAGCACGCCACTCGGTCAGCATATCTATCTCCCAAGGCAGCACCTCCGGCAGCATGCCAGTCTTACATGGGAGCGCTTACCACGCCAACATGTCACATGTCACGCCCGAAGTCCGACTGCATCGGAGTACAGCCGGCCCAGCTCCACATTGGTCAACACGTTTTAAGCCGAAGAACTGGGTGCACTGTGATATCCTGATAGAACTTCTTGGGCCTTCTGAGGTTGGGTGTAAGTCGACGGTGCAGCCTTCTGTGATCGATGATCATCGACAACATCAATCCTGCGTGGACGTCCATCTCCGTCGGCCAAGATCAGCCCTTGAGGCTGCCCCGCTCCCCCCCCCTGACCCCGCCCTCCTCTGGCGCCTCCGGGTTGCCTTCGCCTGATTGCATCCCCACAACACTTGTTCCCCTGCCTGCTCGCCTCCCCCAGGGGTAAGCAGGGGATCTCAGCGTAGCGTTGAGCGCTAGAGTCCCCCGCCCAAGCTTCCCAGTGCCCCCCCCCCATCCCCTTGTCACTCTGCTCGCGCCTGTTTTGTTGAGCAACCACGGGCAGGGCGCGTGTTTGAGTCAAGGTCCCTTCAACCCCTCATCAGACCTCAGGCCCATCAGGCCCATCAGGCCTATAGAAGTTCCGTTGTTTTCTCGCTTCTGTTTTCCTTGCTTCGCAACCTAGCAGTCCTTGGTGGCGACGACCTGCTTGATGTTCCTCTGTAGCGTGCGTTGGCTGGCCTAAGACCACCACCACCCACTAGTGCGATTGCATCGCCGCCGAGGACCATCATGCATCAGAGCTCCGGGCCTCACCATCTATCTGTACCACTGGCTACGCTACCGCTACTACACCCTGTGAGATGTTTATGTCTGTAACCAGTCCCCCATCATGTGCCAGCCAGCACTCGTAATCTGCGTCGCTGGGTTCATGTTGGTCCTTGCTTACTGGCTCACATGAGGCTGTCACATGTGCCCTTAGTCGCTATCATCCAATTCAAACAGGTGAAAAAAATTGACGAGAGTGGGGTTCGAACCCACGCCCCGGAGGACTGCGGTTGTAGGCCAAGGAACCTAAACACAGCGCGTTAACCACTCGCTATCTCGCCTTGTCTTTGACATGCGGGAATACACGTATTTATCAAACGGAGCATTCCGCGCCAAGCAGATGCCGAATTCTCGTCCCTCCGCATTTTCACTTGCCCTCTCGCTACGCTGCCTTCCCTCTCTATCCCTCTACATCCAGTAGAGGGCTACCCCCCCTCTCCTGTGATTGGATCTGTTCCTTGCACAATGGAGCCGTATTGCTGCTGCAAGTAAGATTACACCAGACCTGCATACGCCCCTCCATTTCAGTGAGGGCTTAGGGTCCTCGGATGGCAGGTGGGGAGGTACGTTGCGCGCCTGGAGCGCAGGACACGTACGTAGCGCTCTAGTCAAGCGGGAGGAGACAGCGAAGGTGCTCGCGGCCGCGACGAAGGCGAGGGTGATGTAGAGGAAACGGGCCAGACGACGGTGAAGGAGGACAGATCGGGGTGGAGGCTAGTTTTGCTTGTCCTTCGGATCCTGTTTGTCCTCGTTGCTGGTGGTTCTGCACGTTAGGGGCGCCCGAGGAGGTGGGGCAGGGCTGGGTGAGGTGCGATCGCGATCGCGGCGTGCGCGTTTGTGATCAGGAGAACGTTGGACGAAGGAGAGCGGGAGCGGAGCTGGAGCGGGAGTTAGAGGGGGATTTGGAGCGGGAGCGGGAGCGGGAGCGGGAGGGAGATGGGCTGAGAGTACGGCGTGGAGAGCGGGAGAGCGAGAGTCGGAGGGTGATGCGAGCGCGAGTCGTAGGATGACGAGAAGGAACGAGAGCGAGAGGAAGCACTATAGTATGAGCTGCTGATGCTCCTTGACCGGGAACTGCGGGAATCGGAGCGTGAGCTCCGGCTCGAGCTCCGGCTTGAGCTGCGGCTTGAACTGCGGCTTGAACTGCGGCTTGAACTCCTACTGCGATCCGAACTCGAGCTGGGACGGCGCCGCTTGGAGCGGGAACTGGCGCGGTCGTCCTTGCGGGCAGCAAGAACAGCGCTGGCCGTGCCCGATCTGGAAAAAAGCAGTGCAGGAGGAAAGATGTGAGTCGGGATTCCAACAATAGACTTCGCCCAAGCAAAAAATGCAGTTGAGTCTGAGAAGCCTGGAGAGTAAGCTAGCAGGAAGGCTGACACGTACGCGTTCTTGGGGAGGTGAATGTCGTCGGCCGGCATAGTGTGCTGGTCTCCGCCCTTGACCTTCAATTTTTTGGAGGCGCGGCTATCGACCAATGCCTGAGAGCGGGTAGGGCGACTGACGTAGACGCGGGGTCGGGTGCACTGGTAAGTGGCATGGCCGAGCTGGAGGCAGCGCTGGCACTTGGGCGGGGGCGCATCCGGGGCGCCGGCGCCGCGAGAGCTCAGGCCCCGCGGATTGGCACCACGGCGTCGAGAAGGAAACATAGCGGAAACGCTGCGGGAGAGGATGTTGCTCGCCGCGTGCAGGAGGTGGTTGCAGAACCACCAGATGGAGTGAAGCCCAAGTGCGGTCGAGAGGCTCTACTAGAAGCGCGATCGCTGCGGAGCGTGTGGTCATGTGATCCGCCCCTGTCGCGTACAGTTACGTCAACTTTGTGTGGCAGATTTCAGGCTACACGTGTTGCACCGGTGTGTGAGAGGCTCCCAGGAACCTCTGGGCCATCATGCATGCATCATGCATCATTGATCATTGCATTCCGGTGGCCTCGCGCGGGACGGCAGGGCGCCAGTGTGTATTCGCCGCTGGGGTGTTGTCCAGGGGGCGCCCAGTCAGTACTAACAAGGCTGCGAGGTCCTGCTAGGGTTGGCCTGCGGCGTTTTCGGTTGGGTCATGCAGGTTGCAGCACCTTGCCTCCATCTGCCGTTTCCGTTTTGGCTCGAACCAGCTCCGTTCGTTCCTGGCTTCGCGTCCCTTTCCGCGCCTGTGCTTCTCTTCCCCTCCCTTCCTCCACCTTCCTATTGGCCCCGGCGTGTCTGCCTCGTTCATTTTTGCACCATCTTCACGGTTCCCAGCCTCTCCCTACTCCTCCCACTTACCCCCTTTTCACTGTGCGTTCCCCTCCCCACCCGCGACCTCGTCCTGTCCTTCTGCTAACCCCGAGCCCCTCCAGATGGTCGCCAAAGTTTACGTGGGCAACCTCAGCTGGAACACGACGGATGACGGTCTGGCGCACGCATTTGCCACGTGGGGCGCTTTGACGGACTATGTGGTGATGCGTGACCGCGAGACCGGCCGTTCGCGCGGGTTTGGGTTCGTGACGTACGCTACCCAAGAAGAAGCCGACGCTGCGATCCAGAACATGAACGAGCAAGTGCTCGATGGTCGTACGATCCGTGTCAACATGGCCAACTCCCGGCCGATGCGGTCGCAAGGCGGGTACAACGTGGGGTATGCCACTGGGGGCTTCCCTAGCTTTGGTGCTGGTGCTGGGTACGGCGCTTCGGGTTTCGCGGCCGCGCCAGCGTCGTTTGGCCTTCCGCCTGGTCAGGGCTTTGCCCCGGGCCTGTCTGCGCCGTACCAACGGGCCAAGCGGCTTTCTCTGACCCTGCGGCGGCAGCGGCCGCTGTGGGTATGCCCGGCTACCCCACTACTGGAACGTTTGCCCCGCCTCAAGGGGTTGGTGCCCGCTGGCAGCCGGGTACGGCGCGCCGCAGACATCGTTTGCGCCGCAGGGTGCATTTGGATCGCCTGCCCAGCCTGGATTTGGTGCTCAAGGAGCCTACCCGTCCTCGCAGGCCGGGTATGCTGCGCAACCCGGGTACGTTGGACAGGACTCTTGTGTGAGAAGCAGCCGGTAAAGGGCATGTACTGACCCCCAACGGATTGTGCCTATTAGCTTCCCTCCCCCTCAACCCTGAATTAGACGTTCTTGGCGCACCGCCTTGAGGTTGTCAAGTGGTGGCACAGGGACTCGATCGTGACACTTGCATTGATTGTATTCCTTCCTCTGGTCGGCGTGTGGACGGGATTTACCAACGTAACGCCCCCCGCAAATCGTAAGCCCATAACCTAGCCTGGGTTCCTTACCCGCTGTCTCTAATCCTTGGTGGCTTGAGCCAATGAAAAGCCTGGACTTGTACATTTTCTTCAAGTGTCCGACCGCTTCCCCTCCCACCCCCATGTCCTCGGTCACCGGTCACCGCATTACATTCCATCCCGTTCTCCCATCATCTCTCACATCCCTTACTCCGTCCGGCTTTTTGCCGGACCTCACGCAAGAATGTTCCACGCTCCTGGTCTCGACTTGCAAGCTCCACTTCCCACCGCCCTATTTTTCTCTCTTGCGGTTCTTCAACGATCCTCGTTTCTTGGTTGGTCCTCGTTCCCGTTCTTGGCCTTTTGTTTTCGGTACTGGGCCAGTACGTGACAGAGTAGAGCGATAGCTGGCCGCCTGGCCGTCTCCACCTCGTCGTTTCAACGACGGGGGCAAGGGACGGTGGTCATGGGGTCGGGGAACCGGCGCGTTGCATCCCCTGGGTGGCTGGGGTATGCACTGAATCAGACAGGCAATTTCAAATTGCAACGATCATGGTCATGTGACCCACGTGTGACCTGTGGTGCATGATGGGGTGACGGCGCACGTGACGAATGGCAGGCACGGAGCACCTGCATCTGCGTCACTAATAACATGTGCTCCGCTCGGCCGCAACGGACATAGGCGGCGTCATTGGCCGTGCGCCCGGCGGGAGGCGTGGGCGGTCAGCAGCAAACAAGAGGCCTGCATGGAACAGCCGCTCGCCGCGCCTTGGTGCCGCAGCGCTGCTCCACCATGTCGCCCTCCTTCGCCACGCTCGACTTCCACAAGGCCGTCATCACCGGCGCGGCGGGTGGCCTGGGCAAGGCCATGGCCGCCTGGCTCGTGCAGCAGGGCAAGAGCGTGGTGCTGGTCGGTCGCACGGAGGCTACTCTGGCCCAGGCGGCGCAGGAGCTCGGGGCGGCGTACTATGTGTACGATGTGGCGCAGACGGCAGGCCTGGCGGAGCTTGCTGCGCGCATCCTCGCGGACCACGCTGACACGGACTGCCTCATCAACAATGCCGGTGTCCAGCGCGAACTCTATGTCGAGCACATGAACCTCGCCACCTTGGACCAGGAGATTGACATCAACATCCGCGCCCCAGCCCATTTGATCGATCGTTTCTACCCCACTTTAAAAGCCTGCCGGGCGCGACGATTATGAACGTTTCTTCTTCCATCCTTGGCATTGTTCCCTTTAGCATTATCAATCCCGGGTACGTCCCTCTGGTGCAATGGTGCGGCGGCGGGTAGACGACCAAGCCGGCACGATGGTGCGCACTGATCATATAATGGCACCAAGGCGTATTTGCACTTCTACACACCATGGCGCTTCTGCTCCAAGGACACCAACATCAAGGTCGTCGAGATTATCCCGCCGGCGTACACACCCCATCTGCATCGCGACCGTCGCGACCCCGGCGACAACAAGCACACGGCGCTGACGGTGGATCAGTTCATGTCCGAACTGGCGCAAGGATGGCAGGCGAATTTGGACGAAGTCTCAGCGGGACCTGGGCCGGCGATGATCCAGGCTTGGGACCAGACTTTCCGCGCCCAATCGACGCGTCTGCCCAAGCTTATGATCCCACAACCGCTCGTCCCATTGAGCTGATGCGCGGGGAGGGGCTGCCGTATGGAGATCAGGAGAGCAATCCATCCTTGACAATGGGGTCCTTATCCGCTTGGAACCAAGCAGGCACGACGCACTGCACCGCGTCTTTTCAAATTGTCAGCCAGCAGGACAGCCTGAACGGCAATGAGGGGGAGGTGGTGTTGGCCATGCAGGCGATCATTGACTCTCCCCCAGGATGACTTTCTTGGGTTGTTTCGGTCCTCCCTCCAGCCGCGTGTGCTACGAACAACTGCATTCCTGGTTGGCATCATGCACATGTGCACTTTCTCATCGAATTTGTTCTTAAGTGTGGCTAGAAAAGTGAGGTGCCGTGTGCATAGGAGCAATGTACTTTGGATAGACAAGATGGATCAGGACAGGCAGGTGCACGAGACAATAGGAACAGGGCTAAGTTTGTTGGTGCCAAGGCAGGTTGAACACCGGGTTTGCTCTTTTCTTCAGTCGTGGGCCAAAACAAGGACGGTACGGGTAGGGATGTAGAGTTGGAGGAAATGGTCGCGTCCGTTCCAGGGCAAGTTGGTGGAGAAGTATTCGGTCGAGTGATCCACGCGGCCATGCCCGCCTACCTCTTGGCATCCGAGTCGAGCACCACCTTGTACTTGCCCGGCCAGGCCGTGCCCACCCGATAGTCGTGTAGGACCGCGTCGCATCAAAGTTAAACACAAACAGCAAGTTGGCCCGCTCAACACCAGCACCCGGTCTGCTTCATGCTTTAGCGACACATACGCCTGCGGTGCAGCGAGCCATTTGTAGGTCGTCTCGAGGTCGTTCATGCTCTTGTCCACAGCCATAAATACTTGTACCGCAGCAATCCGTCTTTGACCAAGTTGAACTGCCGGCGCGCATGAAGGAAGCTGTTCCCGTTGCCTTCGCGAGGAAAGTCGAGCCATTCGGGATGACCAAACTCATTTCCAATAAAGTTGAGGTAGCCTTCGCCGCCCAAGGCCGAAGTGAGGAGGCGGATCATCTTGTGCAACGATAGGCCACGGTCAATAACCGTGTCCGCTCGGTCAAGTCCGACATGTTGGTGTACATTTCAGCGTCCATGAGCCAAAAGGCAAGTGTCTAAGGGAAAAGGAGGGTGTGTGAGCAAGTCTTGCAAGGCAGTTCAAGGCAAGGGAGAAGCGAAGAAGCAAGAGAGAACGTACCTTATCTCCAACCAACGCTTGATCATGGCTCTCAGCATACGCAATCGACTTTTCCCCATGACGGCGATTGGTCAACGTCCACACAATGTTGCCCAAATCCCAGTCTTCGTCGGATTGCTCCTTAATCAGTTTGATCCACATGTCAGGCACAGCCATGCTGAGTCGGTAGTCGAATCCCCCCACCCTCTGCGACAGGGCGGCACAAGCCCGGCATGCCCGACACGTCCTCCGCAATGGTCGTCATGGAGCCTTGGTGAAGACAGTGGAGCATATCGTTTGGCCAACTGCAGGTAACACACGCTTTCCTCGTCACGTCTGGGCCAAAGTACTCGTGGTATCCACCGCTGAAGCCCGTTCCAATCCCGTGATGTCTGCATGTGAAAAGAGAGGCCGGGGGCTCAGAGTCAGCAATCAAGTTCGTATGAAGAAAGGAGCGGGAGGGGAGAGAAGAAACGTACGTGTACAACATGCTTGTCACACCATCGAAGCGGAAACCATCAAAGCCGTATTCGTCCACCCAGTATCGGCAATTGGACAAAAGGAAGCGGAGCACCTCCCAGTTGCCATAGTTAAATGTACGAGAGTCCCAAAGGTCATGGCGGCCCTTGGCGCCCTCATGGAAGTAGAGGTGGTCCGTTCCGTCAAACATGTTGAGCCCGTCGAGAACATTTTTGGACGAGTGACTATGCACAATGTCGAGGAGCACTGTGAGGCCCAACTGGTGAGCCGTGTCGACGAGTTGCTTGAGGTCCTCGGGGTGCCATAGCGGCTGCTGGGGGCAAAGAAGGAGGTGACTTGGTAACCAAAGCTTGCGTAGTACGCGTGTTCCTGCACAGCCATGAGCTGAATCGTGTTGTACCCCAGGTCCTTGATCATAGGCAGAACGTCGCGGGTAAACTCCTTGTACGTGCCTACGCGCCTCGTGGGGGGTGGCGATGCCCACGTGCGATTCATAGATCTTGATGTCGACGGGAGCCTTGGGCCGCGGATGCTGGAGCACGTACCGCTCCTCGGGCGGGGGTTCCAAAACACCGCATCGTACGCCGGCGACACACTAAGGTCTTGGGTCACGCGTTGATCCAGGCGGGCAGGCGGTCGATGCGCTCGCCAGCGGTGGTCATGCTGATCTTGATCTTGGACTGGTGGGGGTGGCCGGCTTGCCATCCACGGGGGGGACGGTGACGGACCAGACGCCAAACTGGTCGCGGGTCATGGGGTTGGCGTGGGGGTCCCAGCTGTTGAAGTCGCCGATGAGCGAGGCGGTCTCTGCCCGGGCGCCCACTCGCGGTAGACGATGGCGCCGGTGGCGGGGTCGGGGTGGAGGCCATAGCGCTGATAGCCCAGGAGAAGTCGGCCAGGCTGCCCTCGCGGCGGCGGCAATGCGCTGCTTGTCGGCGTAGCGGGCATGGCGCTTGCGCAAGACGGGCGCGTAGGGCTCCAGCCACGGGTCTTGTGCGATGAGGCGCGTGCCGTCGGTGGCCGCCGCGTAGTCCGGGGCGGCGGGCGCGGCGGCGGCAGCGAGGCAGCAGCAGCACAGCAGACATGGTGGACACGCAGAGCAGAGCCAGGCGGGCGCGGGCAGAGAGAGGATGGGTGGCGTGTGTGCGTCTGTTTGGGCGGGCAGGATGGATCGATGGGTGGTCCATCCACTATCGCCCCAGATCACCGCCGAGCACCCCAGCCGAGCCACGGGGGGGCCGTGCGCTGGACGCCAAGGCTAGGGTTGCATGTGCCACTGGCACTGAGTACGTACTGAGTGGGCAGGACTGATTGATTATCGCTCAGGTTGAACGTTGAGCCAGCGTTCGACAGAAGGAACCGGTGCTCGGCTAGGCCTGGCCAGGCGCGTCCCCGCCCTCCCCGCCGGCCCACTTTGACGCACCGTGGGGGTGCGGGAGCAAGCAGTACCCCGTGGGGCCACGTGCAGTTGCAACGCGTGACCATCACGCCGGGAGATGGAGGGAGGCAGGAGGCAGGATGGTCGATGGGCTGCGAACATAGGCCGACACGGTTGAATCTGGATCCGCTCGTCTCCCGATTAACGATTGGATCGATTGGATCAGCGTGGGGGGACGTTGGTGCTGGGCATGGATCTGAGTATCTGGTGGGAACGCTTGGGAACCCCACATGTCAAGCCCTGTTTTGCCACTCCCCAACGGGTGGCACCTATCGACTCTGGCTCGACCAGGGCTGCGTGTGCGGGCCCTCTGCGCGCATCACATTGCAACCCTCCTAGTGGGCCGATGGCCCCAGCGCTGAGGCGCAGCTGGGCGCTCCGTCCCAACGCCTGTCGCTGCATGCCAACCCTAGCATGCTCACACCCGCCCTCCCATTCCCGTCTTCCCCCGCGTCAGCCATCAGATCATCCACCCTCCACGCAACAACCGACCATCCTGGTGTCCTCTGCAGAGCAACGCCACTGCGCTGGACAGTCTGACAGAGTTTGACCCGCAGCAAACCCCGCGGTGGCGACGATGGGGTTGCGATATAGGCTACCACCACACCCTCCGTTGCAATCACCACCTCGCACCCGCTCCGGTCAGTGTCAGTGGCAGGCCCGGTCAGGTCGCGCAGGTCCAAGTGAGGTGGCACAACGCCAAAAGGGCCAATCGCGCCTCGCCCATCCGTGCGCACTGGCTAGGACAGCGCTGGTTGCAGTTGCAACTCACTGTAGCCTACACGCCATCGTTTGTGCCACGAGGCGGAGCGTCGATACGAACCAAGCTTGCGTCTTTCATGGGTGGGCCGTGCTTGTCGTGTGGGAACAGAGGGACACCTTGCTCCGGCTCAAAGAGGCGATAGGGCGACCCGAATCCGCAGTGGGCGAGCGTGGTCAGTGGCAACTAGGCGCCCAGTGGCAACCAGGCGATGGGAACGGAGGTGACATGGAGTACCCATGGCGTCTTCTCATTCAGTATGTTCGGAACCCGGGGAAAAGATGCATGAGGGCCAACTGGGTCAGAATACGAGCAAAGGCCATTTGGGCCGCTAACTACCATATGTTACCGCCTGATCGAGGGTAGTTCGAAATGGGAGTGGGCCCGGCACCCAATTGGGAGGCAGAGAGCACTTGGATTTGCCCGTCGAGTGTCTCCCGACCTCCAGTCCCAGCGGGCAGCCAAAGTGCAATATATGAATCCCATGGCTAGGGCCAAAGAGGCGAGGAACTCTCGCGGGGAAAGAAAGAAAAGTGAGAGCGCCTCGTCAATGGGAAATTGAAGCTAGAACTAGACTTGCGTTTGCGGCACATGTGGGTGGCGGACCAAGCTTCTCGAATGCCACTCCCACCAGCACAATGTCCACTCAGCCGAAAACGTTGCTTTCCTTTGCCTTGAACCCACCTCTGAAAGTAGATAGCAGAATCCAAATCCGAAACCTGATAACAGGGAGGGAGCGTCTATAGTTCGTGCATCCCTTCAGACCAACGGCATATAGGTGCATTCTGGAGAGATGAACTGGTAGCGAAAGGGGATTGGACGAGGACGAGGATACCAAACCGGGTCGAGGTCGGTAAGAGATATAATCAAAACTTGTTAACGACGGAACCGAATGCGCATGGTTCTCGCTATGGCATCCCAAACGATTTTTGCTATCGTTTCTGTGCTTATAAGACGAGGGCGTGGCTTGGACTGAAGGCGTCCAAAAATTCCTAGTCTCTTCTGCTTGTAATATGGAGAGCAAAGAACGTGTTGGTGGCAACTGAGGGATGGAAAACGAAAAGACAAAAAAAACAGCATTGAAAACAGCATTGACAGAGCTAAGCAAATAGCCGTGGCTCTCAGTGCGAGCTTCTAAGGGTCAACTGGAACGCCTGGATTGCCAGTCTGGCATACTTGATGGGGTCAACGTTCACCACTACACCCAAAGCCGGCATGGCAGCGCTGAACCGACAGGAAAATTGTTCCATCCGACTTCGGGACCAGCAAACGATGGGGCTCACTAGTAGACGCTTACCCCGCGTGACCGCAATGCCGTTCTTTTCGAGAGAAGTATCAGGCCCTCTCCCGCGGCCCGCCCTGAAACATTGGAGAACTTTTCTGCAGCGCGGTATGCGAACCGTTGTTGAGGACTTGAAAAATGATATCGGCTTGCTGCGTCTTGAACATGCTGTATGAGTGATCGCTCTCTCATGTAGTACCGCCCCACAGATGAATGGTGAGGGATCAAGACCAGATGTAGTATGATTCTTCATCCTAATATAATGGGCCGCTCGGAGGAGAGTGTGGCATCTTCCGACGGAACGCTCCCTTCCACAGAGGGAGGGAAGCAAAAAACGCTTAATAAAAAGGAAACAAGGTGGGCGAAACTGCGCCCTCCAACGGGAGTGTGGAAGACGGTAGAAAAAGGTCCAAGGCAGTTGTCTTTTGATCCCTGTAGTGTCAGAGCCGAGCAGATACCATGAGCGATTACTGGCGTCATTAAGCACCACCGGGAATCAGGATACAGGACGCCATATCTCACAGTCGCGGAGACTTTTGATGTTCGATGTGGTTAATATACTCTGGGGGCAAAAGGATGGATGTCGCATGGCCAACCGCGTTCAGGCGGCTAGTATATTCTCCACGGCCTGGTCCTAGGCGTTGGTGTGGCTCATCGTTACAACGGAAGTAGGCGATAGGTGGTGGTGGTTGCGCACAATACCCCAACTTTTTGTTGGCCCAGCCCCCCAAATTAAGCCCAAAAACAAAGCAAAAAAAAGCAATTAGTTATTTGGTTGCGCTGATCGAGCTCGCTCCCATTTCCAATTTCTTCGTCTCAAGCGTCTCGCTCTTTCCCCGTTCTTCCGTTTCGCACCATGTCCTCTGCTCTTGCTTCTTCCCCACGAACGATTGCTACATCCCTTATCCTACTAGTCCCGACTCTGGTCTCCCTCGCCTTTTAGCCCCGACCGTGACACGCACCCACCAGTTCTTGCAATCAGTTCTTGGACCTGGGCTACAATTTACCCCGCCCTTTCAGAATGTGGCCACAGAGCCAAGACCAAGTGTTGAATAATATAGGCGTACCCAGCGGGGCCCGACGAGGAAGCCGAAGGAAGTGAGGCAAACGGAAAATCCTTTGGGCTAGTGAGTGAAGCTTGAAGCTTGAAGCCACAAGCGTTAGCCGCTGACAAAGGAAGAAGGGAAGACAGCTTAGTTTGAGCGCTGAGCCTCGGCGCTGAGATGCGTGATACAGCGGATATTCTTGTGGGGGGATCTCCCTATTATCACATGCATCAGTCAGGGGTTACGACGATCACATGTCACATGCGAGGACGCACAACTCTCAGAGAACTGAGCTGAGGCTGAGCACTGAGGCTGAGCGCTGAGGCTGAGAGGCTCAGCAGCGCTCAGAAGCGCTCGGGCCTCAGGCTGGCTCCATCAGGAACCAATCCAGAACGTTCAATGTTGCAGGAAGGTATTGAGAGTCTTCTCCATTGTATTGAGAGAGAGGGTGTTGCGGTCTTCTGTGGTTATAAAGGCCTTTAGGTATTAATCCTGTAATCAACTTTCCTTCGTCTCCCGGCCCTTCCTGGCCATGTCTACTCCCCTCTACCCACGAATCCTTTTTGTGGGTCTACTCGTCTTCCTCAGACTCTTAACACAAAAGGAGCCAAGCATTGCGGCGGCGTGCTCGTCCCAAACTCCTTTCTGATTCCCACTCAGTACTCATCACACTCTGGAGTAAACACAAGTGACAGGCACTCAGGCACACTCCAGCAAAAGAATAATAGTAACCTGGTAACCCCAATATGATGGTACTTTGGGGATGGGCAATAGTGAATCGGGTATTGCACTTTTGTTGGATCACCTGATCGATCACCATAGTCAGGGTTGGCCTAAGAGAGACGACGATGTCGATGACCGATGCAATGAGCGTCTGAGGTCTACTCTAATGGTCGGCTTGCCTGAATGAGGCACTGTGAGTACCGAGAGCACGAATGCACTGAGAATACGAAGGTACTGAGAGCACTGAGGCCGATGAGGCCGACGGGGATCGACGCGCAACCAGAGTCTCTCCCTTCTTCGTAGGCCATTTTCGTTGACTCGGCGCTGTGTGAAGGTCAACGTGCATGACGTCACACAGTGGGCGAGGGGGCAGTAGGTAGGTGCTGGTGGGTTGAGGCAGTCAGCTTGAGAGCTCCGACACAACCTTCATGACTGGCAGGACCGTCATGATGCGCCTGAGGTCGGGTGGCCCCGTGTGTGACCGAGACATATGGTGACTTTGTGACTGCATGACGTGTTGTGGAATCGTTGATGCTCTCGGGCTCCTTCTTCTGGCCCCCAGGATCAAAGCGCAGTGGCCCCAACAGAAGATAGATATAAGGCCCACCCCCCCTGCCCAACCCTCGACACCCCGCCAGCGTCTCCATCGCCTTCGTTTCTCCCTCCGTCCACCCTTTCCGTCATGGCCCCCGTCCCTCCCAACTCCCTGATCCTCGTCACCTCCGGCAGCGGCTTTGTCGGTGCGTGGGTGTGCGAGTACGCGCTGCGTGCTGGCTACCGTGTCCGCACCACCGTCCGCTCCGCCGCCAAGGGACAATACCTGCAGCAGATCTATGCCAAGTACGGAGACAAGTTTGAATATGTGATTGTGGAGGACCTGCGTACCAAGGGTGGCTTTGATGCCGCCGTTCAAGGTGTGAAGGGTGTGATCCATACCGGCTCGCCCGTCGACAGCGACCCCACCCTCCACCCAGACGATAGCTTGATTGCCCCCGCAGTGCAAGGGACGACGAACGTGTTGGAAGGTGCAAGCCCAGGGTTCTGTCTCCCGTATCGTCCTCACCTCCTCCACCTCGGCCATCATTGCGCCCGACGCTGCCGCCAACGCCGTCTTCACTGCCGACGACTGGAACACGGCGGCGCTTCAGCTCTACCGCGCCGACCCGACCGGGGAAGGCAAGAAGCACGGCTACGAAGCTTCCAAGGTCCTTGCTGAGCGAGCTGCGTGGGACTTTATTGAAACCCACCAATCCGCGTTGACTTGACCACCATATGTCCCACCGTCATCTTTGGCCCGCCCATCAAGCCGTTGCAGCGCCGAGAAGCTCAACTTTTCCCTCCGGATCCAGTGGGAGCTGTTTGCGGGTAAGGTCCCGTTGGACAAGTACCAAGAGCCCATGGGAGGGTATGTGGATGTGCGTGACGTGGCGGAGATGCACGTCAAGTCCCTTTCCGTGCCTGCAGCAGGCGGCAACGGTACGTCCTCCTCCTTTTTGAATCATGTGGTGAACCTGTGTTTGGCTTCGTATCTAACCCATCTTGTCTTTTCGGACAGCATCCCCGCATATGCCAACACCTACACGTGGCAAGAGTTTAGCGATGCGGTGCACGTCGAGGTGGCTACGCCCGAGTTGAAGCAGCGCGTTCACGAGGGTCGTCCGGGCAGCGGTGTGGGCGTGATTCAGACTCGTGTGGATGGTAGCAAGGCGGAGAGCGTGCTCGGTGTGTTCTACAAGATGTTCAAAAGATTGTGGATGGGGAGATTATTGCGTTCAACGACTATGTCAAGCGTGGCTGGACAGGCGTGCCGAGCGCCGAGGTTCTCGCACTCAACTAAGCGTCTGCCGACCCATCAAGAACTATGAATTCATGATAATGGGCGCTGAGCTACTAAAGCCGCGGTCTAACTTTAGAAGGACGTGAAATCAGACTGAGGGGCGAGGTAGAGTAGGTGCATCCCATCATAAAGGTGGCGCGCAGAGAGTACGAGGACGTGCACGATGATTCTATACATGGTGCACGGGGGGGGGGATGGTGCGAGGTAGCAGAAGCCCCCAGCAAACGGCTTCCTGACAATAGAATGGTCATGAGTGCTCAATGCTCAACAGGTCTATCGTAGGAAAGCGGACGAAAAACGCAGAGTGTGTTGGCACGGGATGATAAAAATTACAGTTTCCTGAGGTAGGGAACACTATGCTCGTTGAGACAACGAGAGCCCACAGGCCGCAAGCCTGATGAGCCAGACGCGGAAACCTATCCAGAAGCAAAGAGAGGCCGCAGGATGATCACCTCCCACATTAGGGCGCAGGCTCTGCGATTGGCTCGGGGAGGCGGTACAGTCGGTGTTGATTAATGTAGTTAATCACAGAGTTGGGCAAGAGGTACTTGACGCTCATGCCCTCTTGATAAAGAGGCGTACCTTGCTGGAGGAAATGTCGTTGTACTAACACGGAAGCCCACGTCAGTGCCACAAATTACCGCAGTTGCAACGACGGGGGAAACGGGGGAAAGGTAATACGTACGATCGTCTGTTTAATAACAAGCAGGTGTTTGCGCTCAGCCCAGAGCAGGTCATGGACAAGAGGAAGGACCAAACGTCGGCCCCCGTCCGTTCAACGATCAGGCATCCAAACTGACCCAGAATGTGTCGCAAATCGGCCTCAGCCCAGACCCCGGGCTCGCCCATGCTCTGGATCAAGTCGCCGCCGGCCAAGAGCATGATCCGCACGGGCTTACGAGTGCCATCATTGAGTAAGATTCCACCCTCGTACATTTGTTGAGGCATTCATCGAAATGGTCCAGGACGACAGCCGTGCGCTGGTACTCGTCTTGAAGCGATTCCCATGCGTCCACCATGAGCCAGGTGGACGTCTTCTCCACTGCTAGCTCACACATGCGCACTCGGTGCGTAGAGGGTGCCAAGCCGGCCTTTTTGTAATGGTCCGAAACGGGCGAGTAATACCCGGCCAACAGTTCGTATTTCCCCGACTCCAAGATGGCATCCTTGGCCATCTCAAAGATACGCAAGTGGAGATAGGTGGGGGGAGAAAAGGAACCACAGGCCACAATGACGAGGGGGGTCTTGGATTCATCGTGCATGCGTTGAGGCAGGCGATGTTTGGGAAAAGAGTACTCTGCTTGGTCTGCGCCTGTACCGGCACTCGAATCTGGGAGAGATCTGCGTCGGCATCCACCTCGTCTTCGCCGGTCAGGACCGAGGTGGAGTCCTCAATGCCATCAATATCGTTGTGGAAGCTGGAGTACAACGGGCGCTCGGGATCGGCGCGATGTAGCCCGTCGAGTTATAAAGGCACTCACGTCGGCATTCCGATGCAGGTGGGGCGAGAGAGGCGTCGCAGCAGCAGAGCCAAGCGGAGCGGGAGGGTGAGGGTGTGGCTGGGCATACGGCGTCGTGCCTGGGGAGTGGGCTCCGGCCTCGGGGCGGGGGCGTCGGGGAGCGGCTGGTCGGGCACGACTCCGTCGGAGCCAACGGGGTGCCAATAAACGGAGGGCTGTCGAGCTGGAACGAGTTGACGCTCAGAGCGGCAAACTTGAGTGACGACGGCCCGCCGGGACCAGTGGTGCTGTCGGTCATGCGGGGCATGGCGCGTTGCATCTGCGCCACCGAGGGCGAGGGCGAGGCGTGCGACGACGCGCGGCTGGCGGGCCCAGTCGTCTGTGGTCGGCCTCTCTCGGGCTCTCAGGGCTTGCGACGGCCGGCATGGAGATGAGGACAGGAGGGACGGGGATAAGGACGGGCAAGCGGCGGCGATGCTGGTGGGAGGAGCGGGCGGCAGTCGTCGACCAGGATGACTGAGATGATCGGTGATTGATGACGATGAACGGGGCTGGTGCGCCCCAATCGCAACAGTGCGTTAGTACGGTCAACCCTAGCAGCGGTTATATTCATAGCCCCGAATCACCTCGATCATCGATCATCGATCATCGATCGCTGTTCGGTTTAACGTTTAACGTTTAACGTTTAACCCTCTTCTGCCTTGTGAATTGCTTCGGCAGCCATCGGGAACCCCTAGGAACCACTGAGAAAACCATCTAGACTGCGGAGAACCCGGCGGGGTCGGGTTAGATCTTCGATTCGGACGCAATAGGGCTGCGCACTGCCCCATCAATAGGACCAATAACAATGCGGTTCGGCGGTGCATCTCTCTTGAACGTGGCAGTGAAGGTGTTGAAGCACCCCCTCCTTGCCCACCAAGATCGCGCTCTCGCCAATGCTTCGCCCACTAGCCTTGGCCTATACGGCCTAAGCTAAGGCCCGAGCTATTATTATCGTCGAAATGTGCATTGGAGCAAGCAGAGCCAGCGCGGGGAAGCGCCACGGGGGGCAATCGAGCCCGGCTCAGACTGGAGCTGAGCGCCAAGAGACCGGTGGAACGGTATACAGTCTGGTTCAATGGAGGGGTCTGATGAGCAGCATGCAAAACAGACCAAACCTGGCCGGATGTGGTAGAGGGAGGAAGCAAGGGACGAAAGGACACTTGCACGCGTGATGAGGCTTAGGCGTCGGACTCCTCCTCGACAAGCGTGTCGTAAGTGTCCTTTTGAGCAGCGTTTCCACCTCGGCCGGGTTGGCCAGGCGGACCTTGAGTAGCCACCCCTTGTCCTCGGGGACTTGTTGATCAAACCGGGGTTGTCCTGCAGCGCCTCGTTCACCGCCTCCACAATGCCCGACACGGGCGCATAAATGTCGGAGGCGGCCTTGACGGACTCGACACCTCCAATCGAGTCTGTCCATACGGATGAGTTAGTATGAGCGGCAGGCGGATCACACGTAATATGACCATACGTACCACCGGCCTCAAACTCGGCGCCCAGGCCAGGGAGGTCAATGAAGGTGGTGTCGCCCAGCGTGTTCTGGGCATGATCCGTAATACCAATCGTGCCAATGTTCAGTTCGGTGTCGTAAGCGATCCATTCGTGCTCCTTGGTGTAGCGCGTGACGATCTCCAAAGCCCGGGGCGAGGTGTGGAGGGCCCGGGCGGACAAGGCAGACACGGCGACGCGGCGAGGCAGGGCAGCGCGCAGGGCTGAGGGGCGCGCGGCGGCGGCAAGAGTCGGAGCAAGACGGGCCCCGAGAGCAGCGCGGGCAAAGACGGTACGAGCAGCCATGATGAGAAGAGTGGTGGGGCCTGGCTGTGGTGGTGGTGAGGCGGCGCTGTTTGGCGTGGAAGCTGGAGCTACTTGCCCAGTGTCCAGGTGCTGTCTCCGCTCCTAGTCGGCTCAGTGATTGCCAGCTAGTATCAGCCGCCGCTCTGGCTGACAATTCTTTGCGTTCGGCGCGCGCAAAAGAAAGCAGCAGACAAGTCTCTTGCAGCCCAGCTGGGGGCCTCGGTGAACACAGCCGCCGTGCCTTGACCACGTGACAACGCACCAGGGCTCAGCCAGCCGGCACGTGACGTGGCCGTGAAAGAAAAGATGAAGCTGGAGAAGCGGTCATCCGCCGAACCGAAGCCAACATCCCGCTAATAGCAGGTTTGGGGTGGTGGTGGTCGGGTGCAATACTCCATCCGTTGAGTAGAATGTCTAGTTGACGGTACGCCTTCTGAATAACTCCCATGTCATCACTCAATGTGCGTGTGCAGGTGGATCAAAAAACTCCAGTTAGGGCGCACGTCAAGGCCATCATGAACCATCACAGGGCGGTCTCGTGCCTGGCGAAGAGATAATATAGTGGGCATGATCAAACACTAGCTGTGGACAACAACAACAGCAAGTCCTCCATCAAGGGATCTATACTTGACGACTTCTCTCTAACTATGCCACAAGCTAATAAACCGGATGACACACGAGCCAACTGGCGAAGAAAAGCCCCTTCGAGTCGGCCATCGAGAGATCGATATTCCCTGACCCTCTCACACAACACTGGGGTCGGGTAGATCGACCCTGCCTCTCCTCGAGAGGCCGCGGAAGCGGAAGGGAAGGAGGCTGGCATCAGGTGCATCAGGAATAATCGATAACCGGGATAACCAGCCCTACGCGCATGGGATGTCTGGAACAAAATGCAAAGACTTTTGCGCATACCTGTGGTTTGGCTGTAAAGTCAATGGCATGTGTGTTATCCGCTCACTCCATCCTTTAACAAACTTCAATCATAATACAACCACGTTTTGTCTCCTGTTATTGGCAAAAAGTATACTGGGGGTTGGAGAGGAGAGTGTGCGCGTCTGTAGATTGAAGTAGATCAACCGACGGGGAGAGGTTGGAGGTACTGAGGGATGTTTTGGTCTGTAGGGAATAAGAGAAATGTGATGCATAGAAGCTATCCTTGTCAGCCTTATGTAGGAGATGTACATTAACTACAGGAAGAAAAGATGACATGCTCCACCAACGAGACATGACTGGACGTGAGGCGTGAGGCCTGTGAGGATCCTAAGGGGGTGGGGGAAGACCTTGGTAGACCTATAGGGAGACCTCGGTGATGAGAGGTAATTTAGACCACAGATGGTCATGTTACACTGTGTGTGACTCGGATAACCACAGGACAGTCTTGACGTAGACACAACCCAGGCAAGGGAGACAAGAGGAACGTGGATGAGCACAGCCGGGATCAGCACTCAGCCCCTGCGCAAAGCTCATGGCTCATCCGCTCGCTGTCGCCCCGTGGCAAAATACCCGTATAACGAAAATACGGGGGTTTATAGTACAAGCGCCACGCCATGTGTGAGCCGTCGCTTTCATGTTGGGCCTGCGGCTTTTATCAATCGTCGTCTTTGCATGTTGGGCCTGCGGCTTTTGTGATGAACCGTCGTCCTTCCATGTTGGGCTGTGGCTTTTGTGCATGACACCCTCTGGTGGGATTAGATCGTGCCCAATCTCCGACTGGAGACCCACCTCATATAACGCCTATGATGGTGAAAAAGTCGTTTTGTCGCTGCCACCGCTGCGCTCGTAATGCTTAACCTGCCCACCCGGCTGCAAGAGAATAACTCAAGATGAGTTGTGAATTGACTTGTAAGTTTTGTCTTGTTTGAAGACTATGTATATGTTGTGACGCGAACTTTTCTTCTTTCTGTGTTGGTGGCATCGAAATGTCGTCCTGGTGGCATCTCTCATTGACTCATCCCCATTAGCCAGCCGGCCTGCTTTTGCTTCGACATCAAACGGACGACCACCGAAGCCAGCATATTGTCGTGTACGCTTGCACAAAAGCCACCGGCAACCCTCCAATCGGAGACCAAGTTGAAGGCCGAAGGGGGGTGGAAGGGGGGGCGTAGGATCGGCGAAGTGAGTTTTTCTACCCTTAGACCTCAAAACAACTCGCGGCAAAAAGGTGCAGGCGTGAAAAAAATTCCGTTGTATATCTTCCCAATTTAACCTCGGTGTGGCCCTCGCCAGCAGATGTCACGTGTCACTGTGTGTGAGAGCATCCATGACGCCGTCTGTTTGCACTCTGCCGCACGACCCCTCTACCACATGCCCTCTCTCAAAGATATAAGTACTACTAAGTGGCCGCTACAACCCCCTTGCCTCTCAGACAACAGAAACTCTGTTTAGCTTTGCTATTGACCACAGCACGGGTGACGTTCAGTTCCTCGCGGGCCGGGCATTATCACCGGTGACCGGCTGTCGCCGACAGAGACGTACCATTACTCAGTATCTCTCGAAACAGGCACCAAATCGTCGTGCGCTGGGCGCTGTATCTGATTTCCCTCCCCTATAGGCCCCAATGCGCCATGTGGCAGTTTCGTAATGGGGGCGGCCCAACAAAACCACTCACCACACGTTTAACAGCACGTATAACGTGCCAGTGAGGTACCATGCTAAAGCATCTGCCCCTTATAGGGGGGGGGTAGCTATATGGGAGAGCCGAGTTGTATATATGCCCGGCACGACACGAAGCCGTCGTGAGGAATTCGTCTCCCTCGTCTTTCCTGTTCATCACGGGCATGAAGGGCCCTCTTCCCCCCCACCCGCACTGCTCCCATGAAGACCGTCAACCAGGGTTGGGGATGGCCCAGCAGCAAGGCATTAGAAGAGGCCGAGATGTTGGCCTTCCCCCATTGGCAAGGGCTGCATCAAACTCAATCCCTCGTCACAATGGAAGAGGCTACACATTGTACTAAGGTCACGGATTCTCTTTTTGTCCCGTGTCTCCCTCTCTTCGGACCCGAACTCCCCTCGCCAATCATGTTGACCGAGGAAATGTCCCACCAGTGGGCACCACCTACGTCGGAATGTGTGGCCAGTAACAGCCTATCATGCTATGCCCCCCTCCTTCCCGTCGGCCTGCCTTGCGGGGCAGAAACGGTGTTGGAAGGGTTACCTCCCAAAGGTGCCGATCCAACGGTTGCTCGTGACCCCATCCAACCCGAACAGCTGTGGATGTCTGGGTCCCTCTCCGCATCCCAACAGGAGCATCTGACGCTCCTCCGATCCGGCTGGCAAGACTCGTTTACGGGATGTACTCCTACTAAGAACGAAGAAACCCCCGCAATGATCAACATCACAGTTGGGGGTCCAACCGCAATCCTGTTCCCACGGCCGCCGGTAGCACTGCCTCGACGGGCAACGGGGCCAAAGCAAACAGGTCTCGTCTTGGGCCCAAGCGGGAGTTGGACTCGCAGACCAAGCTCTTTGAGTGTCAATGGGGTGGATGTCAGGTGCAATACCGCAGCGCCCTCGCCTCGTGACCCATGTAAAGCGAAAGCATCTTGCGCTTCTTCTTCCTCCCGATGTGAAACCAGCCTCCGGCGCGCAGGTTCATCAGCCCAGCCATCAGTACCAGCCCCCAGCACCTCCGTTCCCTCCCACCCATCCGTTCACACCAGTTTGGCCAGTGAAGGTGCAGCCTAGCGAGGGACTTTCGACTGTTGAATAATTACACAGGCAACACTGTGCCCATTCACCTTTTCTCGACTCTTCTCTTCTTCCGATCATTCCCAGGACCTTCCCTACTTCTCCGAACTCTTTCCTTTCTCCATCGTTTCCGATGTTCTTCTGTACCGCCCTCGACGGTTCCATTTTTGTCGATACGGCGGACTTCGTCAGTCCGCTTTTTCCCTCTCGCATGCGCAGTTGCTCGGCTCACTTATTTTTTGTATTCATTATCCCTTTTGCCGTTCTTTCGTACTATGTACGCGGTTTGTTACATAATTGCATCTCCATCATGATCAACCACATCCGTTTTCGTTAGAAGTTTAGTGGGTCTCTCCCCTTGTGTATCTCCGACCGTCCTCGCCATCCCCAGACCATCACAAAGAGCGAACCTTGTCAGTATCAAACATGCTTTTGCTGGGGACGAACAGGGGCACCTTGTTCTTTTCGTGAGAAAATATTCATCGACACCACAGCTGATGCTTCATGATTGGTTGAGAATGGAACGGGGGCACACAGTGGGTCGGTATCGTCTCTGAACTGCATTATCATCATGTAGCCCGCGAATTGCTCGAATATGGGTTGTGGAGCGACACAAAATGGACAGGAATGTTGTGACAAATCACGGAGAAACGATGAGTACTGATTGACAATAAGCATCAATTCGAACAAACGAGAGAGAGGAGGATGAAAAGGGGAGAGGGAATGAGAGGGAGAAAGGGGTGGCACGGGCAAGAGGCGTTTGGGCAGCACTCTTCGGGACCCCTAGCGCTGGCGCAGCTCACCGCTGTGGTCGGAGGCTAGAGCCGTGGTGGCTTTCGCAGGAGCACTCAGTTCCGCCTCTGTCGACTCCGCAATCTGGGCACTGTGCTCCATAGCACGCGTTTCTTGGACCTGCTTTTGGAGGGCGATCAGTTGCTTTTCAAATTGGCGGCCAAACACTTCAATGTAGAAACTGCCGCCATTGTAAGTCGCAACAACAAAGATTACCACCAAAAACCCTGTGGCGATGTGTTGGTGCCGATAAAAGACGAGCGGGGCAGGGAGGATCGAGAGGAAAGTGTAGACAAATTGGATAACTAGAACCAGGCAGCGAACGGTGGGTCAGTATGATATTATACAAGAGCAAAAGAAGTAACGGAAGCAAGCAACGCACACATGAAAAAGGGTTCGCGCCATTTGTTTGGCACCGACGAGATGAGATGGCCAATCGCTCCCTTGCCAGAGCTCATAGTCGAAACGAGTTGATGCGCTTGCCCGAACGGATCTTCTCCCGCTTACGGTAGGAGATAAAGTAGTAGTACCCAGCTTGCCACAGTGCATAGACAACAAAACAAAATCCGATCGAGGTGCCCAGGTCCAGCGATGCGGTCCGCGCGGCCGCCGGGTACGCTTGGCTCCGTTCTTCGTCAGAAAGCAAAAAGTGGATGTGTGGAAGACGACGGGCGGGGTCATGTGGATAAACACGCTGGTCATCTTGTCAATGTTGTGCAGGACGAGGCTGTTGCGCCATGCGGCCACCGAAACGGCAAGGGGACCGTGGGCGGAGGCAGTACGACACGGTCCAGAGGAACTTGGAGTCGGGGGCGATCCAGAGGTAGGTGAGGGCAAGCAGGTTGGACGCATAACAATAGTCTAGTAAAAAGTACCCCCATGGACGCTGGATCGCATACTGGTAAAAGCGCAATGGCAGATACACTGCTGCCAGCCCCGTATACATCACCGGCACCCATGTAGGCCGACCAAAGATGGCCATGGAAAACCCAACGATGATCATGACGCCCATAACAAACGACCACTTGTCGCGGAAACGCACGTTGCGCGTATCGTTCCAGCTCTCGGACAGGACGTCGATCCGCTTCCCCACATCCTCCCGGAAGCGCTGGAGGTCTTCATGGAACTTTTGGCTCTGTTCGTGGTGCAATTGGGAGGCATGCTCGGCAGCATGCTGCACCCGGCTCAGTGCTGCATTCTTTAGCTCATTCGCGCGTGAGGGCAGGTCTGCCTTAGATGATGCAGGTGAAGCGTGGTGTCGATCGAGTTGGGCGCCGCGGCGGTGAAGGTATTCGAACAGGTCCAGTAGGCCCGAGCTGCCCTCTTCTGCGTCCGAGTCGCTGCTGGCGTCGATGTCCACGATGCTCCCGAGGCTGCCCCACGTCTGACCGGACATGGTTGTGGTGGGGAGTGTCAAAGCGGGGGGAAGAGGCAGATGGATGGGATGCAGTGGGGACTCGTGGGAAGGGACGTGTGTGCCTTGAAGGACCCTGGCGCGTCTGTGGCTCTTCTGGGGCCCCTGAGGCGACCTGTCCAGGGTTAAGATCTAAGTTCTAAGTCTTAACCCTGGCGCAGCACCTCAACGGCAGGTGGGCAACGCGGATCCATTGATTAAACGTTGAACGTTCAGTTGAACGTTGAACGTTGCATGGACGTACTAAGCTGCTCAGCGCTCAACGCTCAACGTTCAACTGAACAATCCTGTGCAAAGGGGCCCCGTTCCGCCTCTGTTCCCCCTGCCTGTGGCGCCTGTGGACTGCTTTCCCCTGTTTGCATCACTTCTTCCCCTGCCTTGCTCCTTCAAGCTTCAAGCTTCAAGCTTCACTAGTCACTAGTCACTAGTCACTTCTGCGCGCGGTTACGTGAGCATGTCGGTGCGGGGTAAATTTTGGTCATTTTATGACCTTCTATGACTCAGGGACAACGCCCCCTTGATGTGGTTATAGCCGCCTAGGCTTACTTAGTGGAGTACATAGGACGACATATCCCTTTCATAGGAGGGCTGACGCGAGGCAAAAGCCGCCTGCTCCTGCAATGCAGGTGTGACTGGGGGGAGTACTGAATGCGCGGGCCTGATGCATGGAGGATGAGTCGGTGAGTTGAGAATCGAGAAGATCGAGTCAAATGCATGTGATGAGACCTGGAGTCCTGATGGTCCTCAAAGGTGATGCAATCGCACTGGTGGTGGTGGTGATCTAAGCAGCCGGCAACGCCTCCAGAGGAACACCAAGCAGCGAGTCGCCACCAGTATAGGGGCTAAGCGCGGAACAAGGAAAAACATGAGAGAGAAAACAATGGAACTCTCCCAGGCCTGATGAGGATGAAGGGACATTGGCCAAAAAGCACGAGCCACACCCGATGCTCAACAAACATGTCCACGCCTCCCCTGCGTGGAATCGACGATGACATGAATGACACGGCGTCTCTACTATATGTGATGCCAAGCCACAGGGCGGGAGGGGCAATCGGAAGACTGGGAACGAAAAACTACAGGTTGTGTGGCTGAGAAGTACCGGGAGCTAATAAGGCGAAAGAAATAAAACCGAAGGCACAGCGACTTGACGGGGAGTCGAAAGGGGGCACGACCGCGGATATAGAAGGGTGGGGCAATGGAAGTCGAAAGGTGAGGGACGCGAGTCAAGCTGCAATAAGCTTGAACCTCCGAACAATTGTCTCGAATTTGTTCGGCCGCCTCTCGCATAGTTGCTAACAGGTAACACAACCCCGCCGGCTGGTAACCCCGGTAACATGCACAAAACATATGCGTGATGTGATCGATGATCGATCATACAGGTCATTGAGATCACGGCCGCTGGCTAGTGTGTGGCTCCATGATGCATGATGCATGATCTGATGCATGACACGTGACACATGTGACGTGTGACATGCGACATGTTACGGAGTATCGGTTATCTCCGCACGGCGAGTTTCGGAATTTGGTGGATGACTCTGTCGACACGGCCCTATACCGTGCGGCCTCTGGCAGAATTCTCATCCCATGCTCTGTCAGGCTCTAACCATCGTCATCGCCATCATCACGACCAACCCTGGTAGCGTATAAAAGACAAGGCCTGGGCAGTACGCTTCGTAATATCAGCATCCCCATCGTCAAATACCCTTTGGCACACCTTTTGCTCGCTTCTTTCTGGGTGCGTTGTGGGCCCTCCTTATCTACCCCCTCCATTCACATTTTCTCTTTGCTGATCTTCCGATGCGAGCAGTCCCATTATCGTCCGCATCATGTCACTCTCCCCCTGCTGTCCCCGCGGCCCGTGCGCCCGCGCCGCTGCGCACCAGCACACAGGGCAAACGCATCGGACCGGCAGTTGACTTTACGGGTGCCTTGGCACCCTCCCGTACGGAGCCATTGGTGGGCAAATATGTGAGCCTAGTGCCTCTGAACTACGAAGCCCACCGCCCCGACTTGGTCGAGACGCTGTGGAAAATGACGGATGAAGGCCATTGGAACTACATGCCCTACTGCCATCCGGAAACGGAGGAAGCTTTCAACGCGTGGCTCAAGGAACGAGAGCAGGACTCGTCCATGTTTACCTACGCCATTCTTGCTTCGCCCGTCCAGCGTGGTGTGCCAGGCAGCAAGGACACCCAACAACAAGTGGTGGGTATTATCGCGCTCATGCGTTTCGATTATGCGAACGGAACCGACGAGGTGGGGCATGTGCTGTTCAGCCCCCTGTTGCAACGCACTCGGTCCTCCACCGAGACAGTCTACCTTCTTCTTTCCCTTTCCTTTGAGAAGCTCAACGTGCGCCGAGTGGAATGGAAGGCGGACAATTTTAATGAGCCGTCGAAACGAGCAGCACAGCGATTTGGCCTGACGTTTGAGGGTGTTTTCTACAACCATGTTATTTACAAGGGACGCTCCCGCGACACGGCGTGGCTGGCGATGATTGATTGAATGGCCTGTGGCCAAGGCGGCATTTGAGAAGTGGTTGGAGCCCGCAAACTTTGACGCTAAAGGCACCAGATTCAAGACTTGGTCTCTTTTCGCCAACATTGGCCGCACAACGCGAGTAATGAACTTTTGCGAGGGCCACGAAGGCCCAGTGTGTTTTCTATATAGTAGTGGTTGTTTAGTGATACGACGTCGAGCCCGGAGGTTGGTACCCCAGGTATAGCCTGGATCATATCCGTTATTACGCGACAGCTTTTGTGAAGACAGCCATTCAGCAACTCGGGACGGGATCGGGTAATGGGTGCTGAAGAATCGTTGAGGAGGCGATATGCAAATGAGACGGTGGGTGGATCTTCTGTGGGGTGCGTGGACGATGTGGGTGAGCTTAGGGAGGGTCGTTAGAACGAGGGTTGTCCAGCAAGAACTGAGCCGAGGCCGCCGGGAACGTCTGCAACTCACCTCAAGCGTTGGTCTGAACGTCCAGAAGAATTCAAGCCAACGTCCACACACAGTCCCACAGCCACTGCCCAACGCGACAGGAGCGTTACACCACCGTCCTCCCCGCCTCCGCTACTGCCACCACTGCAGCCAGTGTTAATGCCTCCGTTGCCGCCTCCGCCCCGCAGCGACGAGGGCGGACGCATTTCAGCGACCATGGCGTTGACCTCATTATCGATCCTCTCCGCTCCACTAGATCACCCAGGCTGTCTTCCCTCTCTCCCCCGCCAACTTGCCGACCTCAATCCGCACCACCACACTCCTCCCGACTCGAGTCCTATCGATGTGTTGGGCTTTTACCCTTCTACCCTTCTCCCCTCGGGTTGCCATCACCGGTTGCCATATCAGTCGGGGTATAGTATTAAACCGTCCTTTGTAGTCTCCACACCATTAATAGTTGCGAGCACGATGGTTGGTGTTACGACCAGTGGGGTTGCTATATCTGTGATAGCGCACAGTAGGAAAGTGAGGAAAACAGGTTTGGGCCATAGCATTCATGTAAGAAAAAAAAACAATGCTGATACATAATCGACAGATGAAAGTGCAAATACGTGAAGCGTGTGCGACAACAGGTGCGGATCAAGAAACGGAAGAGAGAGATGAATATGAGAGAGGGTGGGGGAGGAGGTGGCGACGCAAACGGCACTGGAACGTGGGGGACGAGGGAGGAGCAGCGCTAATGTCAATACAACCATATGCTAAAAGCACAAACACCCGTCTCCAAGCCAATGGTCGACCGCTTCGGCAACAGAGATCTGCTAGTTTAACGCATGTCCCAACAAGGCGGTTGTGGATCGTAGGAGGAAAAGAACGGGTCGGAGGGTCGTAGAATGAAACCGGCGGAAAGGGGGGGAGGGGAATGCCACGGTTGTCATTTCTCTTTAGGGCTTGAGTGTCGCTGACGAAGCGCCTTGGCGTTCCCATCGGCTGATGGGCAAGACAACAGGGGAGGGCAGGACGATGCTAGAGCTGTGGGCCGAGTCGAAGGGCAACTGGTAAGTCGGGGAAGGGTCGGTCATCTTCTCCTCGACGGAACTATTATAACCACGACGGAAACGCAATTGGCGAGCAGGCCAACCGGCATAGGTTTGGCCCGCCTCAGCAATCTCGCCGGATGCCACGAGAGTGTGTTCGAGCAGGATCGAGTGGGGCTCCATACTCGCTCCCGAGAGGAGCCGATCCGGTGCGAAGGGCACAACCATCACCAATACTCAACTTGTTGAGGCTAAATCGACCGCGGGAATTGAGGTGAGCAACCACCGAAGCATCGTCAATGGCCACCCGGTTGCCGATCGTGACCAGTTCCGGCTCAGTGATTTGCAAGCTGGGCCGACCGCCGGCCCAGATGGCGCAGTCCTTGCCAATGTCAGCGCCCAGGAGGCGGAGATATGTGACAGCGTACCACGTGCCCGAAATGCAGCCTAACAACCGCCCCCCAAATCCTTGACCAAGCAAGCGGGAGAGAGAGGTGCAATTGCCAGCGCTGGCAGTAGGAGGATTGATCCCAATCGTATCGCCCTTCCTGCCGTCTTCCGATGAGGAGCCACTTTGTCCCAATCACCCATGCAAACGCCAGCAACGCCTGCACCGTCATAATCACCATAAACGAAAGTGCAAAGAAGACATAGACCAAGGCAGGGCGGTACCAATGGTCCGAAAAGCCCGGGGGCCTTGTGGTCCCATTCTTTCCGGCATCGGTTGAGGATGAGGATGGTGGCCGCAGCTGGTGTGGCCCAATACACGGTGCTTACACCGAGACGAACGTATTGATAAAGACAATAAGGGGATAAGGGATAACAAAGTAGGGCGCCTTCCGCTGATAAAACGCCCGCCCAAACGGCCGGATCGTCTCCTCTGGGTTGGGGGGAGGAAGAGAGGTGCCAAAGCTAACGGCCTCGCCTTGCCGATTACCCATCCAAACCGACAAGGGTTCATAGTACTTATTTCGCATGGTCAGCGCGCCCGAGCCCATCACCGCGTACCGGTCCACCGTCGTTCCGGCATCATCGTCACCCTGTCGGCCACCATCGCACCGGACGCAATCGAGATCCGGGCGAATCCAAGCGAATCCGAAGTAACTAGTTCGGAGCGCGAACCAAACACAACGTCATGGCCTACCCTGAGCAGCTCGGGGTCGGGACAGTAGATGCCACTGCCAGGCCAGTAGACGCGGCGGCCAACTTGGGCACCCATGGCCCGGTAGACGACCGAGGTCATTTCGTAGTGCGTGCCAATAACAGCAAACCCACGCCGGAGTTGGGGTTGGGATAACAATTCGGCGCATAGCCAACGGCGGAAGAGCACCCACTGCGACGCGTTTTGCATCGAACCTTCTTTGTTGAGTCCGAGAAAGAGACGTTTGACCACGATGCCAAGTAAGACCTCCGACAGCGGCGGTAGGCAGTTACGCACAATCCGCGCCACGTAGTGCCACTTGATACGCCGTCCGTAAGCAAACCAGGCCACAACACCCTTGACCGAATCGGAACGGCTAAAGAGGAAAGGCTGAGAGAGCAACATAAACAGGGAAGCAAACCAAGGTACGTAGCAGAGGAACATGATGCCATACTTGATTGGCAAGCCCAGGAGAAGAATGAGGAGCATGTGAGGCTGGGAAACCTCGCCCTTATTGTACGCTGCAAACGAGTCGGGTGAGGGTTGTTCATGGGAGGAAGCTTGGGGTCCCCAGACTGTGCCATCGGCGAGGTACGCGCCAGGACTGATCTGGGTATAGGTGTTAACGATGCACTGCCGGCCGACAATGATGGGTTCAAGCCGAAAGTACGAGTCGCGCTCGACGCAAAAGCCACGGAGGAGGGAACGATCGATGCGAGCACCATCAAGGATGGTCAGTAGGTCAAATTCGGCGAGTTTGGCAAACTTGTCGATCTTGACATCCTTGCCGATCGAAGCACCAAGCAGACGATAGTAACACTGTCGCGTCCAGGGCGTCAGATTAAACAGTCCCTTGCCCGCCATGTCCAAGGATTGATTGACAATCCACCAGCGCAAGTGGTAGTTGCACCACATGGGGTACTTGCCGGGCCGATAACGACCAATGACAAACCATTTGAATGCAATTGCCGTGATGGGGCAGAGGATGCGACTGGAGAGGCCAGCGACAAAGAGGGACGCGAGCAGCACCCCAACCCGCTTCCAAAAGTTGTCGTTGATGTAGTAGGCAGAAAATCCGAGTCCGTGAATGAGCACCGTCCAGGTCCATGCAGCTTTGAGAGGGTAAAAAGTCATAAGAGGAAGCCACTGGATAAGGAGGACAAAGGGGTTGGTCTGGCTGCGCGCAGTTTGCCCGTGATTCGAAAGGTACTCGGGAACATCGCCATCGTCTTCGTAGGCATGAGCGGAGCTGCGCAGCAGACCCACATCTTCGTCCCAATACTCATCATCCTCCTTACCCTCCTCGCCGTAGGACCTGAGCTGCTGATCGACCAAGTCGGCAATCCCTTGTACCGTCGAATTGGTAAAGACCGACGAAACTTGCAGGACAGCACCTGTCTCTTTCTTGATCGAATGGACCAATCGGCCAAGTAAAAGCGAGGTTCCGCCCAACAAGAAAAAGTCTGACTCGGCCGTCAGGCCGCCGGGATCCATAGCAAGCAAATGGGCCATACAGTTGCGCACGATGCGGGCGGTCCTACTCAAGTCGGCCGCACTAACCAACCGAACCTCCTCTTCCATCGTTTCAAAGTCGTACTTGCCATCTTTCGTACGGGCCAAGGGCTGGCGAAAAACGTGGAGCGGATTGGGAACAAGATACCCCGGCAGTACCTTCGTTAGAGCATGGTCCAAGTCGGTCGCCTGGTACGGCACAGCCTGAGCGAGATAAAGAAAAGCTTCAGGAGATCCATCGGGACAGAGACGAAGCGCAGCCTCGTGTACACCGGGGATGCGGTGGCACGCCTCTGCAATCACTCTCAAGTCCATGGCCACTTTCCTGCAAGGGATGGGGGCGGTGAGAGGGGCATTAGGGTCTGGTACCTGAGCTTCCCAGTGCCGCTCCGATAAGGGCGTATCGTCGGTCATTGGTCCCAGATTGAGACGGTGGCTGAGCTTGATGCGCAACGCTTTGCCCGCTTGGTTTTTGGGAAGATCGTCCATGTAGACCAGCGCAAAGGGCCATTTGGACGGATGGAGCACATCCCGCAATCTGTTTTGTAAGTCCAGCAGGCCAATTCGAGGCAAGTCGGGTTGAGGCACAATCACCACCCCAATCGTTTCCTGAAGCACAGTGTGGTCGATGGAGAAGGCCAGGGTAGCTTTAACCCTGTCCTTGAGGTGGGCCATAATGGCCTCCTCAATCTCCAACGGGGATATAACTTCACCACCCTTGTTGATGATCTCTTTGGAGCGGCCTGTAATGAAGAGGAAGCCGTCCGGGTCCATGTGGCCCATGTCCCCCGAGTCAAACCAGCCACCTGAAGTAAAGCAGGAAGTGTCTAGCGTGCCGTCCGGCAGTTCATACCCATCAAAAGTGGGAAGCCCGCGTACGCAGACGGCTCCTGTCGCACCAATGGGCATGACGCGCTCCAGATTGGATGGGTCACGGATGGCCATGTCAGGGCCGCACGCCAGACCTGAGCAGCCAGGCCGATCCAGACGGTACGATGTGGGTGGGGAGGCAATGGGCATACTGAACCACATTCACGGCAGACCGAGAGTCAGCTTGCATCAAAAGTGTGTTAGAGAGATAGAAGGGCCAAAAGACGTACCATTCGGTCATGCCATAAGAAGGGAGCACCGCACAATGAAACGTTTGACGCATTTGTGCCGCCAGGACGGTAACAGGCCGCCAGCAGCATTCCCAATCATATTGATCTTGAGATCCCGCGCTGGATTGATTCCCGTGGGCTTGGTCGACAGGATGGCATGGTGCATGGTAGGTGCCGCGTAGTACCACGTAGCACCCAAGCGTCGAGCGATGGTCCACCAACTTGAAGGGTCAAATCCCGCGCACATGATGGAGCTTCCGCCAGAGAAGAAGGGGGCCCACAAGTTGCGCACGATGCCGCCGACATGGAAGAGTGGCATCATGTTCACTACCAGTGCCAACAAGGAACGGGGTTAGAATCTCGGAAAGGCCAACACGATATGAAGACAGCGAAAAGGACGTACTGTTGACCGAATCAGGAGTGAGCTTCCATGATTCAACGACACAGCAGGTGCCGACAATAAGATGCCGGAGCGTATAAGGGACTACTTTTTTGGTGCCGGATGTGCCAGAGGTGTGGAGTACCAAGGCCTGGTCGCTTAAGCCATTTGGTCGCAGTGGGTCAGAGTGACGATCAGACGGCGCGGCAACAATATGGCCCTGGTCAAGGACAGCAAGGTCGAACAGACCCGCTGGCCCGGCGTGTCGGAAATTGACGAAAACGATTTCAATCCCCTCGGCATAGCGAGCGGCGAGGTCGAGGCGCCCAACTGCTTCGCGCGTGGTGACGATAGCCCGGGCAGAGAGGCGATGTGCATCGTCACGGATTTCTTCGGCAGTGCAAGCAGCGTTGACGGGGGCGGCGAGTGTAGTAGGCTGCGATGGCCATCAAGACCAAAGCGTTTTCTGGGCCCGTGGGCAGGGCAACGACCACACGGTCGCCCGAGCGCAAGGGCCGGTTCAAGGTACGGGTACTGGAGGGCAGGCGAAAGGAGGAGATGATATGGCGTGCTGTCGCATGATCCAATGGCGGGCGGTCGAGGTCGGAGGACCAAAGCGCTGGGCGAGGACCATCGGCAAGACAGTGCAGCAACGAGCGGACCCCCTGAGCGCCATCGGTAACGTAGGTCGCGATATGGTCACCCAGAGAGGTCGTAGGACCCCGCTGCGGGAGGCGGCGCAGGAAGGAGCAAACACCGTCGGGGGCAGACATGAGGGGGAAGGAGAGGGGCGAGGGAGAATGAGATGGAGGTGGAGATGGAGATGGTGAGCATAAGCGAACGCCGGGTCGCGTGTGGGCTCTAATCGACGGGCTGGTGCGGTGCTAGGATGCAAGGGTCGCTGATGCGATGCTGGCGATGCGGACGGAACAAAGAGACGGATGGTGCGGCTGAGCGAGGGGTTGTCCAGCCACCACTGGCCTAGCCTATGGTCTGGCCTGTTCTACAGCCTAGCGGGCGCGGCCTGTCGCTATCGTAGCTACAGTAGGAGCCCTCGGGTGCGAACCAACAAGGCGCCGCGAGAGTCGCGAAGGCGGTCACTACGCGTGTGCACACACCCCAGCATGACGCATGTGGCGCGAGAGGCCAGAGGGCTCACATGCACATGCGTTCACAGGCTCACGTTCACAGGCGCTGAGGCCCTCCGGCCTCATTCGGAAGGCAGAGGCTCTGCTGAGGCGCTGAGGCTGGGCGCGTATCAATATCACACGCCCAGCGCTCCGATCTGAGATCTGACATCTGATCGAGCTGAGTATCTGGCGTTGAGCACTGTAAACGTACTGAGCTCGCTGAGGGCGGTGATGCACAGGAGGGGCCAGACGGTCTCCAGCACGTGGTGTCCATCCTGGGAGACGCACGTCTCCAGCGTCCCCCTCCGTCTGGCAGCGGCGAGAGGGACCCAGCGTGCCTCCAAACCTAACCAGGTCGGTGTCGCACTACTCACTTGATTTAGCCAGTACTTCAGTGTGCTCCCACGCGGGCAGATCGGCGGGGGCAATGAATTGGTGCGTCTTTTTTTGCCCACATATTTTGCGAGCGCCTCAGAACAGCACCGAGGTATCAAGGGTGCTCTGTCCATTAGATAAGCTCTGCCCGACCTAGAGTCACCGGAAGACCACCCCCATCAGGTATCTCGCACGCCACTAGCACTCCAGATCCTGGGCGGGCATTGGCCAGCAGAGGGCTTGGTCTGCTGTGGTGCGGGTGCCGCCAAGGCGAAAAGGGGCCTAGCAGGCCCAAGAGGACTTCACAGCTCTATGGCAGTGGCAGACCTCGGCTACCTGACAGGGGCCCCAGACACCCCTTTTGCGGGAGAGCGGGATATGAGAGGGAGTGTACTCTAGTATATCCCGCGTGCATACGTCACCGTGACGTAGCCGCGGTTCAACGTTCGATGTTCAACGTTCCGCTTTCCGCTTTCCGCTTCCGCTTTCCGAATTTCAGACGTCCGTTATGGTGAAACAGCAACGTTCGAGTTCAGATCAAAACTGCAACCTACTCAGGCCTCCCGGAAAGGTCACCTCAAAGGTCACCTCAACCAACAGACGAGGTGGCAGTAAAAACTCCGCCATTTGTGCAGATGCAAACGTAGGCAGATGATCGATGAAGACATGTGGTTGATCGATGATCGATGAAGCTTAAAGCTCGAAGAGAGAAAGGGCGAAAGTGGTCTGTCGGAACCAGTCCCCGTCTTCGTCAGTCGCCTACCGTCTGTGTTTTCGCCAATCTCTCACAACAGTGTCATGCTAACCCTTATATACTCTCTGGCCTGCTGGTGAGAGCTACACCATCATAGCCAACATTCTTCTTTTTTACGGTTGATTCGTAGAGGCTCTCTTCCCTCGTCCACACCTCAGCCTTGCATGCCATACGGTGTCTAATGGAATCATATACTTGGCAACTGCCCTACATTGCAGACCAAGGATAGAGATGAGATATGAGAGGGGAAGGGAAAGCGAATGAAAGGCATAGGAAAAGCGGATGCCACCTGGCCTCTTTTCGACAATTGTTACCGATACAATACCTCCATATCACCACACCCTTGTCGGTCGTTGGTCGCTAGGCAACCTGTCATCCATTGGCGGTTGGTAAAAGATATGTTCTTCACAGGTGTCAGAGGGTTGGAAACAGAGAACGAAACCGTTGATACCCCAAAAGTGCAATACTGTTATTCTTGAGTGCGTTGCGGTTGACGACGGTAGTCGATAATATATCAACGAGAAGGACGGAAAGTGGACAGGAGCTGTGTTGCGGGGTTCACCAAACAAGATCCACCTGCACCATCTTTTCTTAGGCGGTACTGCCAAAGGGAGGGGAAGAGTTCGGCCGGACTCGGTCGGGCTCGGCCCCCCGTCGTCACTCATGACACTATCTTCTGCTCTATACCCTGTTATAATACCTCATCGGAGCCGAAGCGACGGCGTAGGGAGTGGCATGATGCAACATCAAGCTAAGCCACTCAACCGGGTGATAGGGTTCATAATAATTGTTGCCTGAGGATATGGCTGAGAGGATGTATATACGAGGAGGACCACCGGGCCTACGGCCCGGTCGGCTGGGGCTTCGCCCCAGCTTGGTGCTGCGTCGCCACCTTAGCCACCGTTCCCCCTTCGCCACCTTAGCCACCGGTCCCCTTCGCCACCTTAGCCACCGTTCCACCGTCGCTACCGTTCCACGCTGGAGAGGGCAAATAATATCACCGATTCTCTGGCTGCGGGTGGCTGGGAACGTGGCACCGGTCGGCACGTGCCTATGACGTAAAAGTGTGCAGGATTTCCCAGCCGATCTTATTTTTCCCCCTGGTTTCGACGCGAGGATACTACGGCACCAAGACGGCGGGCAAGTTGTTTGCGCATTGGAAGGAGTTGGCTACTAAGTCTCAGTGGAAATGGTTCCTCGCTCGTATGTCAACCACGTTCCTCCGTGTCCACACGCGCTTCCTAGGGTACGGGACCGGATGGCGAGAGCCGGAGGGTCCTGATATCCTGGCAATCCCCCTGGTTCCTTGACCTTAGTGGCGCTTCCAAACAACCCCCGCAAGATGAACGGTTCGGTTTAGACGTAGCGTTCCCCCTGTCCCATCCTTAAGCTCTGTCAATGGAATGCACACAACATAGAGATAATAGATGCTCTCGATGATATCAGAAGATGACATTGATATCGGAAGATGGCAATTTGATACGGCATTGATATATCGGAAGATGACATGGGAAGATGCTGTGACATGTGGGAGAGATACCACAGAAGAAACAGCCGCAGGCGACTCGAGCCGCAGCTACCGCGAGACAAGAGCATACATTTATTAGCCTAACGCGCTTTTTGACGAGTAGAATGGATCCGTTAGGTCAATTGAAAACGTTTTTAATATTGTGGGAGGCCAGCAAGGCAGAGGCAGAAGTGTTGGGGATGCGATGAGGGGGGGCATCGTGGAGGTGTAACAAGAAGGGCGGACCAGAGGCGGAAAGGGGCCGCCGCGCACAAGAGCATGTTGAGTCCGTTATTCGCGCAAATGTGTCCGGCGGTCGTAACAGGCCGTAGCAGCCGCCACCCGTAATAGTCCGAACGCTCTATGTAATCGCTGCTGATGATTCGGGCTTAAAATCCTTTTCTTGTTGCTGAGGGAATGCGGGCCTGAGTAGGCCCACTTTAGTAATTAGTCTTTTACTAGCCCTCAATCTCTCCCCAAGCTTCAATTAGCATAACAAGCTCGGGCTTCAAGATTCAAGCGCCAAGCTTCATGCTTCGCGGCATCGTTAAGCATATGGGACTGTGGATCCACCTCATATGCTTTTCACTTGAAGGTTGAAACTCTTCTCAAGTCAACTTCACCGCGAGATGGGCGGTGGCCGACCTCTGTCTCACAGACGAGAGCGTAGCAGAAGTCGCTGACGCGTGATTCGCGGTGCTGTCGGTGACGGAGCCATCGGTCAAACCGGGCCAGTTCGGTCAAATGATCGGCGATAAAACAGCTTGTCGCCGACCCAGTAGATACATCTACGACCTTCTTCGACTCCTCACTTGAATAACCCCTGCCAACAATGCAACATAAGCCAAGGACGTAGCAGTGGGTCAGAGGAACGCTTGGTCCACCAAGCTGGGGACAACCTGTAGCAGCACTGGGGCAGCCTACACTGGCGGCGTAGAACTTTCGGCTCCGACGTGGGCTTGTGGCGATGTGCATCACGATGTGTGACGTGTGACGTGGGCTGAAGCAGGCTGAAACAGAGGCAACCAACTGCGCTAACTCCGGTCACATTATACTTTGCCAGTTACTCGCGTAACAATTGGATCGTCGATCACGCACCATTGACATCATTGATGTATGATGACCGCAATACAATCGTAACCCACCCTGTTGCCCGCTCCCTTCGGCGGTCAACAGGCCCTCAGGATGCCGTCTTCTCACGTCCTCAGCAATGCTGGGTGGCAGCCTGTGAGGTCAAAGCCGCACGGACAGTGGTACCCGGCCCAGGCACGAACAACGTGACGCTGTTACGCTGTGAAGGAGCCTCAGGCCTCACAAGCCATACCGAAAAGTATTTAAAGGCCTCTGTGTTTCTTTCAGCTCATCACACCACACATCTCGCATCTTCTCCCACCTCTAGTGACAACTACTTTCTACATGTCCAACAAACTCTTTACCCCGCTCAAGCTTGGAAGTATTACGGTGTCCAACCGTATCTTTCTTGCACCGCTCACTCGGACCCGGGCGACGGAAACCCATGTTCCGACCCCTGTGATGGGGGAGTACTATGGTCAGCGTGCCACGGCCGGCTTGATCATCAGCGAGGGAACAGCCATCAGCCCAATCGGTGTGCCTAACCCCAACATCCCTGGGATTTGGACGCAGGAGCAGATCACCGCGTGGAAGCCCATTACCTCCATTGTCCACCAAAAGGGGGGTAAGATTGTTTGTCAGCTTTGGCACGGAGGCCGGATGTCGCACTCCTCGCTCCTCGGAGGACAGACACCTGTCTCTTCTTCGGCCACTACGCCGTCGTTGAAGGTCTTTACTCAAACCGGCTTTGCTGATCCAGAGCAAGCTCGGCCGTTGACTGTTCCTGAGATCGCCGCTACGGTCAGGGACTACGCTCAGGCCGCCAAGAACGCGATTGAAGCTGGATTTGATGGCGTGCAGATCCATGGTGCCAACGGTACGTGCCGGAGACATCGCTATGATCTTCATTTGACTAAGCACTTGACTGACCATGTCTTCTGTGTAGGCTACTTGATCGACCAATTCTTGTGCAGCTCTACTAACCACCGTACCGACGACTACGGTGGAAGCCCGGAGAAGCGGGTGCGGTTTTACAGTGAAGTGGTCAATGCTGTCGCTGCTGCCATTGGCGGAGACAAGGTTGGCACGCGTTTCTCTCCCAACGGAGACTCGCAGGGCGCGATTGACGACCAGTATGAAACGACGTACCCGCTTGCTGCCGCGGCCGCTCGGGAGGCGGGGACTGCTTGGATCGAGCTGCGTGAGACGAAGGACAAGAATGCCTTCTGGGACCAGTTCACTGGTGAACACAAGGGCGACATGGGGCAGCCCCCCATCCATGACCTGATGCGCAAGGCGTTCCAAGGCCCTGTGGTGTTGAACGAATCGTTCACTGCCGAGACGGCTAAGCAGGCTGTTGACACGGGCGTCGCTGACGCCATTGCGTGGGGTCGGTACTACATCTCCAACCCGGACTTGGTTGAGCGCATCAAGGAGGGCAAGGAATGGGCTCCCGTGGCGCCCAAGGAGACGTGGTACGACTCGTCGGCGAAGGGCTACACTGACTGGCCTACTGCAACTTAATCGCGTCTCCAACTGCCCACACATCATCTGCAATCGGTGTGCTGTCGTCTGATACGAGGGTAGGAGGTGAGAAATAAAGACTGTAATCAATTGCTTTTCTTGGACTTGTGTGCTTGTATTACAGAGCGGGAAGCTATAGCTGTTTTCGTATCACTTCTTCTGTCTTTTTATGGAGGGGAATGGGTGGCAGGCTTTTAGCAGGGCGGTGAAAACAGAATAGGCCACTGAGCTCAACGTAACGGGTAGCACCGTGGTCCTGCATAACTGCCTCGCTATTTCAATCGGTAGAATTTGAGACTCTTATGCTGAAGAGGTCCATCTCACGGTTGTGGGTTCGAGTCCCACGTGGGGCGTATTTTTTAGCTGTTGTGATGTGGTTGGACTAGAGCTAGGACGGGTGGAGACAAAGCAGGTTCCCTTGCCTCGGTTATGCCGGACAGGGCGTGCTTGATTAATGAAAGCAGCTCCAACATGAAGTTCGTCTCCCATTCTTTGCGCCTCTGAGCGGTGCTGATGCTCAGCGGCGTCGCGCCTTGCGCGTCACTTGTCACGTGACGTATTGTCGGAATTTAACCAGCTACGATCGGTGCAAGTTCCCTTTCCGCTGTGCAGGCCGTCCCCAAAACAGCAGCAATAAGCAGAGGGGCAGTGTTGTGCACGAAGTGTGTCTGGGTCCATGCATGTCCATGCATGATCATCGATCACCATCGGTCGTGGGCGGATCTGTGGACGGAGTGCGTGGACAACCACTTTCTCCCCGGTTTCACTGGCCCAGCTGCAAGCTTCACCCGCCACCATCACAGCCAAACCCTCACCAGGGCGAGGGCAACAACACCGTACCGCGCCCCCGCTCGGAGCTACTCGCAGGTTCAACTGAACGTACAAGGTTGATTATGGCACGATCCAACCCCTTCCTCCGCTTAATAGTATGTTGCACCATCTGTTTGGCCCCAACAAGAAAAGTGGCTTACCTTACATTAAGGGCGGCTCCAATTACAGCACAGGCGGTAACACCAATGGTCGCGTCTCATGGGAGGCCATAGAGGCAGAAGTGCTGCTTGAATCGCTGGACGAAATTTGTGCGTACAAGCAAGCGCACCCTTCAATTCGTCCCTATAATGTTGTTTTGCGCTGGCATGGCGTTGGGGGCGAACGTTCCAATATGCTAGCAGGACGCAACAATGTGCAACTCAAGGACAAGTCGCGTAATGAGCTATTGCGCATGAAACGCTCGAACCAAGAGATCCCCTTTTGGAAGAACATTCTCCACAAGACTCTGTGGGTAAGTACCAAGTTTCGAGTCTGACCCGTTACTTTCCTTTCGTTGGTACTAACCTTGGACCTTTTGTGTAGGATGATGAGGAGGAGGGTGTCTGGCTTCAACCAGCACCACCGGTCCCCTCTATTGAGGAGGGGCTGCGAAACGGGTTTCTGCGTAGCGAACTTGGGCTTCCCAACGAGGAACGAAAGCCTCATCGACGCCCTCCTACCAAACGACGCAAACTCAGTCCATCTCAGCAGCCAGATGACCAAGAGAAGGAAGACGAAGAAGGGCGGACAGTGGCAGGCACATCTGAGGCTGGTGACGTCGTCTCCGCTTACCCCACCCCCAGCGCTCCCAGTTGATGATCCTCTGACCCCTGTACCCGAAAAGAAGCGCACGAACGAGCGCAAGTATAACCAGGGCAAGACGGGCGGCCGTCCCCGAATGGACGAAGAGACAAAGAAGCGAAAACGGCTTGAGGCCCAAGCGACAAAGAAGCGACAACGGCTTGAGGTCCAAAAGACAAAGATGCGACAACAGCTTGAGGCCCAGACGGCTTCCGCTGTTGAAGAGGCAACTCAACTGCATTTACAAGCCCACCAAGCTGCCGCCGCATACGCATCGGTGATGAATTCGGTGCCTGTCGCGCGTAGTCCAGGCTCACAGCGCCGCCGCAAGACTACGATCACGCAGTTGCATGCTGCGGCCCACCAGACGGCCCAGGCGGCGGCCCGTGCCAGTATCCATGCTTGGCTCCTGTATTTGCAGCGTTTTGCGCCTGACGCTTCGCAGCACCCCCAAGCAGCCGATGACAGCCAGATGACGACCGGGATGGACATGGCACAACTGCAGGCACAGATGCAGGAATACGCTGCCCAGCATCCGGCCATCGTGGCGGATAGCAGCTAGGAGGGGCAACCGCACCAAGCGCGCACGCGCTCGCGCGGCGGCATGCTGAGCCAAGCGCTGAGGTGCAGAGGCCATTGCTGCGGCTGCTGCGTCGGATGGTGCATCCGATTCTATGGCCCAGGCAGGAAGTTTTGCACAGCAGCTGCTCGAGACGTAGGAGAGGACGGGAGCGGAGACATGAAGGCAAGCGGGAGGCTGATGAAGCATGCGTTGTGTTGATGATGACGTCGGGGCGTCCGCAGACGGTGGGCAGGCCAGCGGATAGACCTGGGAATGGAATGGCAGTTTGAAATGTGCTGCGCTGGGCTGGCGGTGTGCGGGGGCAGCTGAGGGACGAGTGCTAGTCAGGGCGAGTGGCGCGTGCGGGCTGCGTACACGGGGCGCGCGCGATGGCCCGGCTGAGTGTAGTTTCAATTTGCACGTGTCACACCGCGCCACACCCGCAGCACCTTCTCATGGCGTCCGACCCCCATCAGTAGCGCCTGCGCAGCCTGCATCTAACCCACTCCCCCCCTCCTCCCCCTTCTCCCCACCACCCATCCATCGCCGCCCCCCATGAGCTCCCGCATATCCACCCCGCCCCCTGCATCTTCGGCTCGCATGCCCGCGCGCAGAGCAGATGTTGAAGACGCCCGCGCCGCGCGCGAAGCGCTGCTGGCCGCAGCCACAGTGCCCCCTGCCAGCGAACACAGGTCCACCACCGACTCTCCCACCATCTTCCCGCCTCCTCCCAGCACACCCAATCCCAGTAGGTGTTTCCGCCGTCCCTTCTCTCTGTGAACACTGACCATATCCCCCCTGCCGATCCAGCCGACCGGTCCGCCCGCATTTTCGAACTGAAAGCAGCCCTGGAGGACCGCAACGCACAGGTTGCGAATGCATTTCGACGGGTGCGCGAGCACATTGCTTCACAGCAAGTTGAGGGGCGCGCTCCCATCCGAGCACCAGCACAGGCTCTGGAACCGGCTCTCCACCCTAACGCGGATGCCCCCGCCACTGAGGACAACCTGACTGCACAGGCACCAGCTGAGAAGGAAGGGGGAAACGATGCGGACGCTGCTTCCCAACCACCGGGATCAGAGCGTAACTCTGCTTCGCGGCCATCGTCATCGTCAGCTTCACATACCGACGTGTCCTCTTCCACCTCCACCTCCACCCTGGTTGCACCATTGACTCCCAAACAGCCTGCCGCACCACAGCTGACGACCCCGGCTCAGGGCGAGGGGAGTCCATTGAGCAGTCAGGGTGGCACGCCCTCGTCCTCTGGTCTTGCTCCGCCTAGCGCAGTAAGCTCAAATCCTTCGGGCCGCGGGGAGGGAATTCAGCACCAATCCAAGGGTTCGTGGGGGCGCAGCAACAAGGGCTTGCGTACTGCTGCCACATTACCTTGGAAGCGCGCCTCGCTCTCGGCGGCTATGGCTGGAGCCAGTCGCTCGCTTTGGCGGAGTACCTCTCCATCTCATTTGCGCACTGCCTCTTCGGTTTCTTCTTCGCCTGCCGCTCCTCATGGCTCGTTGCCCCACTCCCCTGCCTCGGGCTCTATCCCACCTTTGTTGGAGCAAGTGGATAAGGAGCTACCCTCTCATTCCCAGAAAGGGACGTACACCGAGAAGAGACCAGTCTCCCTCCCTCTTCTGAGACGGCTGCCAAGGAACCCGAGTCCCTTTTGGAACCACAAGGTATTTCCCATCCTCCCATTTCAACTGGTGCCGTGATCCGATACTTGACCGACGAGGTCCAGGAAGCTCGTGAAGGTCTGGCCTCAACCCAACGTGCCTTGGTGAGTGTGCAAGCTGAGCAGCGCGACATTTCCCGCGCTCTCGGCGACGCACGAGAAGCCCGAGCGCGGGCGGAGGAGGCTGTGCAAGCAGCCGAGCGCATGTTGGCTCGGAGAGAACGCCTATTGGCCGATGCGCGAGACCGGTTGCGTGGGGCCGAACACCGGGCCCGGACCTTGGGCGCCGCCTCGCGCGACAAGGGAACGCGTCTACGTGAGCTGGAGGCAAAATGGGCAAGCAGCGGAGGGAAGCAGCCCGGCAAGAAGCTGCGTACGAAGCGCTCCGGACCAAGTGGGATGCTGCCCGAACCGCCCACCGCCTCGAACTGGCTGAGATCAAGGCCCAAAACGCACGAGACGCTGAAAAGGTCTGCGCTGAGCTCGCTGACCATAAGGCCCGATGGACCACTTTGACTGCCCCCTCTACGACCGCCGCATTTGCTGCTGCTGCCTCTTCCGGCGGGATGTCTTTTGCAGCTGCCTCTGGCACGGGCACAGGCAAAGGAAATGCCAAGTCGGCTCCTTCCCCGCTCCCGAGGATGGGGTGGCAGCGGCAGTGGCTTCCTTGCGTGCGGAGCAAGATGCAGCGGCATTGGCGATTGGCACGTTACTCGACCCTTTGGTTGCTCAAGCACAGGAGCTTGAAGACCGTGATAAGCGAGTAGAGGCTACCCTTCTTGACACGCTCCACGAGATTCGTCGTCTCCATCGCTTGTCCCTGGTTGCGCCCTAATACGCCTGGCAGGATCTGTCTCGACCCCGCTGCAGTCTCTCCTCGCGCCTTTACATTGGGGATGTTGTCTGTATCAGTGTTGAACAGTGGCCCGCCCGTGCTCCCTTTCCTCCAAGGTAATCCTGCCGTTCGTGCTTCTTCTAAGGGCCATCAACACGTTTTCCCCCCCGCAACGTTCTTCTGTGCTGCCTCGGTTGTTGCCCACAGGGATACATCCTTGCAGTGTGATGCTGCCCGTTTTGCATTCCTGCTGCTCTGCAGCCCCTTCCATCCGCATCCCATTCTATCCTGACAGACCCTCATGCGCAGCACGCTTCTGTTCGCGCCTAGCGTCCACCATCATTCATTCGGACCCGATGCCACATTCGTCTCTTCCCTGATCGTTTCCAGCCTGCAGAGCCTCCATGGGGGGGGTATAGTCACCAGCGGTAGCATGTATATGTTGGGGGGTGGCTGCCCCAGCGGTTGGACATGAAGCTGGCGACGAGTGCATCACGTGACCGTCACGTGGGGACATGGAAACGGTGCTGTAAACTTTCAGAACGTCGGTCTGCTCGGGTCCACCTGGGTTAGTAATGGGCTACTGGCACCGTGCCTGCCAGGTCCGCTGACTGCAAGCCCACCTCCACCTCTGCCTCGACGGCCCCCCCACCCACCGCCTCCCCGCCGCGCCGCGCCGACAACCATGGTGGCCCTTGCCGCTCTCAGCATCCGCGCCGCTGCGCGTGCGACGCCTAGGATTGCTCCCCGCATCCCCCTCCGCGCCTTCTCTTCCTCTGTCCGCGCCCTGGCCCAGCCCCCGTACCCGGCCGGCGGTGACCGCGTCAACCCGACTCGCCCTTCATCGAGCCAGCCGGCATCAACCCAGCGGAAAAGTACCAGGCGATCAGCCTTCCCCTCCACGACTATGGCGCCTACCTCACCAGCATGCTGCCCAAGTTCATCCAGCAGTTCACAGTGGTCAAGGACGAGTTGACCCTCTACATTGCTCCGGCCAGTGTCACTCCCCGTCCTTGAATTTCTGCGCGACCACACCCAGTGCCAGTACACCCAACTGCAGGACCTGACCGCCGTTGACTTCCCCTCACGCTCGCAGCGCTTTGAGATTGTCTACCACCTCCTCTCGATCAACTTCAACTCGCGGATTCGCGTCAAGACCTACGGTGACGAGGTGACCCCCATTCCCAGTGCGACCGGCCTCTTCCGCTCGGCAGACTGGATGGAGCGTGAGGTGTACGATCTGTTTGGTGTCTTCTTTGTTGGCCATCCGGACCTGCGCCGGATCATGACTGACTATGGTACGTGTTTCCCTGTGCTGCGTGCTGTGCACATGTCTAACCCCATTGGTGCGCAGGCTTTGAGGGTCACCCGCTGCGCAAGGACTTCCCCTTGACGGGGTACACCGAACTGCGGTACGACGAAGAGAAGAAGCGCGTGGTGCAAGAGCCCTTGCAGCTGACCCAAGCTTTCCGCAACTTTGAGGGCACCTCTCCGTGGGAACAAGTGGGCGAGGGGGTGTCGTACCTGCCCAACGAATACCAGCTGGTTCCGCCGCCCAAGGAGGAGGAGCCACCCAAGGATGCCAAGAAGTGATGGTTCGGCGGTATGCATCAATGCGTCAAGGATCGATTTTCCCCCTCTCTGAGAGGTGTGTGGCGCAGGTTTCAGTACTATGCAGCAGGCAGAGTGCGGGGCAGGATGATTAGATGGCTTGTGCGTCTGACGCTGTGCTTGCGACATGGAGGAGCAAGAGCCAGCTACCAGACTGGCCTCACTGATGGCCTCACTAGCCAGCCAGACAAAGCAGGTGCTCCCCAGGTATTTTTAGAAGAACTTGATGTACACAATAAAGACAAACAGAACGCCAATGGCACCCACTCTGACGAGAGACAAGAAACGTTAGTCCTTTCGCAGAACATGCCAATCAGCCTAAGCTTCAGAAACTACGCACGGTGCCCATTTGCGGATCATGGCGTCAATGTTGATCTTCCGTGCCGACCTGCGGTACTTCAACGACTCGTCCCGCAGGGAGCTGGACATGGTTGACATTTGGTCCAGACTGTCCCCGCGCCAAAGAAGGTCCTCCATGTTCTTGGTCATGATGCGTGTTACGTCGGCCAGGTCCTCGTTGAGCTTGTCCAGGTTGCTCGACTTGACTGATTGGGCGGTGCGAGCGTCGGCATAGAGTCGGGTGGTGCGTTGGATGAAGGTGTCAAACGCGACAAACGCATATGGTCGAAGTGTCCGCTGGGCTACTTGGGGTCCATGCGACTGGCCAAACTCCACAGCCAGTTCGTCGAGGTAGGCAAAGCGAGCTTGCGCGGGTACGATTTTTCGCAAATGGCCACATACACTACCGCCGCTGGGTCGGGGGCGGGAGGGCGGACAAGGTAGTGAAGGGTCATCGCGCCACTTTCGATGCTGCAGCGCGGCTCGCTTCCGGGCCCCAGGCGACGGACGACGAGTTTGGCCTGCGGCGTACTCGGCGAGTTGGGCCGAGTTCTGGTCCTCGCTGCTCTGCGCGAGCGGAAGACCATCGCTCACACGCGCAATCAATGTGCCGCGCACCATGCCGGGCAAGGAGAGGGGCAGATGGCAATGGTGGGCGTCCGGGGATCTTCCACGTCTCAAAATCAGTCTGGGGCAGCCAGTAAATACCGCAGGATCCCTTGAATCACACCGGAGGCCCGCCAGGCCCCACAGCCCACCCTCGCCCACCTCGGCCGCAGCTGGCACGTGGGGATGCAGATTAGGTAAGGCTCTTCTTCGCCCTGGTCCAAACCAACTTGAGGCCGACGAGGGCGGACGCTGGACGCCCAGCCGCCGCAAATGCTTACAAGCACCGTGCTGTTCGCATCCCGCGCGCACCGTCTTCTCCAACATTGGGAGAGCAGCCCTCTCTTGCGGCTGACACTCACTAGAGGCCACCTTGAGGACAGGCCGTTTTTGCTGTTTGGTCCACCGCCTGGCGTTCCTCGTACCGCGCCTGGGCGATGCTCCAGTCGCCCTTACTCAAAAGTCGATAGGCATTCCCAGCCGCAGGCCCCAATAAGGCCATTTCTTTCCCGACATTGAAGAGTGCACCCACCAGATAGGCCGACTTGGCACCCTCCTTCCTTCGACACCAGATCTCGTACCCGCTTGTTACCATGTTACCCAAAGTATTCGTCCAACGACGTCGTGCTTTGTCGCAGCAACCACACGTTCTCTTCCTCTTCATTCAGGCTTTCTTTTCAGTGAGCAATTATAGTCAATCCCCATTCACATCTGTCCACCCCCCGAAGGAGCCTTGCCTCCTGTTAGTGCCGGATTCTATCGCGTCATGACGGGCCATTCGTTTGTGTAGATTGCATGGTAGCGCCCTTTTTCATAGTTGATGGGCATGGGAGATCGGCATTGGAGTCACGTCCACAGACGTCTCTCCGTATGACTCGGGGCTGGCGTTCAAGCAAGACAATTGTAGGTCTCGCAGAAACCACACCAAGGTTGGAGAATTTTTTGCCGGCCCGGAAACGGCAAGTCCCAAGTGATAAAGCGTAGAGATCATCGGCTTCCGGCCAGGAAACCCAAGAGAAAATGATGAGGGTGATGCGACTGTATTTGAGAGGCCCAGTTGGTAGGATGAAATGGAGGAGGTGACAAGACAGCGGCGATTTGGTGGCCATAATTGCCATGGATGGCCCCTCTTCAAGACGGAAGAGACATATGCTTACTTGCTGCCCTGTTTAGCGGCAGCGTCCTCGTTCAAAGCAGTGCGCAGGCGAGCAAGTTGGCTGGCCATGAGGACGCGCTGGGGTGTCGCCCCTTCATCCTGAGCATTCCCTCGCCAAAGGCGGCCGATGCAGCGTCGTGGGTCTCGGCATCGGGGGTGCGGGTTCGGGTGGCGTGCGCCGAAAGGAAGGAGGCAATTTCGGCAGCAGCAGCAGCAGAGATACGGGAATGCCGCTTCCGGGAGCAACGTGGATCTGCAGTGGTGGCCTCAGCGGTTCGTCAAGCCTCATCCTGGTCAAGGTGGGGGAGTGTGTTGCCGTTGCGGTCGGCACCGTCAGGTGGGGTGAAGAAAAAAAATGGAGCTGGAAAGGCGGAATTGCGCTGAGGATAATAAATGAGTGGTGATCGGTGATCGGTGAGGCCGCGGAATTTAACCGCTCCCGCTCGAGCTGGCCACGCTAGCGGCTGAGCAGGACTGCCGCAAGGGTCTGTGGATCCTCATGGATATCTCAACAACAACTGGTCATATCCATATGCGGTCGTTGCCTTTCTTTCGACACATCGATGGGTAAGCCGGGCAATTATTATGGGGCCAGTACTGAGCTATGCGCGCTCACAGCTCAAAGTAGTGTTGTGTGGGTGGGCGAGGCTATATATATACTCCGACTTTTGCATCATAATTACAGCGACGACGAAATGCTCTCGGGGATCTCGCTTATTAGCCTCGGTTCAGAATAACCGGAATGAAGGGGGAGAAGCATATCAGAGGATGTGGAGTGTATGCGGCTTAGGCTGTCACAGTCGGGGCTAAGGCGGGCAGGGAGGCCAGAGTCGGGACTAGGGCAAGGAGCGTAAAAATCGTTCTCGTGGTGGGAAAGAAGCGAAAGCAGAGGACATGGTTCGAAGTGGAATAAGAACAGGAAAGGAGCGAGACGTTCGGGACGACGAAGTTGGAATAGCGAGTCAGCCAAACTATGACAATTGTACCCTCCACATTATCCTTAGTATAGGGTCACAGAAGCAAAACCCACTGCAGAACTCGCTCCGTCTCCACAGTTTAGAGAGAGAGGCACACAGACCAAAAGGGAAGCGTCTGGATGTTGAAGCATCATCAGCCATGGTAAAACAACGTCCTCAGTCAGGACTCTGAGAACAATGGTTTATAGTCATGTTGGCCTTGAGGGGGCATATGTGGAAGCGAGCGGAGCAGACTGCGGCCGTGGATATACACGCGGAGCATGATTCCGTCATGGACGGGGTAATCGCCGGCCCCTTCCGCCTCGGGTATCCCGGGTCTTTCGTGATTTTTTAATTGTTCGTGGTCATTTTAACGGAAGGAGAAGGAGAAGGAGAAGGAGAAGGAGAAGGAGAAGGAGAAGGAAGGAGAAGGAGAAAGAAGGAGAAGGAGAAGGGAAGAAGGAGAAGGGAAGGAGAAGGAGAACACAGCATCACCATTGGTATGTAGGCTTTAGGTGAAGGCTTGTAACGTTTGGATACACAGTGGACATCCGTGTTCCTGCACTACCATAGGGGATTGAGAGAGTAACCCGTCTCGCCACACCATAACGCTCCAGTCTAGTACAGTAATCCGACCGCAGATCGAGGGGCCTAGCATTTGTATGCAAGAACCTCTACTATTAGTCTGAAGATGATGTTTTTATCACGGGAAGTTCGCCGTATGGTGGACGTTAAACTCATTGTGTTTGAGTCTCAGAAGAGGGAGAGACTTCCCATTTCCCCTGGGTGGTTGGCACTTTCGAAACACGACACATAATGAATGTGAAACGGGGAAGATGGATTGACGGCGCGCTGTGTGAATTACGCGAGAGCCAGCGGAATGCGCGGGCTCTCCCTGTCCAACCCCCAGACCTGAGTTGCGGACCGGGGGACCTTGGCGATATCCAGAAGAGCAAAACTCTCTTCCAATTTGGGTCGCGTGTGTCAACGGAGAGCCCCCAACCCTCTTTTGTTTCCCCGCTCCCCAACAAAACACCCTTTTTGGCTGGCACACCCGACGCCCGAAGCAAGCTACAATCTCATTAATCCACTATAACCAAAGGAAAGAAAAAGGTGAGCCAAAAATCCAATGCCCACTCAGAGGTTGGTCGTATAGAAAAGACAGGAACCTGGCGCCGATCCTATATGCGCCCAACGATCGAGAAAAATTAAAAGACCTTACCCAGATGGCTTTCTCATGCAGTGCATACTAGCGTGTGGTTGACGGAGACAAATAATGTGCGCATGCGGGTAGTAAGCACAACCCTCACTCTCACACCTCGAGAAGCATACCATCAACAGTACACCATATAGTGTGCTCAATGATCGGAGTGGGTGTACATGTGATCATGCAGGGACCCAGGCCAGGACGACTTGGAGGTCGTTGACCGATTGTGGATGAGAGGTTTTCCGAGTCTCCTACGCCCTGCCTCTGGTAGACGCCAATAAACCTTTGCTTGAAAAGCCTTTCCTTTTCTCCTAGCTCGGTTTCGATCCACCGCCAAACCCAATCACCAAATTGTCGCAAGTCGAGACCCCACTGCCCCCCAGGAAGACAATGTACCCCTAAAATATCCGGGCGGACTCCCAGGCTGGGGCCCACCATGCCACTCTGTCTATAGGAAGCCATGCTCATACTTGAAGATTGTGCCATTTATTCATTGTCAGTGGGTGTCTCGGTTCATACCGTCCGTGACATACTCAAGAGGGTAATCCCCGTCAAATTCTCAGGCAAGCCGCGGGACGACGTTTTTGTCGAATATGCGTCACCCTATCATGACCCGCTGTCGACTGGAGCCCAAAAACACGCTTAGGTGTTGAACATGTGATGCCATTAATTGAATCAACAGTTGAGGGAAGCAGCCATGTTTGGTAGTAATATGTTGCGTGTTTTTCAACGGAAGTGGGGTCTGCTATAGTTGGTTTTATGGGATGATATATGTGGGTGGCGTAGTTTGGTGGCAAAATGGATGGTGACAGCATACCCCCGCAAAACAATCGCTCCTTCAGCAGGAAGAAACCGACTTGTGTACGTGGCACGTTACTGATTCACCTCACCCGATGACTGTAGGGTATTTGGCTTCCTTCTTTAGCGTTGCAAGAGAGAGGCAATCCAAAAGGGCATCTCTCTGTTGCTCCAAATGCGTCGGGCGATTAGTGCTTTGCTGGTTTCCCTTTGTGAGATATACGGTTGAGAGCGACAGAGCAGATCATCAAAAGGTACGGTATATCAGGCGCAGACACAAATAATAAGCGCACGTTCGTCATGGAGCCACAATCAGATGGAGGACCCAACTCACGAATTTATACAACTTGCGCGACCGCCGAAGTGCGAAAACTTGAACTGTCCTCGCACTAGTAAGTATGAATGGTATACTTGGGTTGCTGCTATGCTGATGGGCTTTCTTGATACGACGGTAACACAGCACATATTATAGCGAGTGCCACCGTGCTCCAAGTAGGGGTGTGCTCTGCCCAAACGACGAGCCACGAAACTGTCGGTGAGAGACTGTTCTATTCCTCTCATCCACGTTACTGAAGCAGTCAAAGTACAGAGGAAGACGCGTGTGTGTGAAAAGGTCAGGATAGTGGTTTGACAGTCGGGGCACTTAAGGCGAGGGAGACCAGAGAGTCGACACAAGGTCGATGAATGTACGAATCGTTGGGGGGGAAGAAACATGCCAAAACAGAGGTCATGGAGCGAATCAGAAAAACAGGGAAAGAGCGAGACACTCGAGAGGCGAAGAACTGTTGTTATATCTATATACTCTCACATAGGAGCTGCCTATGCAGCGATGCGGCGCGAAGTCAGAGAGAGGTGTTTTTCTGTATGCCGGCAAAACGTGAGAGGTAGGGAGGAAAAGAAGGCAACAGATGGATGGATATAAATTGCGGAACGGACAGGAGGTATATGTACTTCATGAAGGAAGTGGGAACAGCTGAAAGGTGGTCGCAGGATTTGGTGCATGTTCTAATAGGAATCACGCTATAGAGGGGCCCACAGATGTGGGTCAAGCCCCCCCTCCCCCAGCATATGGCGCGAGTCTGACACTCCTAACGATGCTGTGGCCACCTTTTTGGGTCTCCTTCGACGATGTTCAAATCGTAGGCCGAAACTAGCTCGACGATAACGAGTTGATGGACAAAAATTCCCGCTAACCGTAAGGTCTCGTAAGAGGAGAAAAATGCCACTCAGATAATAACTGATAGTACAGGTCTATTTCACATTTGGGCCAGAACTGATGACCGAAAGGAAGGCCGTCGTGTTTATGGACTGTGGGAAGTCACCGTGGTTCAGTCAATTTCCCATCAAAGGGAAAGGGAAAGGGAAAGGGAAAGGGAAAGGGAAAGGGAAAGGGAAAGGGAAAGGGAAAGGGAAAGGGAAAGGGAAAGGGAAAGGGAAAGGGAAAGGGAAAGGGAAAGGGAAAGGGAAAGGGAAGGGAAAGGGAAAGGGAAAGGGAAAGGAAGGGAAAGGGAAAGGGCCAGTGATACGACTGTTTGCCTTGAGATCAAAAAAGGTGACAGCAAGAATATTGAGAGGAGAGAGACTGATGTTGGTCTTGCGAACTACATGCACCGCAGCAATTATCTCTGCAAAAGGGAGAAACCAGAATCTGGGAGCTGAATAACTCGGCGAGCTCATCGATCTTCTGAACGCTATGAGCGCGTTGTGGGCGCATGACCCCTTTCCTTTTGTCGAATGAATTGATGACCCACAAGGTCTACACCGGAGTCAGGACCGGGTTTCATATATATTTCTCCGTTGCACCATGGCTGCTGTAAGTGGCACTGCCCTATATCTCCCTTCTTAATAAAATTGGAACGGTTTTTTTCCCCCGCTGCGTAAAATTGTACATCAGCATGCCACCTGGCACGTTCCAGACAGCCGCAGCCAGGCCGATGCATATGGGTGATAAAATTCGCCCCTCCAGCGTGGAACGGTGGCTACGGTGGACCGGTGGAACGGTGGCTAAGGTGGCGACGCAGCACCAAGCACACCAAGCTGGGGCGAAGCCCCAGCTGACCGGGCCGTAGGCCCGGTGGTCTTCTAGTAGTTGGAGATTTTTGGTCTAGACTTGGCCTGCGCTGCGCTCCCACGTGGCACCTCCACATTTTATTCCAATTGGAAGCCACACGTGTAGTAGACACCGATGGCGCATTCCTCTGTTCTTTCTTACCATCCCCACTTCGCTCAACTCGTTACCTCGTTCTCGATCATGCTTCTGTTGGTAGCTCAGATCTCAGACCACGCATCTGCCTGCCGTAGTACGTCGCTGCATTTCACTAGCACTTTGTCACGGTGTATTCAGACAACCGCTTATTAGGGCTTTTGCGATCTATTACTATAGGTACAAAGCGATCAATGGGTCGATGAGCGCTGAGCAAGATCGTGTGTGCTGGAGGGGCGTTTTGGGGGTGCTAGCAATGCAATGGTGTGGCGCGTGGATCGTGACGCGTGGCTGGTGGAGGTTGGAGTGGCAATTTAAGTTTAGGTGATTGTGGCTGTAGCCACAGCCGCAGCTGGAGCAGGCTAGAGCGGCTGTGTGACATGTGACATCACATGTGAAGGCTGTCCGAGACAGCAGAAAACTTGCCAATAGCAGCCACCAGCATCAGGTGCATCAGAGCCAGACAGCCCGAGCATGAGTACCATGCCCAACTGAGTCTTCTGATAGTGTACCTGCGCATCAAAGATGGACGTCAAGGCGTCGCGTCAGCCTATATTTATGCTCCGTGGCTCAGCGCGCTCCGCTCAGGCTGAGCAGGACGCTCAATATCAATATTCAATGGACGGTTTAGGACGGGGGAACTTGTAGCCCAAATTAAACGTGCGGATGCCGCCAATGGTCGCAGATAGAACCAGCACGGGCAGCTGCAAGATCCACGACGGCGGTACTCAGCGGCCTGGCCTGACCGTGACCGGGGCCTGACCGGTGACCTGGCCCTGACCGGACTAACATGTAACAGGATGTCTGCGACCCAGGCCTGCATCCTAAGGTCTAAGATCTAACCGGTAACCGGCAACCGGTAATCTCGGGGATGTAAGGCCGAAGGACCCTTCTGTTGGCCCCCTTTTTGGGGCTTGCATGACATGCATGCATGATGTATGGGAATGGACCTCCGAGACCGTTTGCCACACTGAAAGTGGTCTACTGCTAATCATTAATCACTGGTCACATGGTCACAGTCACTAGTCAAGTTAGTCACTAGTCACTAATAGAATTAATAGCTTCAGCTTCAAGCTTCTAGCTTCAAGCTTCAAGCTTGAATCGACTGGTATAATGAGTGCATCCTACGGTGCCCTGCTGGTGCCCTGCCAGCCCTCCCGCGCGGCCTCGCACGAGGCGCTAGCGAGCTCCACCAAGCTCCACTCCTGCGGCCGAAGGCGCTGTGTGAGTGGTGCCCAAGCCACCCCCATTGCAGCGAGGGCGCGGGTCTCCTGTGTCGCATTCTGAAAACTGTGTCAGGCGCCAGCCCCAGGGCTTGCGATCTGAGATTATCGAGATTATCGATTATCTGAGATCTGAGATCTGAAATAGATCACCGATTTGGACCTCCCACTCCGTCTCCGACGCGTCACGTTCACACGCAGAGACGACGATCTGGGCGTGCCCGATCCCAGGACTCTGGGAGAGCAAGGGTTTGGAAGGGTCCCGATTTCTGGGCCAGAGTAGCTGGTTGCACGCTGCTCGCAACCTGGCTAGTCGCTACATGTTTCTTGTCGAATACATGATGCATGGGCATGATGCATGATGCATGAATATGAATGGGGCTCTGGCGACCGGATGTTGGATGTTCTCGATCATCGATCATCGCCATGCATCCACCCCGTACCACACGCCCTTCTACGCCCTGCTCTGCCCTGCTCTGCCCTGCTCTGCCCTGCTCTGCCCTGCTCTGCCCCTGCTCTGCCTGCTCTGCCCTGCTCTGCCCGCCCTGCTCTGCCCTGTCCTGCCCTGTCCTGCCCTCCCAGGCCCTTCCATACACCACCCCACAAGCCAAGGTATGACATGTGCGTGCAATCTGACTCACATGTGCACGTGCCGGGCAAAGCAGAAGGATGCGAGGTTTGTGATGCGAAGGGTGAGATCTGAGAATTGATCATCGATCAAATGTCACACATCGACGTGTGGCTGAGTATGCGAGTGCGCTGACCGTCAGCATCAGCTCTCAGGATGATCGATGAGGCATACTGCCCTGAAGCCCTAGCGAGGGTGGCATAATAGTGCAGCTGGGAGCCAACCAAAACGATACCTACTCCCGGGACGTCAATCAGCCAGTTGCCTCCAGGTCTGGTCGGTGGACAGAACAGCAGAAGCGAGAACCATATGGGTTCTTAACTTGAGGCGTAAGGCTCTGGCGTGAGGCTCACAGGCTTGACGAGAGGTGCTTCAAGCATTTTTGAGGTGAGGGAGCGAAGGGGCTTGCAGAGTTGGCCACAGGCGCCCGACCTACTTCGTGACTGAGAAACGTATTCATGAGGCTGTATCCATGTACGATGCGAGAAGCCACACCATTCCGCATCATGAGCATCATGCATCTTCATGCACACCAGCGAGGGCCATTATACTGAGTGTTATTGCCGCGTCATCGAGGGAGCGATGGGAGCATTCGATCCCTCCTTCACAACTGCTGAATCGAGGAATACACCTCAGGCCTCAGGCCTCGTGCTCGACTGTAGCCTGGCTGTTGGTGTAGCACCATCTATCTACCTTGCCTTGTCGCTCCGTGGATCCAGAAAGAGCGCACTGGTTTTTAATGCTGTGTGTGGTTACCCCGGTTACCGGTCATATCGCGGTTATATACCCACAACTCCGCTTTCCATCTCATCCACTATACGTGACGCATGTGCGATGCTGGACTCGGATCGATGAGAGGGCGATTGAGCGCCTCAGGCGAAGGCCTGTGATGCATGTGAGCGCTTAGGCTGAGCGTTGTGATGCATATGAGCGTCCGAGCCTGAGATCTGAGAGGCTCAGAGCATGAGCGCGGTGACCCGGTGACAAGACTACACTAAACACGTTTTAACGTTAAAATGTTGGCGAGATACGGAATATTTCTTTAGGTGTCCGAGCCATGTGGGCCGAGCTGAAGCGCTGAGGCGCTGGCGCCTCAAGCTGAGGCCCCGCCTGCCGCGAGAAGGCCACGGATGAGATGCGCGTGAGGGTATGTGCGAGCACATGGGGGCACATGTGTTTCTTCCTGGAGTAGGCCGCGGTTGCCGCTTCGCCCCGGTTATTGAGTTGCGGGTACGGGTACACGTTAGATACATGAGTTGCAAACGTAGGACTGTTTTACTAGTTGGCTGCGGCGGACCTCCTGTAAAAAATGCATAATGCTGTGGAGCCCCTCTCATAACCCTCTTTCCTCAGGATTTGGGTCGCCACCTGCCACGGCCCAGCGCTATGCGCTATAGAATCCGTTCACGTTCACCGTTTGGGCGTTCACGCCTTCCTGCGTTACGGAGGGCAACCTGTATTATGCCACTTGTATAACTCTACCCAAGCGCGGCAGCCCACGCTGAGGCGCTGTGATACATGTCAGCGCGCTGAGGCCATAAAGCTTAAGTTTTGTTGACATCCGTCCTAGGACCGCGCGGACCCTGAGTCACGTGAGTCAGCTTTCATTCCTTCCGAGCTCGCACCAGTCTTCTGGACGAGTCAGTCGCAGAAGCTTCTTAGTCCAATACGACGTTCAGTGCTCACATTCTGTGGTAGTAGCGAGGCCGACAGAGTTACATCCTTATCTGCTCATCCCTGAGCTGGCCAAAACTACACCCACAACCATGGGCGCCAACGCTAACACCGATCTCTCGGTCAGCGACACCACAATGGTGAACAAGCGCGATTACTGGACACCAACCGGTCGCGATCCGCCACCGATTGGCACCGACAACGAGGAACTCATGATGCTTTGCGCCGAAGCGCACCTGTGGTTCAAGAAGACGAACGACATCGATGTCGTTAAAGAGAAGATCAACAGAGCTATACACGACAGAGCCGAGTGGCTTGGATGGAAGGACGAACCTACGTCTATCACGACAAACTGGGTTCGACGGGCTACGAATTTTGTGGTGCAAAACATCCACCAAATGGAAACTCAACCCAACGCAACTTTGGGGGCACCTACAGGCGCAGCCTCGCGACCCGAGTACGACCTTTACAGATCACTACGCGAGTCTCCCACCAAGAATATCAAGTGGCCTGATCTGAACAAAGACCCGTCCGCCTACAGCGCTTGGGAAGACGAATTTCTCTTCGCGATAACAGATGCCCACCCCCACGCAAGCGACGTCGTCCAGAATGGTCGCAGCTCCCGCTACTTCACCGAGGACCTCGACAGACGCTTGCACAACCTTCTTAGGGAAGCCATGCCGTCAACCCTCTTCCGGACGATCCGCACCCACCACGAAATATCATGCACCCAGGACACGCTGAACATGCTGCGTCAGCGGTATGGATATACGCCTACCGCAAACAGAGGGCCTCTACTCATTCGCTACTTTTCGGCCGACCAAGGAAACCGATCGGGTCGAGACTACCTCGACTACATGGAAGAGATCAGTGCAAGCCTGACGCGAGCGGGCATCCCACTTACGGAAGAGCAGGAACGCACTGGGATCCTACTCGGCTTACGCGACATGAGCATTCGCCAGCGTGAAGAGCGCTCGAGTCTAGACAAGTTACGGCAGGCCGTGATGGACATACCAGCCGCCACGTATCCCGGTGGAGAAAGGAAGAGAAACGGAGGCAAGCCGGTCAACGGAGGAACGCCTTGGACTCGACCCGACAGCGGGGGACGACCCACCAGCGGGGGAAAAAACTCCAGCGGGGGCAAAGCCGGCGACGACAACCTCGCGGACACAAAGACCAAGGGGCAAGACCGCACCAACCAACCCTGGCGCAGCGCGACGTCTAATAAACCTGTTGTCCCTCCGCGCAACCCAGGCCGAGCCAACGCTCACGTCGCTCAGAGAGCGAGCTCTCCCGAGTCTGAAGTGATTGACGTTGATGCGGGCACAGCTGACTACTAGGAACTCGGGGGCGAAATGCGAATCATCCGGGCATTATATGACAGTGGGGCATTCCCATCCATTTGGAAAGACAAATCCGTCTTCACATCCATGACCCCTTGCGACGACGAGATAGAGGTTGCTAACGGGACACATGTAAAGGCGGAAGGACGAGGCACGGCCACAATCCGTATCCGATGCTTAGGAGGACACCAAATGGAGATAAAACTCCCCAACAGCCTATACATGCCCCGTTTCAGCCGAAATCTCGTCAGTGTAGCACACCTGTCGAACACCGGAATCGCATCATACTTCGCCCCACACCAGAAGGGTATCTGGCTTGGTAACCCAGGATCCACCCTACGAAAAGTAACCGGCAGTGACTATCAATTCACGATCTTACACAACCCGCGAACGCCACCCACACCCCTGCGGGCCATGGCGACCAAACCGATCAAACCGGCCGACCCACCCTCAACCCCAAACTCCCTCGCAGCATCCCTGGCCCTGGACCACGTCTCTAAAGCCCACAAACGCTGGAACCACGCAGCCATCGACCTCCTCCCCTGGCTTACACGATCGGAAACCGCAGGCCTCCGCGTCACAGCCAAGCATATCTCCCTCTGTCGTTCAGAGTGGGATTGCCCAACATGCGCGGTGGCACTAGCGACAGCATCGCCCCATCCGAGCCGGGACCGCCTCCGATCCAAAAGACCTTTCGAGGTCCTCCACGTCGACGTAGTAGACCTCCCCCGGGTAACCGGCATGGGGCACGGATACGCCCTCGTCGCCGTTGATGACTTCACGCGGTACGTCTTCACCACAGCGATCCCGACAAAGGGCGCTGCAACGAAGGAACTGCGGAACCTCATATTGCGGGAGCAACGCTACGGCCCGGACAGACTGCTGCGGACTTTGCGCACGGACAACGCCCCCGAATTGACAAGCGCACTGCAACCTTTTCTGGACGAGCAAGGCATCACGTCAGAACGGACAATCCCGGGGCAGAGTGCTAGCAACGGTGTGGCTGAGCGTGCCATCCGAACCATAACGACTCGTGCAAGGCAGTTGCTCTTGGGTACAGGTCTTCCGACGTCGGACTGGTGGGAACACAGCCTCCACGCTGCGTGCTTCACCCAAAACCAAATGCCACTCAAAACATCCGGGGAAGACAACAAATCGCGATTTGAGCGATACAAAGGCCACGCATACTCGTTACCGATGCAACCCTTTGGCCGCGTTGCATACCTCCATCTGCCCGAGTCACGCCGCGAGCACAAGCTCAGCGCGCGGGCAGAGGAAGGTATGCTGGTAGGATACCACCATCAGCGCGGATCAAAGGGATGGCTCTTCGCCACATACCAACCATCCCTGGGTACCTTCACCTACCGCTGGTCGAAACCGTACAAATGGGGCAACGCCATCTACCCCCATCTCCACCCCGACCACTTCCCACCCGACATCTCCAAATCACCTCAAATTAAAATCGACAGTGAAAAAGACGCTAACCCTACTCCGCCAGCCGCGGCAGCACCCATGCCCCGAACCGCCGCCACACCCCAGACACCCGCTCCCACCACCACCCCCCCCCGCCGCTACCCCCTCCGCCAGCGCACCACCCGCACCTCCCTCGACCTGCACACACTCCCAATCGCTGACGACCCCACCGACACGACCTACCATGCTCGTGCTGCAGCCGCCACGCCCCACTGCGCCGCACCAGAGATCGGCATCGCCCGCCCCCTACCTGACACATCCGCCCCCCCGTTTGCCGACACAGTTCAACCTCCCGAATACGCCGCCATGACTGCTCTCAGCGCACCCATCCACCCGGACACGGTTCAGCTCACCAAGGATGGCGTACCCCTCGCTCCCAAGACGCTCAAGGGTCTCGAGACTCACCCCTCCTTTGCCATGGTCAAGCAGGCTATGGCCGACGAGGTGGCCACACTCGCGCGATACGGCACCTACGAGGCTACGTACCCACCACCGGGTGCACAAATCCTCATAGGACTATGGCGCATCACCACAAAGACGGACGCCGAGGGCCGGTTCCTGCGCCACCGCGCGCGCTTTGTCGCGGGCGGACACCAACAATCGGCCGAGACTTGGGGCCAGACGTTCGCACCATCGGTGCGCACACCTGCCATCCTGACCCTCGTCGTGCTGGCCGAGAAGTATAAGTTTGGCCTCTTCTCGGCGGACGTCAATGCAGCGTACCTGAACGCCCCCCTCGAAGAAGCAGTCTACATCCGCCCACCCCCCTACTTCCCCGAAGCGGGTGGTCGCGTGTGGCGTCTCAAGAAGAGTCTATACGGGCTACATCAGAGCGGAGCAAACTGGGCACGATACATCCGGAACCTGCTGCGTGACAAGCTCGGCTTCACGCAAAGCTTGACCGAGCCCTGCTTGTTCGTGCGCGCTGCACCACCGGGTGAGCAGATCCTCCTGGCGGTCCACACCGACGATCTGCTCCTCGCATGCAAGTCACACCAAAAGTACGAGGAGTTTATGGCCGAGATAAACACACACATTGATGTTCGTGGTAACGGTCCCCTTCACTACCACCTGGGATGCCAATACGATCGGATCGGTGGGGAGCTGTACCTGAGCCAACCAAAGTTCATCGAGGAAGTGGTGGCAAAGCACCACATCAAAGCCCCGTGGATCCGGACTCTCCCACATCCCGTACGGATGATACCGCCCCGTGCCGACCCTGAACCCCCATCCCTCCCAGCCTTGCGCAAGGCATATCAGGGGAAGATCGGATCGGGACTGTGGGCTGCACGAATGGGCCGGCCTGACTCCCTCTTCGCTATCACGGCCCTCAGCAGAGCCGCTGCCGACCCATCGCAGCAGCATCATCAAGCAGTCGATGACTTCCTTCGCTACCTGTACCATACTCGAGGAAAGGGCCTGAGGTTGACCCCAACATCAGATGCACCGGCCATTGCGCTGTATACAGATTCCGACTTGGCGGGAGATCCCATCCAGGCACGCTCCACATCTGGATGCCTACTGATGGTGTACGGTGTGCCGGTGTCGTGGCGATCCATTCTTCAGCCGAAGAGCGTTACCAGTACCGCCGCCGCCGAATATACGGCAGGATATGATGGACTGGTTGACGCCAACTATGTCAAGAACATCATGATCGAGCTTGGGGCCATCGGCGAGGGTACACCCATTCATTGGTATTGCGACAATAAGTCTGTCGTCGATCTCGCCCACAAATTTGGCAGCACCGGCAAGCTCCGAGAGCTGAAGATCCGGTACCACAATGTACGGCAACACGTGGACTCGGGCGAGGCCATACTTGTACACATCCCCGGCGAAAGGAACCCAGCGGACGTCCTCACCAAGCCTCTCGGCCGTCCCGCCCTGACAAGCCATCTTGCTCAACTCCGCGTCGAGGAGATGGATCCAGTCCACATGACTGGGCCCTCCGGTCAGCGGGGGTGTTGACATCCGTCCTAGGACCGCGCGGACCCTGAGTCACGTGAGTCAGCTTTCATTCCTTCCGAGCTCGCACCAGTCTTCTGGACGAGTCAGTCGCAGAAGCTTCTTAGTCCAATACGACGTTCAGTGCTCACATTCTGTGGTAGTAGCGAGGCCGACAAGTTTTAAGAGCTTTAAGATCTAAGATCTAAGAATGGCCACGGTTATGGTCTGGTAGCAGTATGACTTAACGGCCTTAAGGCCTTGGTCGCGTGGCCTGAGGACCTGCCTCAAGCGGTCGGCCGGTCAGGAACCCCTCAAGACTCAGATCGCAGATATCAGAGCGGGGAAGAGATGACGCGTGATGCGTGAGGAGCGATGCATGATGCATGATGCTCCTGATGAAGTCGAAAACGCGTTCCCGCGTTTATGGTACGTTTATGAGCGCAGAGCAGGCATGATGCATCATGCATCGCATAGATATCATCGATCACTAGTCACCAGTCACTCGTCATTGATCTCGATCATTGATCACCAACACTATGAACATTAAACTTTAAAGTGACTTATTAACCCATCACTCGATCGTAGTGTGACCGGCAATACTCTACAGTACTAAGTACTAAGTACTCAGTGCCATGATGGATGATGGTGATGCATGGGTTTGATTATCTCGAGCATCGAGTGGCCTGGATACACAGGCACTGGGGCTGAAGGATGCACTCTCGCAGGGAGGGCGAGCGCAGGCCAGCGCCGCCCTGGCGACGCAAGGCTTGCGGGAAAACTGTAGGCGAGGCGATCGAAACCAACAAAGCTCGGTCTAGCTCCGAGACATGAACTAGACATTACACACCAGCGCTCAGATCTCTGACCACCCACCGCCGCCACCGGCCATGCCGCCACGGCCATGGGCCAGAGGAGCGGTGCTCTGCTGTGCCCTGCTGTGCCCTGCTGCTGTGCTGGCGGCGGGTGTGTGAGTCTGTGCACAGGCTGCCCATTTATGCATTCTGCATCTGCATTCTGCATTATGCCCCGGAACAACCTGGCCCAGGCGCAGTGCGGCAGTCGCGAGAGCAGGAGCGTGCTGTACATAGCTGCCCTGCCCTGCCACTGTACGTAGCCAGCGTCCTGGGGGGCTGGGGATGGAGGGCTGCGTACTGTACTGCGTATGCCTGCCCGGTTGCTATCGGAGGTTGTGCACCAGGCACCCTCGGGAACCCTGTGTCGCCCCTCCGACCCAACCGGCTTCCTGTCCTGCCGCCACCACCACCTCCTCGCCCCCCCTCTCCCTCTCCCTCCCCCTCACCTGGCCCTGCTCCCCGCGCCAGCCCTTCCCGTCTCGTCTCAGGCCCCCTGGCCTCAAGGTCCCGCTTTTGTCCCTACCCACTGCCCTGCCCTCTCCGCCCCAGCACTCACCCTCGTCTGCAGGCATCCAGCGCCCCTTCAGCCACTCCAGTGCTCCGCCTCCACGCCCAGCAAGCGTTCTCGGCACGTGAGCTCCACGTATCGTCACCCCCTTTCTCCTGGCCCACGGCCAAGCCCGAACCCCGCCCCAGACGGAGCCACCTGGCCCATCGCCGCTTTACCCCACCTTTCGCCATGTCCACTCTGCCCCTGCCCCTTCCACTGCAGTCAGCACCACCCGTGCCCTCCATCCGCAGCCAGAGCAGCCTGCCTCTGAACCTACCCCCCAACAGCATGTCGGCCCCGAATCAGTACTTGCCCCTCGTGGCATCCCCTCTCGACCGGGGCTCCTCTCTCCTGCCTTGCCTCCCCTGGCGCCTGCGCGCGCTGCATCGTTTGACCTCGCTGCTGCCCAACCCTCCAACGCCTTCCTCATGCGCGACTGGACTGCGCCAGGCTTGACCTCCATCATCAGCCCGTCTACATCCGCCCCGCCAGGCCAGCACCTTTTATGGCCCCGCCCTCCTCCAGTCCCCGCGTGTACCCTTTCCGCTTTCCCTCTCCCTGCCTCGCGTCCACCTCCGCCAATGTTTGCCTCTATGCCGCCTCGAGCCCCTCGTGAACCCACGGGCACGCTTGTCGGTACACGCCTCAACTGGTGCGATATGATCTGCCAGACGCTTGCTGAGCTCGCCGAACCGCGCATGGTCGTCCAGGACCTCTTTCTCCGCATGTGTCAGCTGTTCCCCGAAATTCGTGAATGGGCCGTGGGTAAAGATTGGGAGGTATGTATTGTTCCTTGGACCCGTCTCTTTCGCTACAAAGCCAACTCATTAACTCACATAACACATTACTTCTCTGCTCACAGGGCAAAGTCAAAAACCGGATCAAGTCGACTCTGTCTATCAAGAACGCCTACTTTACCAAATTGCCACGACCATCCCACGTGCCAGGTAAGGGTTCTTGGTGGACTCTTACCCCCGATGTTTTGGCCGAATGGCGCACAGGGAAGAAAGCGGTTGTCGTTCGGACCCAGCTAGGGCACATTGACGCCCTCGACGCCCTACAACGGCTACTACTCAGGCTGCCGCGTCGGGTGGGTCGGTAAAGCATGACCGCAAAGCGCCACGGACCGTACCTCCGCCGTCTTCTGCGGCAAGTCGTGAGTCGAGTGTCCAGGTTCCAGTCCCATGGGCAATGCCACTGTCCCCGCGCCGTTGCCATCGCTGGGCTTGGGCTTCTCGACGGGCTTTCCTGGGTACAAGTTATGACGCCCATGGTCCCATCGCCGGCGATTCCCCCGCCAACGTCTTTACCCTTTCTGGCCTTCCTTCACCCGAAGTTGCAACCACCCCGTTAGGCCTGCAATTTGCCGCATCCTCCTTCGATTCCGTGCCACCTGCACAACGACTGCCCGCGTTCAACAGCCCGCTGCAGCCCGTGTCAGGGAGCTGGGAAACCCCTTCGTCGGTGCCAGCGCCTTCCTTGGCCCATAGCCCGACTCAGCAATTGTAAGCACACCCTCCCTTCCCCTTCGCTCGTTGCTCGTTGCCTGTCGCGCAATCCTTCTTTCTGTTGTCTGTCGCCTGCTGTTGCGGCTCTGCTCTCCCCTCCCCCTATTGCCACCTAGATCACGCCCTGTGGGTTAAAATATACATGATGCTGATCCCCACTTTTTTTTTTATCTTTGCTTTTTGCAGATCAGCGAATACGATAGGCGTTACAACGCCCGCTTTCGGTACCTTGCCTGCCGCACGTTTAGCCCCCGCCCCAGATGATGGTCCAACCAATCCCATGAGCTGAATGGACATCATTTTTGGTTGGTCCGGTGGTGACGAACTCAAGAATGATGGGTGGAATGAACCAAGAGAGTCGACTGAGACAACACCCCCCTTGGTGGCAGATAAAACCATGGCCGGACCATTTCTGGCTGAACACGAGTCGATCCTAAGCCCCAGCCCTTCCGACTCGAGCGGTGCGAGCGTACAAACGTCGTTTGAGCGCGCGAGCGATGAGGCACCAGAGATGGCGGGTCGCAGCCTTTCCTTTCTTGGTATCCCGCCAGATGTGGTGTTCGCCTCCTTGAGGGAGGCGACGAATGGCCCGGCCCCAAGCCCTTGGTATCCGATTCGGACTCCCCCTTCACGTCTCCCGACCAATCCGAGTCCGACGATCGGGATGAACGCTGGTAAGCGTTGCTGCCAGTGTTCACATCCCTCCTCTGCTGTGAGACCCGATTCCCCCACCTGCCAGATGCACGCCTGCAGACATTCCGTTCTGTCCCCCGAAGTCTTCCTATTGGGAGTAGCTTGGCAGCTGTCCCTCTTCCCCCGTCATCCTCGTCTTGGTTTCGAAATCGCTCTGTGCAGTTCTGTACGATTAGTCCTTGTTCTCGTCCTGGTTGTTTGCCTTCCCCCACCTTTTATTAGTAGCACTGCACTGGCTTCTTTGTCCTGTCGCGCTGTCTACGTTGGAAAGAAACGTTCTATATCCCTTGGCTCTCGATCCGCCTGACCCGTACGGTGGTCAGCACTGTCTTCTCTTCACCTACCTTTATGAAAACCCCTTCTATGAATGTCGTTCTCATCGCTGCTCATCTTTCTGTGTCAAAGCTGTGTGGCCACAGGAAATATCGGCTTGTTAGCTTGGCGCTTCGTCAGTAACTAGTGACTTCTATATTTGAGTATCGGACGGTAAACAATATGACTTGGTGGCAACCTGTTTGCTTAGTCTGAGTGTTGTTTGGTACCTATCACATCATCCATCTCACCCAATTCTGTGATATCCCATGGGACTCTTCTCAGGCCCTGGGGAATGGCCCCAACTCAGATCTCACGTGTAATACCTTGGTGGCCTTTGTTTTGCCCTCCGCCCCGCTTCACCGATTCGACCAGGGGTCCGGGGTACCAGCCAAAGACCAAAGGGGTAGCTCTTCCTTTGTCCGAATAATGGTCTATATTCTTTCTTCCTCTGCCCGAAGGGCTCTTTGTTCTCCTCTGCAACCCGGGTAAATTTTCCCGCGCGCTGTAGTCACTATCGTACTGTGCTTTGCTTGTGCCCTCGGTCGAAAACCCATCTCTATAGTCACTAGTCAGCATATATGTATTTGCTTCTCCACGTTGAGGTCCACAGTTAGTATACAGTGCCCTAGCTTTTCGCAGCGCTTCAATCATCGATCAAGAATGATTAATGAGCGCAGTGGCGATTCAGAGTATAATGGGCAGCGGACGGAGTGGCGACACTGTTTTGGCCGCTCGCAACTCGGTATACTAGGACCAACTGAAATTAGTACAACAAAAAAAGGTCGAAGCGATGTGGTTGCGTGTGCCTTCCCCGTTGTGTTATAGAAAGTCTCGTTTAGCTTTTGCCTCCCCACATTGGAGCATATCGATGGATCATCGATCATGGTGAATGGTGACTCTCTCGGCTTTTAATGACCGCGGGAAGGGGCATCGGTGCTTGGAAATCTACATAGTCAGTGCCACTCGCATCTTGCCCACAATCTTAGAGCCCCTGCCCGCCTCTCATTCTATACATGGCCTTTTCTCACGGTTCTATCGGCCGCCTTGGTTAGGAGGAGTTATAAGGATGACGGTCAGGAAAATATTGGTCCCCACACCACTTCCCGCCAGCGGGAGGAGGTTGGGGAAAACATTGTGAGGCGACAGAGAGTGTCGCAGGGTTCCTGCTGGCGAAACCGTGACGGGAACGAGTATCGAGACAAGAGATCGGCAAGGGAGAAAAAGAACGGAGGAAACAGAGGAAAACGGCTTTGCAAGGGACAGCTCACTGGCTACTCCATGAACCGAGACGTGGCCAGCACGAGGCAGCACGGAGACAGGGACCGGGCCAAGTGATTGGCTCATGTTGGAGTTACCTTGAGGGGCGCAGGGATTGGTCTCGCTGCCAGGCCCGGCCATAGATGGTTGGGTCCATTCCGATGCTAGGGACGAACGGAGCTCGATACCTTCCGAGCGAAAGGCCGAGACGCGGGAGCAAGTCCCGATTCGCCTCTTGCTCAAGGCTTGCCGCAGCAGACGACGTGGAGGGATGATAGCCATGCAGCTCCTGCTAGCGAAAGGATCACTGGTCCCATGCGTAGCGTCTGGGCCACCGCATGAGCTGGTGCGAGCGTAACCGTGCGAACGCGCCTGGCCTCGACCATGCTCCACGTCAGATACGTCGTTGTTGGAAGGGTACTGGATGGCCCGGGCGTAAGCACGCAAGGAAGAGGAGGCGTCCAAGCTTTGCCTCAGCTCGGTAGGCGGACTGGTGGCTCCCGTGCCTCTGAGCCCAAGTCCATTCGGTGGACCAGGAGTCAAGTCCATGAACGTCGCCCGTGTCGCAGAGTGAGACGAAGCAAGGCCAAGGAGGTCGTCCTGATCCATCGGATCCAGTTCCCACCGCTCTCGCCCCAAACGACCGCACTGTCGGTGCACGCACCACCGGCGTCGCAGGTATCCCAGCGTCCGCATCTCGGGTCGAGAACGAACGAATCGTGCTGCTCTATGTGGCCGCTCGACACTGGACCGAGATGCCGCCCCAACAGCCACAGAGCTAAGACGGTGAGTCCTCCCTGCTTTGGACCCGTTCTTTCGTTTTCCAGCACCAGCCCAACACACCCCCTCCGACCAAGAGAACGACACCCAGAGCGGTGCCGACGCCAATCAAAGCGTCGCGCACGCTATGGGAACCCGACGTACCTGGGCGGGCGTGCAACTGGGATGTGAAGAGTAGGTGCCAGCAGATGACAAAACGTTGTATCCTGGGTCAATGTAGGACGCTAACTGCTTAGCCACCGTCGAGGACTGCTTGGTAAACAACTGGGAGGAAGTGTTACGGAGAGCAGACTGAAGCGTTGCCACCTGATTCGTGGGAATGTAGGCAATAAACAGCGTTGAAGCGTTCCAATTGTCAGAGGAGCCGCTTTGGCCGTCGTCGCCTTGGCATCATTGTAGGCTTCCAGAGCAGCCGCCGTCACGTTGGCAACCGGAATGGATAAGGCCTAATGAGTGTATAAGTCAGTTGCCTGGTCGAGGAGAAGGGAAGTATGACATGCAAACGTACCATAGCAACACTTGCGGCATGAACTGGAATAATTGAGCAGGAAGCTCTCCTGCGTTGGGACCGGCCACGTCAGACCAAGCGAGCCGATCGACAAAGTGGATTGCAACGCTGGTTGTTCCTGGCGGCTGGGTTGGCGATGCCATGGGTTCGATCGCCATAGGCAGGGAGGGTGCATGAGATGGCGATGGCGATGGCGATGACGACGGAGCGGTAGAGCGGCTCGATGACTGGACGCTTGTGTCACTGCTAGAAGAAGAACCGCGGCTGCTCGATCCATATACGGAAACGCTGCTCTGGGAGAGGAGCTTGGTGCGGGAGTGGAGGCACTTTGAGGCGTAGACGACAGAGTCGCGGAGTAGCTTGAGGAAGATGGAGACGGCGGGACCAAGAGCGACGAGGTGGGGGCATAGCTGTACGGCTCGTAGGGGCTGCTGCTGCTGCTGCTCCTGGTGCTGCTGCTCCTGGTGCTGCTGCTCCTGGTGCTGCTGCTCCTGGTGCTGCTCGTAGTGGTAGTATGGCGCCAGCTGCTAGTGGAAGACGACGAGGAAGCACTGGACGAAGACCAACTCTTGCTTCCACTGGTAGGGTAGGACAAGACACTCGAGCGGTGAGGTAGGTAGCAGAACTGCTCGAGTCCATGCCCGAACAGAGCTGCTCGTGAGCACACTTGAATGAGAGCTAGATGAGGACGCCGAAGAACCAGGTTTGGAACGCGACAGGGACCCGTTGGAGCTGAAACTAGCTGTACCTGTCCCAAAGAAGCTAGAGGAACCAAAAGAGGAGGGGAAACTGGATGAACGGACAGGGGAAGAATGGAAATCGAGCTCGGGGAACCGGACGCCGAGGTCGAACTGTGGTCAGAGCCGTCGAGGAAGAAAGCCCCACAGAATGGGAATGGGTGGGGCTGGAACTTGACCGCATCGTTCCACTAGAAGATGATACATCCGAGCTTGAATGCGGACCTGTGCTTGAGTGCACCCAGATGGATGGTTTACCAGAGCTTGAGATGATGGAAGAGGACGTGGGCCACGGCCACCACCGGGAAGAAAGAGGAAGAGCTCATGCTCGATTCGGTTCCTGACGAGCTCAACGACGTACTCTGTGACCGTGACACGGAGGATGAGAGTACCGAAGTGGGTTTTTGGTAAATGAGAGCGAGGAAGGCCGCTTGCTCTGTGAGTGCGAACCACTAGAGCGGAAGCGTGGCTCACCGATGAGGAAGATGCACTACCGCTGATTTTCCCCAACTGGAGCTTGCTTCAGTTGCAGACGTGGACGAGCCCAGAGAGGCCGAGTGGCTGTGAGACCTGAACTGGCTGGTCGATGAATACTGGAGGACATTAGCGAGGGCTCTCGAGCTGCCGCTGTGCACCGATCCCGACTTTGAACTCAGTCCAGCACTACTTGAACCGTACGTGGATGCGCTCGGGCGGTAAGACGGACGGTGCGACCTCCAACCCGTCGACGACGATTTGAAAGAAACGGAACTGAGCCACCAAGGGAAGGAGGAGCTACGTTGGCTTCCGGATCCCGTTCCAAATATGGCCGACGAGCTTGACACATGGGAGGAGGGGTGAGAGCGGGAGGGAGAGATCGATGGGACACAGCCGTAGACAAGTTCGAATGGGATGTTGGCACACTTGCAACTGAGGAGGACTTTGTAGGGGTGGCGGTGGATATGGTGTTGGATGAGCTCAAACTCGACACGCTGATGGTGGGGAAACCTTGATTCGTCGAAGAACGCGACCACGGCATATGTGTGTTCGACTTAATGCTCCTGCTGCTTTGTACACTGTTCGAACCGGACGCAGAGCTAACCCCACTGCTCTTCCCTGATGCGGGTGAATTAGAAGAGGAGCGATGGTATGGTTGCGAGCTCACGGGGCTAGACCAAACAGGCGATGTCTTCGTGTTCGATTGGCTTCCGACTCCCGACAACGAAGTGGGCACCGACCCCGAGGCGGAAGAGGACTGCGACGATCGCGATGGCCGCCATGATCCTGGGTGCCGTGAACGAGTACGGCTGTGATGCCATGAGAATGATCTTACAGAGGAGGGATGGAATGAGCTTGCAGAGAAGGATCCATATCCTGAGCTTGAGCGATATCCTCCACTGGGCGTAGACCTGGTACTGGATGACACTGAGGCGTCGCTTGAAGGGCCACCGCGAGAATTTGAAGACGTGAATGAGGATCTTGATGTAGACGAAGCGTCTGTACTGAGGCTTTCACTTGAACCGCTGCTGCCGCTGTACACAGATTGAGCACCTGAGGACAGAGAGTTCGAGTTGGACGAATGCTTGGACGAATGCTGCCAGGACAAACTCGAAGAGCGGGAATCCGAACGTTGACTTGATCCACTCCCTGATGGATACGTTGAGGAAGACGCAGGGTGATGGAAGCTTGTCCAGCTGCCACTCGTTGAACCGGCAGATGACAACTGGTGTGACGAAGACGAGTAGAGTGAGTTGCGGATGAGCTGGGTTGGTGGAACGAGTTTTGTGCCAGACTGGAGCTGTAGGATTCGGAGGCTTTCCCGCTCGAAGAAGGCAAGGCAGAACGAGACGAAGAGCCAGCACCCGATCCTGACCCCGTACTGCTCTCCGAAGGACGCCAGCTCGAGGAAATTGCGAGGGGGATGAGCGGGAGCTGGACCGGGACCGACTGGACGGAAATTCAGACGAGCTAGACCCTCCATATCCAGATCCCTCACTTGAAGACCCCCAGCTCACGAAGAGGATGGGTGGCGATGAGAGCTGGACCACGGCTGGACGAAGATTTCCAGCTAGCACTCGAAGCCGAAGGGGAGCGATATGACGAACTAGACCATTTCGAGGAGCTCAACCAGCTGCTTTGACCTGACTTCATACTCGAATCAGAACCTGAGCCGGAGCCATCCGTCCCGGTGGGTAGCCAGCTGGAGGTAACAGAGGAAGAAGGGTGGTGATATGAAGAGCTGGTGTGCCTGCTGGTACCAGAAGCCGAGGCTCCGCCATCCGTACTCGAGGATTGCCAGCTAGAGGTAGGAGAAGAAGGGCGGTAATGCGAAGAACTGGACCAGCTCCCGTGCCCTGAACTCGAAGTCAAACCGTCGGTGCTCGAATGCGGCCAGCTAGAAGCCGGAGGGGCGAAGAGTGATAATGGGAAGACCTGGACCAGCTGTTTTGTCCCGATTCCGTGCCTGATCCTGATCAGAACCCGATCCAGAACCCGAACTCGAACCGAGCCGACCCATGCATACTCGAGGATGCCAAGCGGAAGACGAAAAAGAAGAAAGGGATGGTAGCGAGAAGAACTAGACCAATCGCTCCTTCCCGATCCCGACCCCGATCCCGAACTGGATCCGTCCGCGCTGGATGAGGTCGGGCTGGATGAAAAGGAGGAGGAACGGTATTGTGAAGAACTGGACCAACTGTTCCCGGAACCGGATCCGGAGCCATCGGTGCTCGAGGGTTTCCAGGTCGAGCAGAAGACGAAGAAGGGTGGGGATGAGACGAGCTGGACCAGAGGGAGGATGCGTGAGACCGCTGCTCTGTCCGTCCCCGTAAGATGATGTGGGTGGAGGGTGGATTGCGAAGACCAGATGCCCCTGAGAAGAACTGGGCTGCGAGTCGTCCTGGCCATTGTCATCGCTGTCACTCGACCCATCAGCGTCGAGGTCGGCATCGTGGGTGCGGTGCCAGGCGTTGACGAGGTTCGGGGTAACAGTGACAGACTGCTCGTAGCGGGAGGCAAGGTGGGCGTGGCGATGGAGGTGCGCATGGTGTGGCTCGGTTGCAGGACCAGCTGCAGCTGCGGCAGCCACGCACCCAGGAGGAAGAGGGTGCAGCGCATGGCGGGGACGGGGGGGGAGAGCAGGGCGCCAGGCCCGTGGCAAGAGAGCGGCGGAGAGGAAGGGAGGGGGAGGGGGAGGCGTCGCCGTCAAGACGAGTGGCTGCGCCAGCGCAGGGAAGCCTCGGGGACGATGGTGGTGGGGTGGGCAGGCCAAAGACAGACGACGGGCAGGAATGATCAACCATCACGCGTCAACGAGCATGATGCCTGACGACGGCGCAGCAGCCAACCTCGACAGCACACTGCCCCTGGGCGCCGCCGCCCCTCCACGTTGGATCAGCGATCACCGGGATCACCTGTCGTGCGCGGGGGGGAGGGCAGTGTGCGGGGTTGGCCCGATCGCAGCCAGCATGGGGGCAGTCTCGTGTGGCCGCTGCGTGCCTGGTGCGTCGGTTAAATGCTCGGCTCAATCTTTCACGGCGTCCCTCAGGCTTCTGCATCCCCACCTCCATCTCCCCCATGGTGGCCACCGTCCTCGCTCGCCATGCGCGCGCTGTTCGTCCGCGTCCACGCCTCGCGCTACCTCCCCGCGCTCTCCGCCTCAGGCCCCGCTCCTTCGTCACTCTCAGCCCCGAGGTTGCCGACGCCGTAGCCCGCGCCAGCCTATCGTCGCGCTCGAGTCGACCATCATCTCCCACGGCTGCCCTACCCGCGCAACCTCGAGGCCGCGAACCAAGTCGAGAACATGGTGCGCACCGCCGGCGCCGTGCCTGCCACCACGGCTCTGATCGACGGCAAGGCCCTCGTCGGACTCACCCCCGCCCAACTCGCCCGTCTCGCCGAGCCGCCTGCCGAGGGCACCCCAGCGCCCGTCAAGACGTCGCGACGAGACATTGCACGTGTGCTGGCTGCTGGGCCTGGCGGTGGGCGGCACAACGGTGAGCGGCACCATGGTTCTCTCTCATGCGGCCGGCATCCCCATCTTTGCCACTGGTGGCATTGGCGGTGTGCACCGTGGCGGCCACAACTCCCTCGACGTTTCAGCCGACCTGGCAGAGCTGGGTCGGACGCCTGTGGCAGTGTTTTGTTCGGGCGCCAAGTCAATTCTTGACATTCCTCGTACACTCGAGTACCTTGAAACTCAAGGGGTGAGTGTAGCTGCCTTTCGCCAGGCGCGCAGGCTGCCAGCCGCCGAGTACGAATTGCCTTCGGCGACCCCGGGCTCCTGGGCCACCGCCTTGAACACCACACCGCCTTTCCTTCGTTCTATACCGCCGCGTCGACACGGCAGGTGCCCGATTGCCGGAACACAGCACGCAGCTGCGTGGATTGCTGCTTCTCATCGGGCCCACCTGGCTGGCGGGCTGGTGTTTGGGGTTCCGATCCCGATCGAGCACGAGATGGGTGAGGAGATCACAGCAGTGGTGGAGCAGGCAGTGCGGGAATCGGAGGAGCAAGGAATTGCTTCCTCGGGTAAGGATGCCACACCTTGGCTCTTGAAGCGGGTCAAGGAATTGTGCCCTGCCTCGGTCGATTCGAATGTGGCGCTGGTTACCAACAATGCCAAGCTCGCCGCCTGGACTGCCGTTGATCTCGCCCGCCTCAACAGCCGGCCGGCCGAGGAAAAGGTGTATGCCTCAGTGCAGCCGGGCCAGGAGGTGAGTGACTGATTCTGGTGGATGCGTAGATCCTATACGCGGTGGGGCTGATGCGAAATGCACCTTTTTCTTCCCCTCGTCTTGCTGAATCGGACAGCGTGCGCCATCGGGCGTTTCTAGTCAGTCTCTTCCTGCACCCTGGATCAACGTGATTGGTGGTGCGGTGCTGGACATTACAACCCAACTTCTTGTTGACGCTGCCCACGCTCGCCATACCACTGGCCCAGGTACAGTGCGCGCTCGTTGGGTGGCGTGGGTCGAACATGGCGGAAGCGGCGCAACGTATGCTTGATACTCTCTCCCTGGCGCCACATGCACCCACCCATCTTCTTCCTGGCCCAGGTTCAGTTCGCTTTGTGGGACCAATCAATCAGAATGACCCGATCGCCATGTTTCTTCAGACACTGTGGGCCGCCGAAACGCCCGAGCTGCGGATGGATGGCTTGCTCCGCCTCACTGCCCACAGCGCTCAGGAAGGCACGCCCACCGCCTCGCTCGTCCTCGACGCCAACGGCGAGTTGGAATGGGGGCGATCCAGACATCATTGGTGGAGCGGATGACGACGGAACAGATTGCCGCTGGCTTGGGAGCCGGTATCGATGACGCTGCCAATACGATTCCTGCGGCCATGGTGCTGGACAGTAATCTGCCCGTACCCACCCTTCGTGGTGCGCTCGAGAAGAACAGTGCGGAGGGCGGAATAGCGCTGGTGGAGCCTACATCGGCGGTCAAGTCTGTGCGGGCAGTGGAAGCGTTGATGGCGGCGCAAGGAGAAGCGAGCAGAACGAAGGGCACGCGCCTTGTCACCCCTAACCTGCTCGAATTGAAGAGGATGGTGACCCATGCGGAACAGCTTGCACCAGAGGCGTTCTTGTCCACTTTCCAAACCGTCAAAGGGGTACAAGCCGATCAAGCCTTGGCTGCGCTCCTCCCCCCTGCGCCCGAGGACAAGATGGGCACCTTACCGCAACTTTTGGCTTTCACCCATCTGGTTGGGCCCGTTGCCCTCACCCTCGGTCCACAGGGTGTTCTGCTCGCGTTACCACCTAGTGTGCTGCCCACCTGCCCCCCTGCCCCCCACGGAAGATTGGAAGGAGGGCACGACGTGGCGCATGGCCAGCTTTGGCCCACAGGCTTGCTCGAGTGGGAACTAATCCATGTCCCGCCTCCGCTCCAACTGGGTGCGGAGCGGGTGGTAAGTACGACCGGGGCAGGCGATACGTTAGCGGGTGCCTTGGTCGCCCTGCTGCAAGCGTGTCGCGCTTTGCATGCTCCGTCCCAGCCTGACGCACCGCCTGGTCTCACCTCCGCTGCCCCCGTGCCGTCCTGGCCTTGGCCCAGGCAGCCGCGATCCAGACTCTGCTCTCGCCGCGTGCGGTGGGCGAGGTCCAGGCTCTGGCTAGCCTGCCCGAGCTGGACCAATTTGGCGCGCCTTCTTTGCGGCACCGAGTGCTTGAAGTTCAAGCTTGAGCTTGTCGGCGACGCTGCCGCTTACTATTATACTCAAGCCATATGGCAAAATTCAAGCTGGGACAGGAGAACCGGCGCGTCTCCCCTGCTCGTCATTCATCTGGTACTTGTACCTACTCTCAGCAGACCCATGCGTGGCCTTGGCCCTCAGGCCAGGATCCTCTGGTTCACTCCGTCCTCGTTTCCAATCGGATGTAGCCCAAGGATGGCCGTGGTGGACATTGGGGAGCAAAGAACCATCATACAATACATCATTTCCATGAAATTTGTGTGGCTCGATCCAGCCAGTTGTCCAAGGTTGGTAGCAGCCTTGGTGGCATAGTACGCTCGTGGCGCCATGCGCATGGAAGGCCGCTGGCCATTGGAGTGCAACCGCGAAGAGGCCACTACTACTGGAGGTTGCCGCTCCCCCTGTGTTGTTGGGGGAAGGAAGACCAAGGCAATCGGCTGCCTGACGAGGACGGACACCAGAAGCGCGCATCCCCATCATGCTCGGCCGTCGTGGCAGCAACGGGAGCAACCCACACCCGAGACGTTTGCGCTGGTTGAGCGTTGAGGCGCTGAGCCCACTCGCCCATCGCACCGTCACGCGCGTCACGCGTCACGCGTCACTCTTCACCGATGGGGTCACCCCACTCGCCACATGCAGTGGTCGAGATGGTCCAAGCCTGTCCCAGCTGCCCCAACACGCGCGCCGCTCCATCTGCCACACCACCGCCTGCCAAACAGCTGCACTGCAACCCCATGTCGGCCTTCTCTGAACGTACGTCTCTTTCCGGACCCCTCGCCGTCGTTTTCTTTTGGGCCTGCTCTGCCTTGCCCTGGCCCTCCCGCCTCCCCGTGCGCGATTGCGGATGTCCTCCTCGCGCAAGGTCTTGGCTGCTAGCTTGCCCATCGACCAGAGATGGTGGCTACGTTCAACCCTCCGTTGTTGGATGAGGGCCTGCAGTGATTCCTGCGACATTGCTGGGCAAATGGACGCTGCTGGTCGGCACGATTGCGTTGCTGAACGGTGCGCAAAACTTTTTCAAGCCGTCTTTTAGCCGCAAGGTCTACACTTTGGCCGGTGCCAACGTGACGCCTCTTCGGCGCGTACGTTTGGTACTTGGAACATCACCTCGGCGTTCATTCGCATCTATGCCGCCTACCATCTGTCCAACCCCCAGTGCGTGCCTCTCTTCTGGTGTGTTTGTAGTGTGCGCGTGTCCAGCTAACCAGACGGGGCGCTGGCAACCCAACAGAGTGTACCAATTGGCCATGTGGTCGTACGTCATTGCGCTTGCCACTTTGGCTCGGAACTGGTGGTGTGGAAGACGACCAACTTGATTCCGGGTGTGATCAGCCCGTTCATTGTGGCCAGTAGGTCTCCCCCTCCTCTTGTATGCGTGTTGGATCGGTTTGGACTGACTGACCTGTCCCGGTCGGCTTGCTTGGCCAGGCTCTTCGTTGGTGTCGATGTGGCTGCAGTACGACTACTATATGGCGTAAGAACCACGGAAACAGATCGGCGTGCGTGGCATGTGGCCCTCGGCGCTGGGTTAGGAGATGCTTTGGGGAATGCATGCATGTGGCCCCAGGACAGCTGCATCCGCAGGATGGGAAGCTGCTAGTGTCGGAGGTACAGTACAACACGGCGGGGCCGAGGGAAAAGAGAGGGGAGAAGGCGGGTCGATGGGGTCTTTTCAGATCGCAGATGAGCAAGTGTTGATTGCGTAGGCTGATGGGTGATTGATGGCCCACCGCTGATGCAGGCCAGCGGATCGCATTTGTTCCTTTCCGACGCCCAACGCAGCATTTCTTCTTGGCGTGACGTAAGCAGCACGTCCTCCTGCGTTTGGCCTCTCGTACGCTTGTCGGGGGGCATTGGACAGAGAAGACGGCGCTGGTGCTCCTCTCCATCCCCACCTCCACCTCCTTCATCTCCACCCTCACCTTCCCCCATGCTGGTCAGGACAGCGCCCTCGTTTCTCCGGCGCAGTCTGCCGTCCGTGGCGGCGTCCGCATCTGCATCTGCGCCTTGCCCCGCCGGTGCGCGCGCCGTGCACACGGTGCTGCCGCTCAAGCCCAAGTTGGCCGAGGGCGCGGCGCCCTTCCTGAGCAAACAGGCGGTCCAGGTGGTGGCGGTGGACTGGCAGAAAGGCTTGCTGGAGCGCCTAACGATGAGGTGCGCGGCACGGAGGGAGACGTCTTCCGTTGCTTCCACCGTCGTCCGCACCCGCGGCGACCAGTACCTGACCCAGACCTTCAACCTCGCCTCGCTCGCCGCCAACAATTCCTTCTTCTTTAGCAACCTGGTACGTTGTCCCCACCTTGTTGGCCTCCTTGACACATGGCCTTGAGCCTTGCAGCTTAGCCCTCTATGCCCGTCACTTTGCTTGGTTTTTCCTTGTATTGACCCTCTTGACTCAGCGCCCGGCACCGAGGATGCCCGATGCGGGCAGTGCCCCTTCGGTTGGCCTGCAAGACGCGATTACCAAGACGTTTGGTTCGCTGGAGCAGTTGCAAACTGCAGTCAAAGCGGTGGCCGACGGGATGACCCTCGACCGGCTGGATCTGGGTCGCGGCCGACGTGGCGGGCAACGTGGGGATTGTGCCGTCGTATGGCACTGGCACTGTTCTCACCCCGTTCCGCATGCAAGCCGGCAACGTGGATGCGCGCCTCAGTATGGAAAAGGCGTTGATGGATGCTTTCCCGACCCAGGCTGAGGGTAGCGAGGCGAGGGCGAGGGCGAGGGCGACAAGGTTTCCGAGCAAGCCGAGGGCGACAAGGGTTCCGAACCAGTCGAGGACGATGTGTTTGCCGCGTCCGACTCGCCGCTGCAATTTGAAAAGCTGGAGCGATTTACGCCCTTTACCTACCCGCCCGAGCTGGGCCTGCACAAGCACCAGCGGCCCATCACGCCCCTGTTTATCATTAGCATGCAAGAGCACGCTTGGGCGCTCGACTATGGTGTGTGGGGTCGCGACGCGTACCTGGACAACTTTTGGAAGTGTCTCGACTGGACCGAACCCAACCGCGCGTACACGCGCGTGGTGCGGGAACTGCTCAAGGTAAGTCAACCAAACTAGATACATCTTCCCTGCCTTTCAAACCATCGTGGTAGTGCCGTGACGTGTGAAGAGGATAGTTTCCCTAGACACGCCCCGCTGTGACGCGGACAGTCCCCCTGCCTTGTGGTGTGCTGCACCTGTGCCTGCGCCTCTTATGCTCGCTTATCCCGCCTGCCCTCTTTCTACGACCGACACTGTCTTGCACTCGATGCTTCGTTCGCTTCCATGCTCGTAATCAGCGTCCATTTCCTTTCAGTTAATTGGGGCCATCGGAATGCGGCCAGGGTACAGTAGAGCGCCTCCCTCCGCTAAGTGCGTGCGTGCTTCCTTTGCTTGTCCCGGGAGAGGTGAGACGTGAGACGTGAGAGATGATAAAACAATCGACATATCGTTGTACAGCTGGAACCTGGGCAAAAGTACTGGTACCAGTTCTTGGCTCCTGGTTGTCCGTTACCACGCTCGCCCTGCCAAGCTCACTGGACCAGAGGCAAATTCGGCTGACCGCCCGGTAGCCATGGCCAGTGCGAAGGAATCGTTGGCGGCGACGTAGTCCTGGATTGGGGTGGTGGCACGGGCCGCCGAGGCATCCAGTGCCTCGCCTGCGTGCGAGGCAGAGATGGGCCAGCATAGGCCGCGGCGCGCGAAAGGACTTTGGCCACCTGCTTTTGTGGGTCGCGGCCGGATTGGGTGTTGTTGCGGGAGAGGTGGACGCTGGAGTTGCGGCTGACCTTGGTAGTTGGAAGGCGGGGCGAGCTGCTGCGGCACAGCGCCCGCGACGAAAAAGTTGGACAGCATGCAGCTGAGCCACAATGCCTTCCAGCTCGTCGATCTGGCTCTGGTCCGACCCGCCCGGACCAGGCGTCGTCTCCCTCGTGCGCGCCTCGGACGTATTCCACAAGCTCACGTCCGATACATCCCCTGCCTCAACAAAGTTGACGTGCACAGCCGCCGGCACAATGTCTAGGTTTTGCTCGCAGCGACGGAAGGTGCTGGCCAAGTTGCTCCGTGTGCGCACCGTGGCCTCATGCGCATCGGCACGGACCAGCCCGTGAGCGAGGCCGGGCCAAAGAATCGGTTGCTCGGATTCTCTTCACTGCCGCCCGGCAGGCCTGCCGCGGCGCCCATGCGAGACCGGCCCCACTGCGCCCCACTACTGAATTGGAACAGCTGGCGCGCCGAGGGCCCGCTGTGCACTTTGGCCGTCAAGTTGAGGCAGCTGAGTGCATCCTGGGCCGAGCATCGCCACTGTGGAGCGCAAGCAGTAAGGGAATCCAAATGTCCGAACTAAACTCGGCGAGCAACGGTGTCTGGCTGGTCCCAAACTGTCGACAAATGCTTTGGCCACCTTGAGGGCGACGGTGCGCGCCTCGGGTTCGGGCGCCAAGGCTGAGCCAAACAGCAAGAACACAGTTGGTTCGAGCAAGTGCGGCACGTAGTGCACCTTAGCCCCATTGACTCCTTGCCGGATCAAGTCGTCAATGATCTTGAACCGTGCGTTGGCGACTGCTTCGCAGGTCCTTTGTAGATCGGACAGTCCCTTGGCCGCAAAGCGCGTGGCCAGTGCGGTTGCAATGTTGACGTCAACGTTTTCTCCTCTGGCACGATGGTATGCCTCGACTCGAGCGACATGACAAAGTAGGGAAGCATCGCCACGAAGCATAGCCCCAACCAACGATCCTCGTCGTACATTCGTGCCAGGCTCTCCATCTCGAGCAGTTGCTGGGTCAGCTGCATCGCTGGCCTCCGCGTCGTAGAACAATGAAAGGCAAGGAGAATGCTCAATGTCCAATCTGGTTGCCCTGGTCCCAATCGGGCGGTTGTTGGCTCAAAAACGTGTCGACAAGCGACGTATGCTTCAACTGCGCAATTTGTCCAGCAGAACGGACAAGAGAGAGAACGCTTCGGCGCACTCGGACTCATTGATGGAGGTCATGGACGCCAAGCAGGTCCAGAGACAGGTAACAGCAAAGTCCCCCAGCGAGGCCGAATCGTCGCTTAATACAAGTTGCTGCGTCATGGAGCGGATGGTTTTCAGCGCTTCAATACTAAACAGCGACACATCGTCGCTCCCATCCGAAATGGAGCCCGAAAGGCGGCCCAAAATCTCAGCCAGCGACGTGGCCTCGGCAGGAGGGTTGAGCTGACGGAAGATGACAAAGGATTGGCACGCAAACGCGCGCACAGGAACCGATGTCGACCACAACAGCGCCACCCGGCGCCACTCGGCCAAAAGCGCCACGCTCCCATCTTCCTCGGAAGATAGCGACGGCGAACTGGGTGCCGAGAGAGCAGTGGGGGAGGGGCAACGAGATCAGCTCGAGGATATCGGCTGGGACGGATGTACGAATGGTGGCAGGCTGACCCTCGAGCACATCCTCCAACAAACTCGTGGCTGCGTCCTGAACAGGAGGCCAGAGTGAGGTGATGTGCAGGGCGGCCACGTGAAGGACAAGCACACGGTATTCATCGCGCACATTGGAATTCACCCCGCACAAGGCGAGGAAGGTTAAGAGCAAGGCAGCCGCAGAAATGGGGTTGTCCTCTTCCCGGCAGTAGGCCAGCAAATTTCGAAGTCGGGAACAAAAGCGGTATCGAACTGGGCGTCTTGGTCATACACGAACGGTTTGACTGCCAAGGAATGGCCGAGTTGGGTGTCAAGGCCGCGCATGCCTCTTTCCAAACAGGTCCGGGTGGAGACGGTGCACAAAGGCAACCAGCGATGGGTAGCATCGAGCATGCGCTGGTGCTGCACGTGCTGATTGCAGTCGAGCAAAAAACGGATCAACACCTGAACATTTTCCACGACCCGTTCCCCCTCTCCGCAGAGGGCAGCAATGCACTCATGCAGATGCTCTTCAACTGCTTCTTCCAATTGGACCGTGATCCAGACCAAGTTGGAGAGGATAATGTACGTCTCCGCACTAAACCCATGCTCAGAGCTGTAGGAAAGTTGGACCCATCCAGCGCAGCGGCAAGGACAGCCGATATGACGCCGCGAGTGTGTCTTCGTACGGAAAGTTGCTCGACCCGCGCCCCGCATTCAGCCAGGACCCAGCAGCGGACAGCTTTGAGCTGGTCGCCCATGACACGACAGACATGTTGTACGGCGTGCACATGGATCGAGGGAGTGCTTGGCGCAGCCGCGCACGAGAATACACGATACTGGGAGCAAGGGTACGGAGCCAGTCAAAGGCGGCCAAACGCGCGTCGCTATCATCGTCCGTCATTTTAAACAGGAGCAAAACGTTGAGATGGCGTTGGAGCACCCGTTCGGGAATGCTGGACCGTTGTTGAACTAGCTCAAAAAAGACGGAATTGACAAAAGGTGCATCGGCCGCTTCATCGTATACCATATCGACCACGCTGCTCCAAACCGTCTGGCTGGCCTTGTGCTTGGTAAGATTTTGGAAGGCACGGCTAGCAAGAACACGATCGTTAGCACGGTACAATTCTTTCGCGCCATCAAGAATGGAGGGAACTTACTGTGCAGGCTCCCGGGCCGTGGCGTGGGTGAGATGAGAAGTTTTCGGGCCCAGGTCAAGACCCAAGAGACGGAATTACGCGTGCCTGACAAAGATGGTGTCTGGCCTTCCTGTTCGGGGAGAAGAATAGGGACGCAGGAGCAGAGGGAAGCAAGGCACTTGGCCGCCTGGTGGGCCAATTCCTGGATACCAGCCCGCAAGTCATTCACGACGCGCAGCCGGGCTTGTTCGTCCCTTTGTCGGTACGCCGCACTGGTAATCAACTCGGCCAGCTTGGTCTTGCCGTTATCCCCCGTCGGATCAAATGATTGCCATTCAAGACAGAGGGAGAACAACTCTTGATGTTCTCCAAGGAGAAAAACGTGTCGCCGTACCTTCTTCTACGACCGAGTCGACAAAGTGGGCCACGACGGTGGAAAACGCAACGCGAACACTGTTGTGGTTCACATCGTCCTTCATTTTGATCGTCTTGAGTAAACCAACATCTCCTTGATCCAAGAGAGGACGAGGTACGTCTCATCGGAACGGTGGGGATCATCGATAACCTGGATGTAAGGGATAATCGCACTGAGGATCATCGACGTTGCTTTCCGCCCTTGATTCCCTCGTGTGCGTACCGAAATGTCGCGCCGATGGTGATGGAGATGTCCCGCGGTGGCCGAGGGAAGCGGGGCAGGTTTCCGGTCGTCGGCGGATAAATCGGCCATGGCAAGATGAAGTTGCTTGATGTGATGTAAAACAAGTGACGGTTGATGCCCCCCACAGCATAGGCTGCGCCTTCGCTTACTTCGGGCTGGCCATTGATCGCATGGCTGAGCAACTCCTTGATCAGTTCGCTCCCAGTCACCGTTGATGTCTCGCCCCGGGATCGCTGAGTTGGCGTTTGTGTGCAGCGGGAGTGTCGGAGGAAGTGCCAGCGGTGGTACTGACGGCGGCAAGGCAGCAAGCGATGGAAGACCAGGTTTGGACGATCAAGTCAAGGTTGGAGCTACTGAGGCGTCCCAAGTTGGAGCTTTGGGACGAAAGGGACGACGCTGCGAGATAGGACTCGAGAATGGTGAACCGGCTCGCCAGGTTGGACTTGACCAGCGCCATGATGGTAGGGAAGAGCCGCCGCATTGTCGGAAAAAGCAAGCCTGCACCGAGCGCCAGGAGATGCCATTGACCGACTCACGCGCTTGCAGTACTTCGCTCAATGTCACATCGGATGGGCGTAGGTGAGTGTTGCTGTTAAACCCGGCCAACAAATCATCGCCAAGCGCCACCTCGATCCGAGTCCGAAGCATTGCCAGACCCGCGATGCCTGGGTCAGGGAAGCCACGTTCAGCTCCGACACCCGCCGCGTCTCGCCCGACAAGAGAATCTCCACTTGAAACGCATGTTCTGACACTTTGGCAGCAATCCGCCGGAGCGCGACAGCGGCAAAGCCATGAGTACGACACTGTAGGACTCGACCTCATCCAGGGCAGACCAAATGCCAGCCCGACTCATAGGCTTAGGCGGAGGATCGGGGGTGGAAGCAACAGCCGATCCGTTTGCCGCACCGGCGGTATCACCAGCCGATCCGGCAGCTGTGGAGGTGGCCTCGTGTTCGGCCCGAAGATGTTCGTGCCACTTATCAAAACACATTGACCACACGTCGAATAGGTGGATCGTCTTGCGCAGGAGGAAATCTTGAGACTGCCCGAATCGAACCGGAAAAGCTCGGGCCGCATCAGACTGCGACCAAGGAAGGAGAGCAGGTCCATTGACAAATCGGGCCGGGCGGCAAACCGACGAAACGCATTCTCAGCAGCCAAGGCCAACGCCCAATCAGGACTGATGATAGCACGAAAGAGAATGGAGAAGGCCTTGTTGCGAGTCACCTTGCTGGTAAGGCACTGGGGCCAGATGTTGATACAAGCACGAAGGACGTCCATGTAGGGCTGGTGGACATGCGAGTAGGCCGCCGCAGCGCGCATGTCCTGGTGAAAGCGCCACACCAAGCCTTCCCGCTCGGAATCCACCGAGAAGTACTCGGTGGAGTTGGAGGCGGTGGGGTGGGCCCCACTTCCAGCTGAAAGGGGCGTACGGTCGTACACGGTCACATCCGCCAGCTTGGTCGCATAATAGAGCGACCTTTCCTACCAAGTCCTCAAACTTCTTGTGCGTCGTGTCAATGCTAGCCGTGGGAACTCCATCGGCACCGCACACGCCGTCCCATCCGGGTTGCCCGTAGCTAACAGCCGGGTTACCGCCGGGTCGAACGGAAAGGATCGGGAAAGGGAGGTGATTCCTTTGCCTGGAAAGATGCCCAGGTCATGTTGATCGCCCGAATGGCGGCAACCATGCGGGGCTTGTTGATCACCTCGGGCTGGTTTAACACCGTATTGGACTGCAACGCGGTAGCGCGGAGGAGGTCGAGGATAAAGTCACTCCCCAGTCAAACTGCCGGTAGAGGACATAGTGTAACATGAGCATGGAACTCACTTCCAGTCTCGGGAACTCGAGGGTGCGGCGTGAGCCAGGAAACCAAACACGGAAGAAGGCTTCCAGGCGGCGTGTGGTCGCGTTGCTACTCTCTTTACATCGAAAGAGGTAGACCCAGAGCAGCGACTTGCACACTCTGCGATCAGCGTCCGCTGCGACCGATCCTTCAAGTGCGGGAACGTTTCCAGGTATGCCCACCAATCGTGCAGAAATATCCTCCTTGGAGGCACACAGGATCGCGGTGCCCAGCAAGAATCCAGAAGTCCAGTACCGCGGCTTGGCGATCATCGAGAGCGCCTTGGGCCAAATGGTCTCAGTACTTCGACCCACGAGGGATGGTGCAGTTCCACCGTTGCATTCTTGGCCACCTGCAACAGCAACGCCGCTAGGGTCTCGGCGAACGTGTTTTACTCCGACCCCGAGCAGTGACAAACATCTTGGCCACCGACAGAATGGCCTCAGCGCAATCCTCAAAGGCGTCCATGGGGAACGTCTGGAATGAAGTGAGAGTAGTCAGTGGATCCCTATCCAAGAAACCATGAGAAAGAAGGTGGACGTACAATGATGCGCATCTTAGTCAACCTGATTGCAGGTCGGTCTCCATGTCGGGCTTCTCGGTTGGATTGGCCGACAAACTCTTTTGCCAAAGACAGGATGGTGTCGGTAAGACGGGTACGATACACGGCACTAATGGACGCAGAAAACTGGCCCAAGGAGGTTTGAGCGCGAGAGAAAAGGCGGTCGCTCAACTGCGAAGCATAAGCGATTCGCGCAAGAAACTCAGGAGGTTTTGAACCGGATCAATCGAGTTATTGCCAACGTCACCTGTTGAGAAACCGAGTCCATGACAATGGTCAAGGCATCTACCAGGTTGATGAGCGATGTGAGTTGGGTCTGTCGTACTTGGGCCTGATTGGCGATCAGCTGCGCCTTGGAAGGGGTAGGCGGCGCACTTCCCACACGGATCCAGAGGTGAAATCTTCGGCATCCCCCCACCGACAAGGGTGGTAGTACTGTTGTTGTGGAGCGTAAGCGCGTCCAGGGGCGCGATCCAATTTGGACCGAGCGCCAGTTGAAAAGTGAAGACCAGACCAACGGTAGGTCGGTCACAGCAGCGCGTCCTAGAGACTTGCATACACTTTCAAATGCCGGTTCGATCGCCGCGCTTCCCTCCTGTTTGCCAGCGTTGGGTTGGAGAGCTTGGTCGCAGCAGCAGAGAAGGACAAATAATGCTTGGTGGAGCTGGTGTCGCCTTGATCAGTCATGAGGTACGCAGCGCGAAGGCGGGCCAAGTCAGTGAATTCGGCGAGCAACGTATTGAGCGCATAATGCACGGCGCTTGCGCATCCGGAATCCCCACGCCCTTGGACAACGCTGTCTCGCCCGAAAAGGGGATGGTGCCCGGGCTGGGTCCAGCTCCGCCGTAGTAGACTTTGGCGCTTGCGGACCCATCTGTGCGACCAGTCACGTTCTGCAGCACCTCCAAAGACGAGTCGGAACTGCTGAACGTCTTGAATGCGTCCCCTTGAAGGTGTAGCGGGAAAGGAGGGGACAGGAGGAGCGCCAGGGAAGGTGCCCTCAAAGCTGCTTCCGGCCAGGGAGCTGCCCGAGAGCTGGAGCGCTTATGCAAGTGGCCATAGCTGCGCCCCAGGTCCATCCCGTGCCCATCGGAATCCGACGCGGTCCCGTGGGCAACACTGACCAGGCTACCTGTGCGCTGATGGGTGCGGTGGAGATGGAAGCAGGTAGTGGCGCAGACTCTGGGGCGCTGTCTTGTCGTACGAGCGACTGGACGAGAAGGAGGGACGGAAGGCAGGGGCGGAGGTGGGGGCACCGACGGGGGGAAGGGCTCGTGGGCGGCGCTGAGAGCCAAGGTGGACTGGGAACTGACCAAGGAAAGCGGGTTGCTGGAGCTGGTAGCATTCTTCAGAACGGCACGCAGACTGGCCAGGCTGCCCTTCTTGCTCCCTTTCTCCTTGGGTGGACCATCGCGATCGCGGTCCTTGCCGCTGAGCGAGAGGCCGCCTGAGTTGTTGGGCAGGCGGAAGGGGAAGGAAGAGGTGGTGGTGGGCGCGGAGGCCAGGGCGGCAGCAAAGTTGTTCTCGCTGCTGGCATTGCTGCCGCTGCGGCCGTGCCAGAGTCGGCGCTGCGGAAGGCGCCCATGGTGGCGGATGCGGAGACAAAGGGAGACGCGGAGGAGGCGGGGAGGGAGGGGAGCGGGGGCGGGGGCGGGGGGTGGAGGGGTGGCGGGGGCCATCGTCGGTGGTGCCGTTGGCGAGGCGGGGGGAGGGAGAGGGGCGAGGCGGTGGGGCGGGCGGGGGGCGGCGGGGCGAGGCGGCGGGAGCGGGGAGGGGAGGGGGTCGGAAGTCGAGTCCGGTGCTCTCGAGCTCGTCAAAGTCGGGGATGACGACCTGCATGGGGGCGGGGGTGGCGGTGGCGGTGGCGGCGGAGTTGCGTGCAGTGGCTTGGGCGGCGCTTGGCTGCGTCCAGCGCAGCTCGCCTGCCCGGCGTGGCGCTGGGCTGGCCTGGCCTGGGCCAACCCACAGCTCGCTTGAAATTGCAGGCGAGCTGCGGCCGTCGCCGTCCAGTATTCACTCTCCCTCACGCATCATGCATCATGCATCACCTCACGTAATCTCCGCCGCTGTCTCCTGCCTGCGTCGCCTCTCTCTGGTCCCTCCTTTGTCACGTGATGCACGCCATCCATCCATCCCCCTGGCCTCCCGTGCCCCTGGCATGCTCGCCCGTCCATGGCGCGCTCTATTTCTACGTAGACGCTCTGTGGCGGTACCTGAGTGGACCAATGCGAGGCAGAGCGAGCACATAGCAGTGCCCACCCCTGCGCCAGAATTGAATTGCCTCGTGGCCAACCGAGCCCCCTCCTCCCGCCGCCTGCCCGCCCAGCCGCACGCCTTCACGCCGGCCCCACGTCCACGGCCGGAGCCAAGAGCGACGACGACGCAGACTGCGAGTGCGACTCCGGTGCGGGTGAGGGTGCAGTGGAGTCGCTGGCCGAGCCGGTCAGCTCGGCCACTTCGCGGATCCGGTCCCACTCGTCCTTGGCGTTGGAAGTACCGCCGATGCCATGGAAGCCATGCATCTGGTTCACCGTCTCCTTGGGCGACACAACGCCCCACATTTTTGCCCATAACTTCTCGGCAATCGTTGCGCTGGCCTCGGCATCGGCCTCAACCTGCGCTTCCCGCATCATCTCCCGGATCACCTGCTCCGTCTGCTCGTCGGTCAAGCCCGTGTCGTACAGATAGACGTCCTGCGGTTTGCCATCCGGCCGCAGCACCGCCGTCGCACGCTCCATCTCTTCCTTGGTAAACGGGCGTACCGTAGAGCGAGACGCGCGACTGTTGGATTTGGTCTTCAACGACGGCAGTGGTCGCAGCACCACCGAGGGGGAATCCAGATTGGGCACCAACAACCCGTTCTTGGCAAGCGACTTGTTGAGATCAAATCGAGGCTCGTAATCGGGCGGGGCAACTACGGTACCATCACCCATATAGCCCTCTCGCGGGGGGGGAGGGTTGATGTTGAGGTACCGGCGCAGGTAGGAAAACGCATTCTCATCGTCGCCCCAATCGTACCACAGCGATCCATAGACCAAGATGCAGAGTGCCATGCCCGAGACAAAGGCATGATAAGAGCGTTGCAAAAAGGAAGGCGCGCTGTGGTCGGGCAAGGTGGCCTTGCCGATACCCAGCGCTTTGGGACTGAACTCGAACCCTTCCTTCTTGGCCTCGTCCATGTTGGCAAACCCTTTTGCATCGGCCAACCGACGATCTTCCATCCGATGCAAGCGACGCAAGTAACGCGCTGACTGTTTCCGCCAGTAATCTCGCCACTCGGCCCGGGCCCGACGCTGGTCCTCGGACATGTGCTCTTCCGACTCGATCATCGTCTCGGTCCCATCAGCGTGTACGTTAGGATCAATGATCCTGGAAAGCGGATGAATGCCCGCCTTGATCATGAAACGATCGAAAGACGTGTCGGTCAAAGAGGCGTCAACCTTTTGGTCTTGTGGGTCCTCCTGCGCCCGCTTCTCGGCCAACGCTTTTCGCTTGGCAGAAAACTTGTTGCTGGCCAAGATCTGGTCTTTGCTGCGCGGGGGCGGAACGGTGCTCTTGGGCGAATTCCAGCGCTCGTTTGCGTCGCAACTCGCGATCCGACAACTGACTCTCGTCCACCTCTTCATCCGCCTCCTCGTTCCGCGGTCGGTCGGGCGGCGTGGACGGGGGGGGGACCTTGGGGTGGGCCTTGTGGGGGCTTAGCAGCAGCCAGCTGCCCAGAGCGGCGCAACCAGGCAGAGGAGTGGTGTGCACCATCCTTCCTCTCCCCACTGCCGCCCGCCCCTCGCCCGGACAAAAGCAACGTTGACAGTGCACACCAGGCGCGCAAGCATCAGCGACGCGCGCGACATGGCCAGACCAGCTCCGATGGTGGAGCACCAGTTGTTCTGCCCTCATCAGGACGCCGGGTGCCGAGCGCCCCATTCCGCCCGCGGCATTCCGCCCCACGCGCAGGTCCATTCGTCGATCACCGATCATCATGCATCATTGATCAACCCAAGCGGGAATCCGAGACGAAAATGTTCAGTTTGTGGAACTGCACGCAGTGGGGACCAGCACCCCGTGCAGTTGCACCGACGCACAGTGAGTACTACCTTGGGGCGTATGCTTGTTGGGCGTCGGTGCCACTCCCACACAGTCTACCATACGGTGGCGGACAGCGGGGTTGGATAAGAAACAGTGTGGGCACCGCGGGAAAAGGCAAACCCCCACACCCCGCCCGCACCCCCCACCTACTTGCCCCCACACCCCGCCTCAAAACACCACCTCAGCCGTCCCTTGTCAACGCCCCTCGCCTTACCAAAATGTCGGCTCCCTCCCCTCCTTCCCCTCCCATCGCATCGCCCAACACCAAAGCGGAGGGGCGTGTGCGCGCTGCCTTGCACGGCCTCGGCCTCGTTCGCGTGCCCGGGGTGCAACGCGTCAGCATGCGCCGCAGTCTCGGGCCGTCCTGGGTGATTGAGCGGCCAGAAGTGTACAAGTCGGCGACGGACGACTCGTATGTCATCTTTGGTGCTGGCCGCCTAAGCCACGTGACGCCGCACGACCGCGAGGAGCAGCGTAACCTCGCACGTCTCTTTCCCACCCCTTCTTCGTCCGTACAGCAAGAGATACACTACAGGCATGCAGGCCCAACCATGTGCACCCCCTGCGCCCTCCTTTTCCCTATCCAAAACCACGAACTGATCCTGAGCCCAGACCAGATCCGACTCTTCCAGCACACAGCGCAGAGCGCAGCAGATAACCCTGACCTGGCTTACAAGGCGTGTCAGGTATTGAATCATCATGGTCTGCCCATCGGTTCCCCTCCCACTCTCGGCCTCTCTCCTGCAACGCAGGCTTTCCAAACGGATGGGATAGGAAGCAGTGCTGGTGCCATGGAAGTGGGGCAACAAAAAGGCCCGTCCCACGTTCTCCCCGTGCCCCTCTCCAATGACGATGCAGAGCCAGGGCCACTGGATCAGCCGCAGTAAGGGCAAGAACAAGGTGAAGATGATGCCACTGGTTCGAGTTCCCTCCTTTTCGCCACTTCCCGCCCCACAAATTGGAGAGCAGAGGTAGAGGAATGGTGAGCAGATTGTAGCTCCATCCGGCATGCAAGTGCCCCCCCACCGACTGTCCTGGCGCACTGCCTTACCATACCCGTCCCAGACAAGGGAGACTAAAGAGTGCGGCAATAACAACGCGGACCAACGAGAAAAATGTTTGACGGTATACCCCTCAGCGCCTCAGCCTGACCGTCCTGAACCCCTATTCAAGATTCAAGATACACATACCAAGCCACCATCGACCATCCCTGACGCTATTTCTCTTCGATCTCATACATTGAGATCTCATGCATCCTGCGCGCTCGCAGCTTCTCCCCTTCAAACGCTCTCCGCTCGGATCTCAGATCCCCATGGGTCTCATTCACGCACACGCTTGATTCTTGTAAGTTTGATCTCACAGTCTCCTCGGTGGAATAATGCAACTTTTTCGGCGAAAATGGTGGCTTGTTCGTACACACGCGCATACGCCCTCTGGCCACACTACGACTCCCCCCCCCAGGACACCCTTATATTCAGATCTGTCATCCTGCATCCTCCTTGTCTCTAACATACCCTTGCTCCTGCCATTTCGGCATATTTGGCCGGAGATGTTGTGCCTTGTGGTGGCCGTTTCGCGCACGGGGAACCCACCGCCTGTGCTCTTCCTGAAGATAGATATTGGCATCATGAACGAGGAACGAGGACCGTTGATGTGAGTTGCTGACCATGTGATGCATGATGATTCAGGGAGTCGGAAGGCCTGCCCCTGCGATGAGCTCCTGGACCACCCTGCTCTTCTCCCACATGCAGGTCCTATGCGAGTATCATCCCTATCCCTAACATTGAAACGCTGAAGTTCAACCCAGCTCCTGTCTTCCTTCTAGTATAGCGCATATAACTGCCCTTGGGACATGACTGCTGGGGAGCCAGGATTGTTAATCATTCGGTGCCCCACGTCGCAAAGCCATGAAGAAGTTGATGATGTGCACGGCGAGAAGAGCGTGATCATCATGTATGAGATGTGTGAGAGACGGACATGAATACTGAGTCCATTATCGATTGTCGAATACTGATTACGTCTTGATTGCGAGAACAATCCCTAGCAACCTCGCGGAAACAAGAGTTTGACTGTACGATTGATCTGAGATCTGACAGTTGTGAGAACTGACAGGGGTGGGGGGCGTACAACCAAACCACATGATGCGTGCAGGGGAGAGGTGAGACTTGCCTGTGAGATGGACGTGAGAAAACGCGGTGCGGGCAAGGGCTCAGAGAAGGGAGGTTGTCGGCTGGTAACCGGTAAATGAAGGTAGGTTACAATACAACGTGTTCAGCGTTACCTGTGTTACCGCGTTACTCAAGCGCCACGCGTCAACAAAAAGAAGAGCCAAGTTGCGACTGTGGCCTTTTGCCTTTTGTAGTTACAAGGTACCAGTTACGCGGTATGTTATGTGTTACGCGTGACGCGTTACGCGTAACGCGTTAATTACGCACTGCGCATTACGCAGGAGGAATGATTAAATGATTAATGGCGCGAATTACGTTACAGAAATTACACAGCGCTACGTATGCTCCTGCCCCCACACTGGAACGCTCCTGTGACTTTGTGACATGCATGTGATAGTCGCATGAGGGAGGCACTGTGGCGTTGGGGGCGTTTGCCGCCGTGCGCCCCAGCAGGCCAAGTGCAAAAGCCCGCAAAAAGTCCGGCCAAGTCCGAGCACCAACCAGGCCAACGAGCGAGGATCGAGGGGGGATGGAGTGTCGAGGATGGATGATGATAAGGCGAAGGCCTAAGGAAGTCCCTGCCGACGTGCCGAGCGCCGAGCGCCGAACGGGCTGGGTGTGCGAGCATGGAACGCAAACGCAAACAAATTGCGTGGATCCACAGTGAAGCTTGAAGCTTGAAGAGTGGATTGGATTCATGTCCAAGATTAACCCCGTCGTCCCTCCGAGTCCGCGGGCGCTGGCAAGGTGGAAGGAAAACGGGTGGCGCAGGGACAGGAGCGCATCACACATGCGGCACCCCTCGCATGGGCCATGCTGCACCGGGGCGTGCTGCCGGCGGGTGAGGGCGGGGCGGGGGCATGGCCTGCCTCAGCCGAGTGCTGAGTTGCTGAGCCCCGCGTACGCACAAGTGACAAGTGACTAGTGACTGTGCTGGCTGCCGGCAGGTGTGGGTGCGGTGGCTGATGGAAATGAGACGCATGGCGCCCGTGTGGGCGCTGCCCGTGTGGGGCCGGGGGGCAGAGAGGACGCAGAAGGGGCCAGAGGGGCGCAGAGGAGGAGGAGCGCAGAGGCAAGGGTGTGGCCCTCCTGAGGCGTGACGCGTGAGGCGCAGGCCAGAGTCCGAGCAGCCTCGCGATGCACGGCGACAGGCCAGCGGCCAGAAGAAGCGGCAGGCGGCACAGGGCCAGTGTGGGCAGGCGGCGCCGATGGCTGAGCAACGCGCATGACACTTTTCCCAACTCCTCATCACCCTGACCAACCAACCACAGCAGCCTCCGCCCGCCTGCCGCGGTCATCGGACGTAGCTGAGCCTGGGCATCAAACCCAGCCTGCGAGCAGGCGAGCAGGGCGAGCAGGCAGACACACAGGTAGAAACACACACAGACAGCCCCACCCCTCCTCCTCCGCCACCACCCTTCCTCTCCCGCTGCTGGCCCCCGTCCATGCCCACTCCGTCGCCCGCCCCGCGGGCCCAGCCCCCCAGCGCGCCAAGTCGGGCATCTTCGCTGGCCTCGCAGCCGTCTGTCCAAGTCCTCCCTCCTCCGCCCGCCCCTTCAGGCGAGGCGACGCACCCGCCCTCGCGGCCGGGGTCAGCTCGCAGACCTACAAACAGTACCGCTCCTGGGGCAAGGTGCTTGGCAGTGGTGCCGGCGCGGCACCGTCCGTCTCGTGCAGCGCAAGGACCATCGCGTGTTTGCCAAAGCAGTTTCCGGCCCCTCCGCAACGGCGAGAGCGAGCGCGACTACCTCAAAAAGATCACGGCCGAGTTTTGCGTCGGCGTCACGCTCCATCACCACAACATTATCCATACCGTCGACCTCTTTACCCATGCCGGGCAGTACTATGAGGTGCTGGAGTATGCGCCCTACGACCTGTTTTCCGTCGTGATGGCCAGCAAGATGTCCAACGACGACCTGTTCTGCATCTTCCGTCAGATTGTCGATGGTGTCGACTACCTGCACAACTTGGGTCTGGCCCATCGCGACCTCAAGCTCGACAATTGCGTCATGACCCAGGACAATGTCGTCAAGATCATTGACTTTGGCACGGCCACCGTCTTCCGCACCCCGGGCTCCACCACCACCTTGCCCGCCTCTGGCATTGTCGGCTCCGACCCTTACTTGGCCCCGAGGTGCTCAGCCAGTCCCCTACGATCCGCGTGCGACGGACGTGTGGGGATTGGCCATCATCTTTCTGTGCATGCACCTCCGTCGCTTCCCTTGGAAATTGCCCGACACGCGCCGCGATCGGTCCTACCGCTTGTTTGTGCATGAACATCCAGAGCTACTCCATGGACCGTCGGAGCAGCCGGACGGTCTGGCGGCGCGCCCACGTCCACGCCCTGTCACGGTCGACCTTGACTTTATGCCAAGATCACCTACGGTGCAGAGCATGGCCTCGCCGCCCCTCTGGAGCGCCAGTCCATCCACCTACACATCCACTGCTCCTACCACTCGCTCCCACACCGACACGTCCTACCACAAGCTTCCCAAGCACGTTCACCATCCCCACCATGCCGAGCCCACCTTGACCACCGTACAGGAACCCTTGTCGTCCAGCCAAGGCTCTATTCCGCTCACTGAACTTGCACCGGAGCCGTACCTTCCCTTTGTCGATCCCCCTCCTGCTCCTCTTGCCTCTCTCGCTCCCACCTCCCCCATCTCCCCCACCTTCCTCGACGCCTCACAGAGTGTGGTACCGCTCGAGGCAAGTCCGAGCATGTACATCAACCTCCCGGGCGTGTCTTCAGCCAGCTTGATGCGCGCCGCCTTTGCCCCCTCGGGCCACCGTCTGCCCCACCGGTCTTCCCGCCGCCCGCTCCGGTCCGCTCGCCCGTCCACATCGGGATCGGAAATTGCCGAAGAGATCCCGTCCGCTTCCGAGGCCGGGTACCACGTGCTCGAGTCCGCCTCGGTTCCAGTGTTGGAGTCGCAGGACGCGATGCACGCTGGGTCAAGCGAGCACGAAGAGGAACAGGAACAGGAACTGGAACGGGAGCAAGAACAGGAGGAGGAGGAGGAGGAGGAGGAGGAACCAGAAGTGGACGCAGCCACGTTGGCAGATACCCGTGCCACGTCCCCGCAACTATCGGTACGCTCCGTGGTGCTTTCTCCCGACGCGGATGCCGAGCTGGCCTGGGCCAACGAACTGAACCCCAAGGCACCAGCTGAGCTTGTTGGTGTACAAGCGGCGCCGCCACCGCTCTCCCCGGCCGGCTTTACGGGCGCCTCGGCACCTCCCTTGGCAGGTCCCCAACCTGCGTTGGGGGGATCGAGTCAGTCACGTTCCTCCACCCTGCCTGCCTCGGCCTTCCGGCACGATGGCGACGGACCGCGTGTCAGCTACGAGTGGTCGCGTGCCCGGCCGCGGCGCTTGTCCACCTCCCATGTTGAGCGGGGACAGGCGCCCACCTCGCCGTCTCCTCGAACCCACACTCCCTTGCGTTCCGCAACGGCCACGGCCACATGGTCTCCCACTAGCGCTCGTGCGCCTTCGGCTCCCATTGCACCGCTTGCCTTTACGCCCTCACCTGCTTCTGCTTCGGCTCCTGCTCCTGACGCCTTGGAAGTGCTGAACCCCGACTCGATCTTCAGCCACTGCCCGCCCGAGACGCGGGGGGCGTTACGACGCATGTTGTGTATCGACCCCGCACCGAATCACACTGGGGGAGTTGCTACGGGGCAAACGGTACGCGGATGCCTTGTCGCCATTATCCTACTCGCCGGGCGAGGCGCAAACGGCGCTGCCTTGCGGTCTCGTCGGGTCCTCCACCCTGCCCTTCCCGCAGAAGTGTATTTCGCTGCCTCCGCCACGCAGGCACGAGAGTAGGTCCCTCCCGCCTGAACAAGAGAGCGAACAAGAGGGCGATGCGTGGATCAAGAACATCCCCACCTGTTCCCTCGCGCCCGTGCCGGGCCACACTCACTGTCATCCCCCCCGCGATGAACGGTTTCAGCGCAAACTGTTTCACCGGGCCAAGTAAGCTCTAAGCCCAGTGAGCAGTAAGCAGTGACTCGTGAGAGCTAGTAACTAGGGAGCCTGCACCTGTACCCCCACACTTTCAACCAAGCCCACCCAAGCCAAGCCAAGCCCAGCCAAGCTAAATGGGCGATCCCCCCCCTTTTCTCAGTACCACCGTTCCCCTTTTGTATGCGATACCATGTTTCTCATTGTTGGAAGCGCCGTGGCCCGCTCCTGATGGCCTGCATGTTCTCCTACGGCATCCCCATCCACAGTCGGCCCCTCTGGCCCCAAGTCATCCCTACCAGACCAATGAGCGTGGTCAGGCCGTCAGGACTCAGTCGTAACGCGTAACGCATAATGCGTAATCGTAGCTATGTACCACCGACGGGTACGCAACACTATATATTGGACGCGGGACGGCACACTATAAAGGGGCCTACTAAGGAAGGGGGACAGAAGGAGAGAGCTTTGATCGGAACTTGTCCGCCCCCCGCCCCGCTCAGAGGAGAAAGCTTTTTCGCGTCCCTACATTCTGCTAAGCGCGATCGCGCTGTTCGAGACGTTAATAGGGGGTTCTTCTTCGGCTTACAGATCTCAAACAAGCATCAGAGTGGGGTGTGGTAGCTGCTGCTGTGCCTCGGATTTGCACGTTGGCTGCGGAGCTCCGAGTTGCCTGTTCTGCTCCTTTCTCTGGTAGGGGTGATCGACGAGCGGCGAGCGATGTTCGCCCCCCGGACCCTCTCGCTTCTCCGGATCGCAGATCTCTTCCATCTGCATTATCCTCGCACCTTCCCCAATAGCTTCAAACCGCCATGATGTGTCACGTCGAGCTTCAAGCTTCAAGGCAGGGGGCGCTAACCGTTTGGGGATAGTGAAGCTTGAGAAGCTTGAAGCTTGAACGCTTATTAGCGCTTATTACAGCGCGCAAGTCGGTTGAACAACGTTGAACACGTTGAATGTTGAACGTCGAACGTTTGACCACAACCATTCAATATTCCTCACTGTACCAATAAAAGTCCGATATGTGCGTGTACACAGGAGACAGGTGCCTATCGTTTTTATAGGTGTTTAGGTTTGGGCGACTATATAAGCGGGGCCCAACGTGTGCGTCATGTAGACGCATAGGGCACATATGTCACGGGGCGAGGATACGTGGAGTAGCGTTCTATGGGGTCCCTTCCAACCCCTCACGGGTGCTACGGTGGCAGGGTGGCGAAGCGCGCCAAGGAAGGGGGAAATGGAGCGGAGGCTCAGCGATCGGACTGAGGCCGGTTTTAACGTTAGTTACTAGGTAGGTTAACTGAGGACGAATGGGTGATCAGCGCTGGTGGCGTGGTGTGTGATGCGCGCCGGAAGTCTGGGGTAGGCGAGAGGCAGCAGGCAGCAGGCAGCGGACCACAAGACCCAACCCTAGCCGCCGCTGTCCGAGCAGGCTGTCTTTGGCTGCAGAACCCCACCCGTTATATAGTCGCCCCACTGTGGAGAAGCAGTGGTCGCTCCGACTGGCCTAAGGCCTACATCCTCCCGAACGCACACGCTTCTTCTGGCAGCGCCACTCCACTCCACTCCACTCCACTCCACTCCACTCCATCCCACCATCCCATCCCATCCCATCCCATCCCATCCCATCCCATCCCATCCCATCCCATCTCCACCACAATGGGCTTCACCATCCGCGGCCACCCCGTGGGCTGGATGGCCATCTACACCACCCTCGTCGCCAGCATGGCCGGTACGTCCCCCTCCCTCCCCGCCCCCTCGCCAGGGCCCATCTGCCTAACCCTTGTCGTCCCCGCCAACACCTCCGTCCCCCCCCACACAGGCGGGCTGTTTGGATACGATATCGTGAGTCGCAACCTCTCCCTTTCTCGTGTACAACCACCGGTGGAGCAACCCCCCTCCGCCCTACTCTAGTTTTTGTTTCCGTACTGACCCCACCTGCATGACCACAGGGCTACACCGCCAGCATTCTCGTCGACAACGATGCCCTGTTGCGCTTTGCCACCGACCGAAAGCACTGCACATGGACCGCCGACGGCGTAGGAGGGAGCGTGTGTGTACCTTCCTGGGCACCCTACCTCGAAGGGCTGTTTGTCAGCGGGCTGTCGATTGGGTGCCTGCTAGGAGCCTTGGGTGCCTCGTTTCTCGCCGACTGGATCGGCCGACGACGAGCGATCCAGATCGATGCGGTGATCAATGCCATTGGCATTGTGATCCAGGCCAGCAGCCAATGGGCCTGGGTGCAATTTATGCTGGGCCGCATTATTGCCGGCGTGGGGGTAGGTGCGCTGTCGGCGACTGTACCCCCTACGTGTCCGAGGTGGTGCCACGCGAAGGAAGAGGTGGGTTTGTGTCGTTTTACCAAACCTTCATCTCGTTTGGCATCTTGCTCGGCTTCGGTGGACATTGCAGCGCGCGCGATGGGCGGCAAGCTGGGCAGTACCCATCGTTCGGCCTCGTGGCGCATCCCCGTCTCGATCACGCTCTTCTTTGCACTCACCCTGTTTGTCGGTATGTTCTTCTGTCCCGAATCGCCACGCTGGCGCAATGAACGGGAAAGAAGACCAAGTGCGTACCACGATTGCCCGCCCGTGGCCTTCAGGCGCTTGCCCATCACCCTCTCGTCGAGATGGAAGTGGAAGAGATCATGGCCACCGCACGCCAAGAGCGTCATACCCCAGCCGGCTTTCTGGATTGCTTCCGAAAAGAGAATAAGGTGCGGTACCGCACTGTGTGTGCTTGCTCAGCTATTCCAACAGCTCTCTGGTGCAAACTATTTTTTGTACGCACTTGTTTCTACCCACTCCCTCCCTCCCTAGCCCCTCGCCCCTCATCCATGCTCTACTGGCTCTACTGACGCAGGAATGGTGTTGCTTGCAGCTACTTTGGTGCGCAAATTTTCCGACCGCTGGGAAACCATGTGGATCACCTCTTGTCCCAACTAATCCTTGGTGCGGTGAGCATGGTCTGCGAGCTTCCTGGGCTCTACATTCTCGAGTTTCTCGGACGAAGAAGACCGTTGATTCTGGGAAGCTTGTGGACGGCAGTGTGGATGCTGGTATTTGCGTTGGCGGGCAAGCTGGGCGACCAAAGGGACGATGCGGGCTCGTCGGAGCTCTCGCGTCCGATCAGTACATTGCTCCTGGTCAGTGCTTGCATGGGTCTGTTGGGGTATTCGGCCACCTGGGCACCTGGGGCGTGGTTGATCTGTGGTGAGACGGGTGCGGCGCGGATCCGGATCAAGCAGGCGTCGTTGGCAGCGATGAGCAATTGGATCATCAATTTTTTGCTCGCCTTTTTCACAGCGCCCATCACGTCGAAAATTGGGTTTGCGTACTGCTTTGTCTTTGCCGGGTGCAATGTGGTGGCGGCGGTGGTGGTGTACCTGATGTTGTACGAAACGTCCAACTTGACTCTGGAACAGATCGGAGTGATGTACAACGATCCCACTTGCAAACCTTGGACCAGTGTCGGTTGGAACCCGCCACCCCCACGGACCCCGTCTATGCCGAGTACCACCACGCCGAACTCACTTGCTGGGAAGAACGCTGGAGCACATCCCCCGATCTGCACCACCTCGATACCGGTTCTTTGAACCCAGGAAAGAAATGTACCCGCTCCTCATCCCAAGAGCCCCAGGATGCCGACAGCTACGATGATGACCCGTTCGTGGTCCACGTTACCGTTCAGCCCATCCAGCTCCCCCCCCTCGTGGCCAAGGCACAATGATTGTAGCCGTTTGGGGGCGCCAAAATCGTTCCAGTTGGGTTTGGCACCATGGTACCGTCTGACCCACCTCTGTGCTGGCTTCTACTATACATATCTTGTATCTTTTATTGCACCTCTGCCCACTTTATCTCGCATGGACCGAGACTCACCTCTCTGTCGCTTAACTGCCACGCTCATGTTCGCCTTCACACTCGCACTCTCTTCAACCACGATGACTGGCTCGAGGCACCAGCAAGCTTGAAGCACGAGCGTGGTTATGATGACCCATTTGAATGATGCTTGTACGTTGAAGACGCACGGATCCTGTGGGGGTTTACGTCCGACAGAAGAAGACGGCGGACGAGGTAAATCCTGTAGGCATAATATCACTTGTATAGACCGGATCGAGCAACCAATCATAAAAGAGTATATAGCTGCGTGGGGGAACTGCAATCAACCTCTCGCGTCTTAACGCAGTCACCCTCTTCTGACTCTCGCACCCGACTTGGCCACAGCCCATCCTCTCACAACAATGCGTCCAAGACCTATACTAAAATCTTCCTACTAAGGGTTTCTCAAGAAAGAGGTCATGCGATAATGTGTGTAGCCCTTCAATGCACGGATCAATGGCAGAGGGGCCCGATCAGACAGCAAAAGTAACAGGGCAAGACAATTGAAGCCCACTGCAAGGAGAAGAGGCAAAATGAGCGGTCGTACTGGCGCGGGACAAAGGTAGCGATGAAATATAGTCGTATGTTGGACCAGTTGGAGGAGAGAAAACTGATGTGGAGTAGAGGACAAAAAGTAGATAACTTGAAGGACTATAACACCCGGGGGTACGACGCCACTTGGTTCCACAGCTCTTGTCGTACTTCCTCTGTGTGCACATCCTTCTTTAGGTCGAGGTAAAAGAACTGTTGGGGCAGGAAGGAACAGTGACTTCGGACGTTTCGGTACGGTAGCCATGAACGAAGGATGACTCAACGCCTCCTCCACGGTCAGACGCTTTTCAGGATCAAATTGGAGGGTGCGTTCCAAAAAGTCCAGGGCCTCCGGCGACGCGGTGGGGAACAGTTTGGAAAACTTGGCCCGGGGCCGAATGGGCAAACTGATCAAGTACTCGCGACTGCGACGCGACTTGATCGGGATCATTTCCTGGATCTTGGGCGTACCAATCACATTGAGCGTCAAGGACATTTGGTTGTGGTAGTCACGCCCAGGGAAGAGCGGACGACCCAACAAGATCTCAGCCAAAATGGCCCCCACCGCCCACATATCGATCGCCTTGGTGTATTGTCGGAACGTGAGCATAATCTCTGGCGCACGGTACCACCGCGTGGCGACGTACTCTGACATGAAGCCCACCCCGGTGGCTTGATCAATATTGTCGGCCGTCAAGACGGAACGTGAGAGACCAAAGTCGCACATTTTCAGATCGCAGTTGGAGTTGATGAGCAAATTGGACGGTTTGAGGTCGCGGTGCAGCACATCGGCACTGTGCAACACCTTGAGCGCACAAAGCACTTGCCAGGTAAAGTAGGCCGCATGTTCTTCCGTTACCGACTGGGAGCGCAGCACCCGGTTCAAGTCTGTCTCCATTAGCTCCTGCACCAAACAGATCTGGTCAAATTGCTTGTAACTCGGCGCATGCGCTACATCCAACAAGGCCACAATGTGCTGGCACGCATCTTGCTCTTGAAAGTACCGAAGTAACTGGATCTCCCGCAACGTTCGAATCGCCATCAAGCGATTGGTAAAAGGATGAACACTCTTGATCGCCACGCTGGTGCCCGTGGGAAGGTGCTTGGCTGCGACAACCGAACCATAGGCTCCTTCACCAATCGCTTTGACAATGTGGTAGTCCGGTCCCATCTGTTGTCCGAGCGAACGACAGAGACGCAGTTGTTTCTCCAATGCTCTCGCCTTGGGATCTGGTGGTGATTTAGAAGCCGCGTGCGAGGCGGGGGGATCGAGGCTGCCGCCGGGGGCAAGGAATTGGGATTGGTCGAGTGCGATGGATTGGGGTTGGTTGTTGATTGGATGTGGGGTCAGGAGCTGGATGATGGGAGCGGGACTTGTTGAGCGCAGCAAGGCCTGTGGTGGCAACTGTGGTAGCAACCGACATGGTGACGAAAGTGGCAGCGGAACGCAGCAAGGGACAAAGCGGGAAACGTGTGGGCGCAGACAGTACAAAATACCACCTGTAGCGATGGCCGATAGGGGAGGGGAAGAGGCGGGGAAGTGGAGTAAGTGAGGAAGGTGTAACGTTTGTTGCTACGTGTTGGCGATGCTAGGTGAAGCCAACAGACCGTGGATATATATCAGCACAACAGCCACGACGGCCCTTCTGCCCCACACCCTCCTCTTCGCGTCTCGACTCTCGCACCCTCCGAGCATTGCCTCCCCCCGCGCCACGTGATGCGCCTCTCCTTATCGAGGAGCACCTGCCGCCCCCATTGCTCCTCGTTGGTAAGGGTGCCCTTGGATCGAGGTGGCAATGTGCCGTGCGCCACCGCTTACTGCGGCGGCTGCCACCCTTGGAACTCATCGATGACGGCCGAACGAGCACTCCTACAGTCTGGCGTCCGCGGCACCTATCTTGCACCCTATGGCGTCGAAAAGAAGAGGGGGAGCATATTCCAGTTGCACTGCTGCTGTGCTTGTGCTATACTCTCGGTGTTGCGGTCGTCCTGGCGCGTTGTCTTGTCTCGGCGAGGGTGTAGCCAAACATGAACGGCTTGCTCTTAAGCTTAAGCTTGAAGCTTGAAGCGAGCGAGCCCCCGCCGTCCAACGCTCGCAACTGTGAGAGCCACAGCAAACGCAGCCCAGTCCTCCAGTGGCAACCAGCAGCCTCCTCCCCCATCTGCATGGACCCCATTGTGTCGTTTGGGCCCACGTGACCAATTTGGAGTCCTAGACCCCAGTAGGACTGCCCAGCTGCTCTCGGGGCAAGGACGAAAGACACAAAGAGAGAACCCCCGCTGGCTGAAACCTCTCCGGACGGTCCGACTGGGCTCTAGGCACAGCAAGGACGTTGAATGTTGAACTATGTTGACCATTGGACGCCGATCATCGATCCTTGCGATTCACGTTTTTGTATAGTACTTCACCTCTGTGGATTTCCCCAGAGAGACCAGCCAGCCCAGTTGTTGCCACGTTGCCAGCGATTGCGTGAGATGATATGGACGACGTTGAGCGTTGATGCGCGCCCTGACATCTCAGCTGAGATTGAAGCCACTCAATGCCTCATCCTTGCGAGCGGCGAATTTGCAACACTTGGGATTGGGAGCAGTGCAGAAGAGCAACTCTTAAACCACAGCAGCTTGTGAACACATACACTTGGCATACATTTGTGGAGCGAACGCAAGCCTCTTTGGCTCAGTGGTACAGCATCGCACTTGTAATGCGAAGATCAGTCGTTCGATTCGGCTAAGAGGCACAGCTACTTTTTACTTTTTTGTTCTCTTTGTTCTCTCCTTTGCCTACCTACCCCCTTGACCCTCCCCGCTGAGTCTTGCAAGACCCGCCAAGCGCTCTGTAGCATGTAAGATCCAATGGGCTTGTATTCTTTGCTATACCTCTTGCGTTGGTCTACCAGGAATCATCTCTTTCCTAGCTGCCCCAGCCGTCTCGGGCTTCAAGTATTCAAGTCCAATCTCATTCACGCGTTGCTCAATACCCCCTGGCTGTCGTAGTGGGGCACCAGTCCAATGTCCTCGGCACTTTGGGGTCGCGTGGCCGCGCTGGCCAAGGAGGTGCCCTGGACGGACGGCGAGCCAGGTTGGGGGGAAGTTTTCTTGTCCTTTTTCGAAAAGGGCCGAGAGTTTGAACAGGGTAAAGAAGAAGCAGATCTGGCCAAACAAGAGCAAAAATGCGCGCCGGGATAAGTCCCACTTGAGACTATGTTCCAATCCAGTCTTGAGCGTGCTGACGACGATGGTCAATTTATGCTTCAGGTCCTGGACCGCTTGTTCTTGATCGTTCTGCTGCCCCTTGACCTCGGTCTTGGCCTCGTTCATGGCCACTTGGATCACATGCCGCATATTGTCCACGTCTTCGCGCGCCTTTTGCGATAACCGGTCCACCTCCCGTTGCAGCACTTGCGTCATGCTGCGCAACGACGCACCATCGTTCCGCGCACGCACCTCCAACTCGGTCTTGACCTCGTTGAGCGACAAACGAAATACGTACGACTGGTACTCCACGTCCACCAAGCTCATATGTCCTTCGCGCGCCTCGTTCAGTCGAGCCACCAGCATCTCTTCCACTGCCTCAGCAAGAATGGTGGCTACCTTAGCTTGCTCTGCCTCCTCCATCCCAGCCGCATCCCAGCCCACTTGCTCCAACCGCTGGGCAAAGGCACGCGTGTCGATCAAGTGGAGGATCGGGTTGAGCCTCTGGTGCGGCTCGCGCAGGTACTCGGCCCATCCCATGCCCGGCGTGGTGGGCACCGCGGCAGGCGTGGCAGCCGTACCCGCCCCCTCGTCGGCGCTCGACGACGAAGTCGACGCCCCCTCGGCTTTCTTAGAGGGCGCGGGAAGATCGATGATCATATCTGGCTCGGACGATTCAGAAGCGGGGGTGGACGAGGAGGATCGAGGCGAGCTCTTGTCAGCCTGTTCGAGGGAACGCAGCTTCAGCAGGTCCTCTGCCCGCTCGGGCGGAGGTTGAGGCGGAGACGATTCGGTGGGCGCCTCGGATGGAGCGGGTGGAGAAGCAGAAGAGGAAGCGGGAGAGGAAGAGGGAGAGGAAGCGGGAGAGGAAGCGGGAGAGGAAGCGGGAGAGGAAGCGGGAGGGAAGCGGGAGAGGAAGCGGGAGAGGAAGCGGGAGAGGAAGCAGTAGAAGCGGAGGTAGATGGGGGATCGTCACTCGCTGTTGCGGCAGTTGTTGCGCCAATTGCGGTGGCAGTAGGTGAGGGGGAGGGAGAGCCTTGTCGTTGGGCGAGCGCTTCGCGGGTCCAAGCATCATCGGTGGTGGAGTCCTTGTTGTCCTGCTTGGGCTGGGGTTGGAGGCGCAAGTTGCGGATCGTGCCGCGCTTGCGGAGCGAGCCGTAGGCCAAGGCGGCGGCGGTGGAAGAGACATCGTGGATGGCCTCCTCCTCGGGTGGTTTGCGGGACGCATTGCGGAGCGGCGGAAGGGTGTGGAGAGAGCGGATGGGAGACGCAGCGAGAGACGCAGGGCTGGGAGAAACGATGGGCACTGCCAAGCGGGCAGAGAGAGAGATGTGCGCAGCGAAGGACGGTGGTGCACGTGGGGGTACCCACCGGCGCAGAGGGAGAGCGCGAGGCGGGGGGGCGAGTGTGAGCGCAGCGGCTTGCGGCCGCCAGGGCAGCCGAGCTGCCCGCGGGAGCATGGCGGGGACAAGCGCGCCCAAGGGAAACAGACACGCGGCTGCTTCCGGCAGCAGCGGCAAGAGGAGGCCTGATGGCCAGGCGGTGGGGTGGTGGGGTGGTGGGGGTGGGCAACCCAGCCCCGTGCGCGATGCTGTTGTTGTTGGGGTCGGCGCGGTCGTCGTCGTCGTCGCCGTCGATGCCCGCAGGCCCCGCCGGCCCAACCCAAGGGCAGGAGGAGGGCGTCACGGCTGAGCCCCACCGGTTGCAGTCTGAAATGTTCACGATCTGATGCGCGCTTCTTGCCCCTGTCAGCATGCAAGCGCAATGCTGAAGGCAATGTGATGTGATGTGATGCTAACACTGCGGTATCTTTCAACATGTGGCGATCTGGGGAGTGCGTCTGGCGAGTATCGATTACGGCAGCCCTGGGCAGCGTGCTGTGTATGATCGCGAGCGTCAAATGCATACCAGCGCTGGTCCTGCCTGGCACTGACCAGCCCCGCCCGCGTGTCCCCGCCCAGAGCCCTCACCGTCCATCCTCCCACCCCCATGTCCTTGCCCTCCTCCGCCGCCCCCGAGTCCCCCACGCAGGTGCAGGCTTCCATCGGCAAGGGCGTTCACCGCCAGTTTGTCGTGGGCAAGTCGGCTCTGCACGGCGCGCAGTACGCATCCCTGGCGGCGTCGCCAGCCTATCTGATCTATGCCTGGCGCACCCACCGTTTCAGCTTGCGCGCGCTGATGCGTGCCAATTGGGTCGTGCCGCTGACCGGCAGTCTGGTGGCTGGTGCATATGCTGCCCAGACCTGCTCCACCGCCAGCGACCAGGCTACCTTTGCCCAGGCCACCGCCCTGCGTCACAATGCGGCCTCCATCAAGGCAGAAGACTACTTTGTCATTGGCGGCGTGGTTGGCGCCTTGGCCATCCCTGCCATCTTCCGTACGTCTCCGTCTCCGTCTCCGTCTACGTCTACATCTGCACCCCCGTTGTTCCCCTTTCCGTCTGGCACGCATGCTTACTGACTTCCCGCACCCTACCTACTGCCCAGTCAAACGGGTGGGGATCATCACGGGGCCCTGGGCGGTTTGGGCATGGGCGGCGGCGCGGGCCTGGTGTACAACTGGGTCGAGGAGGCACTCGAGAAGCGCCAGTCGGTCGCTTCGTCTCAGAAGGCGCAAGTGCCCCCACCACTGCCCGAACCACCTGTACCGGCACCGACTCCTAGCAGCGTCTAGGCCAGTCTCGTCGCTTTTGCTATGTAGTGATAGATTTGGCTATTGGCTTGCAAGCGTGCGCTCTGATCTGGCATGCAGACTGGATTGGATTGGATTGAATAGGGTGAGATGGGATGGCAAAGAAGACAGAGACTTAGACCTCCAGATCCCAGGCGAGGATGCCTATCCACGTACAAGTCAGCAAACTGCACCAGCCAGCAGGTGGGGGGTCCAGGGGTGACCAAACACATACCATCAACGTTGGGCAGGATCTTGGTGCGGGAAAACTCCTTGTGCTCAGGGTCATTGGCATAGGTGTACTCTTCCTTGGACGCAAAGGTGATGTACAGGCCAAAGTTGTAGCCCTGGGCGCGCTCAGGAAACTCGGGCTCGGACCACTTGACCGACTGAGCCAGCTGCTTGACAACCGCAAGCTCATGGAGAGTGGCGAGTTGGGAGGTCAACTGACCAAAAGCCGTTGCCTCGGCCGTAATGCTGGACTTGACCTTGAGGAGTACGATGTGGACAAAGACCATGATCAGAGGTGGCTAGGATGATGGAGGTGAGAAGGGAGAGGCCGTCAAGCTTCAAGTCCGAATGCAAGGTGCGCTTGGGAAGCTGCTCTGAGCGGCTGAGCGTAGCCTGGGATTAGCCGCTGACGGCAACTGAACGTTCAAGTTGAACACCTCAACTGAGGCGCACGGGCGGTGACGCTGTGACGCGGTGACGTGACGCGGTGAGGTCGGTCGAGATCCGGTGAGGCCGTAGCCGGAGATATGCGCGAGTAGGGTTGCTGGCCTTGCGCGGGCGAATTTGGGAGTACCGCTCCCCCCTGGCCCCTGATGTGACCGGATCCCGATGCTAAGCGAGACAGCAATCAAGAACTGGGGTCAATAGACGATAAGGATTTATTGCTGGTGAGCGATAGTAGAGAGTAGCGGAGAGGGAGGAGGAGGAGGGAGTGGAAGAGAGAAGACTAAGAGCCACGACTGCCAGGGCTTTTAGAAGGAGGCCAGTCAGCCAGCCACACTTCCGCCCGAGCGGAACTAGCGGAGCTAGCCGCTGGATTGAAGTGGCTGGGAGCGCCAGAGTCCGGTTATGCCTTTGGCACACCGCACTAGTGTCCCAACAACCCGCCCCGCCTCTGGACATTGGCCTTTCCCAACCTTACTCGACTCCGCCCAACCAATCATAAACCGTGCTGGCTTCAGATTCCATTTCCACCATCTTCTTCTTGGAGGTCACGGATCCGCCTCAGCCCTTGAGCTTGAGCGCTTGAGGACGTGAGTCTTGAGCTCAAGCTCGAGCGCTTGAGGACTTGAGTCTTAAGCTCAAGCTTGAGCCTCACGTTCAAGTCCAAGGTCGATGAGCTACGAAATGGGGGCAGTGGTATGGTATCCACATCATAATGACCTTCTTAAGTAGCTGCTGTGCTTGGCGTATTTGAGTCTGGCCCTGCTCTCCTTGCTACATTGCTGCATTGGACATCATACATCACTAGTCACCCCCGAAAGGAGAGGACAACCAGGTACGCGACGAGCACATATCCCAAGCATGGTAACCGGTAACCGGGACCTTCCAACCAAGGCATACGCCACTGCCGGGCCAACTGGACATTGGATTCGAATTGAGATTGAAGCTTGAAGCTTGAAGCTTGAAGCTTGAAGCTTGATGGCCGGAACAAGTGGACCAAAAGAGGGGGTGGGAATGGTTAGCGTTGACGCACCTGGCCATCGTGGGCCCCACTCGACTTGGTGACCGGTTCACTGGCGGTAGTCTGGCCTGCGTCTGGCTGCTCGGTGCTGGGGGTGGAGGCGTGCGAGTGTCGGATCTGCTTTTGGAGCGCAATCAGTTGCTTTTCAAATTGACGACCAAACACTTCAATGTAAAAGCTGCCACCATTGTACGTCGCAATCACAAAGATCGTCACCAAAAACCCAGTGGCAATGTGCTGGTGCTGGTAAACACGAGCGGAGCCGGGAGAATGGAGAGGAACGTATACGCAAATTGCAACACTTGACTCAACGCAAGTGGCAGCGAGGGGGGAGGGGGGGGGGAAGGGTCAGCGCCGTCAGCTTCTCGTACCACACAGGAAACCTAACAAAAAAAACAACAAAACGAAAGCGGAGGAGAGGCACCGTACACATGAAAAAAGGTTCGCGCCATTTGGTTGGCACCGACGAGATGAGATGGCTAATCGCTCCCTTGCCAGAGCTCATTGTCGAAAACGAGTTGATGCGTTTGCCGGAGCGGATCTTCTCCCGCTTACGGTAGGAGATAAAGTAGTAGTACCCAGCTTGCCACAGTGCATAGACAACAAAGCAAAAACCGATCGAGGTGCCCAGGTCCAGGGAGGCGATCCGTGCGGCGGCCGGGTACGATTCGCTCCGTTCTTGGTCGGAAAGTAAAAAGTGGATGGTGTGGAAGACAACGGGCGGGGTCATGTGGATAAACACGCTGGTCATCTTATCAATGTTGTGCAGGACGAGGCTGTTGCGCCATGCGGCCACCGAAACGGCAGAGGACCGTGGGCGGAGCAGTACGACACGGTCCAGAGGAACTTGGAGTCGGGCGCGAGCCAGAGGTAGGCAAGCGCAAGCAAATTCGACGCATAACAATAGTCTAGCAAAAAGTACCCCCATGGACGCTGGATCGCGTACTGGTAAAATCGCAGTGGAAGGTACACAGCCGCCAGCCTGAGTACATCAGCGGCACCCAGGTAGGCCGACCGAAGATGGCCATGGAAAATGACACGATGGTCATGACGCCCATAACAAACGACCACTTGTCGCGGAAACGCACGTTGCGCGTATCGTTCCAGCTCTCGGACAGGACGTCAATCCGCTTTCCCAAATCGTCCCGGAAGCGCTGGAGGTCGTCGTGGAACTTTTGGCTCTGATCGTGGTGCAATTGCGAGGCGTGCTCGGCATGCTGCACCCGGCTCAGTGCGGCGTTCTTGAGCTCGTTTGCGCGGGCGGGTAGGTCGACCTTGGAGAATGCAGGGGAGGCGTGGGGCTGGTCGAGCTGGGTGCTGCGGTGGTGGAGGTACTCAAACAAGCCCAGCAGGCCCGAGGTGTCCTCATCCGTGTCCGAGTCGGAGCCACTATCGGAATCCGAGCTGTAGGCAAAGGAACTCCACTTGTTCGACATGGAGGTGGTGGTAACAGCGCTGCCTAAGCTTCAAGCTGAGTTAAGTCAACGTCGATATTCAGTGGGCAGCATGAGGCAGGTGACATGTGACATCACTATGTATGACAAGCGCCGGCCTCGAGTACGTCATGGGGTTCTGATAGTGGCCTAGTGACAGGTTTGAACGTTGAACGTTGAACGTTGATCGGTTGATCGATGATCATCAATGAAGCCATCGAGCATCGAACAAGCTGTGAACTCTACGCTTGTTAGGACTGGGGTGCCGATATCCTTCGACCCCTCCCTTGCTTCCTGCCACTTGACGCCTACCGTAACCAGGGAGTGGAAAGGGAAAGGACAAATTCGTATGGGTATGGGCAAAAGAATGATCCTCTCATCACTGCATCACCGCATGACCGGGGTACAGGAGACAAAGGGGAAAAACGATAAAAAAGGCAATACACCATCGCGGCTGGGCCTGAGACCCGAGAGGCCTCAGCCTGAGGGTACACAGCAAGTGGCTTCCACACCAGGCTCTCTGTAGATTAGTTGAGCAGCTATCAAAGGCATTGTCAGTCCGTCTGATTGTACCCGAAGCAAGAGGGAAAGAGGGTGGTGGGGGGGAAGGGGAATACACACTGCCTAGCACGATCGCAATCACCACGCCAACGATGATCAACAAGCAAAACGCCCGCCGGCCAGCTTTGCGCTGGTAATCGTGAGCCTGGACCAGCTCCCTGTCTGCCGCACCGGCGTGAACGGCGACATTGGTAATGTTGTACTCAATGTTGTCTGGGGGGAACAGAGTAGGTCAGCAAAAAGCTCCGATGCAACCTCCGATGCAACCTCCGATGCACCAACGGCCGACGCTGGCGGTGAGAAAGGGGTTACGCACCAATCATGCCGCCTTGCTCTTGGACAATGTGGCCTAGGTCGCGGAAGATCTCGTTGAGTTCATGAATGCCCTGCTCAATCTCGGTAATCTCGGCTTCGCGCTCGGCAATCAAGGATTCTTGAAACTCGAGTTCGGCTTGGGATGGACCGGCAGCTTTTCGGATCTGGGCTTGGACTTGTTCTGGTTCCGAGCCAGACGGCTCGAGGTCGACCAAGGGAGTTGCATCGTCTTCTTGCGCTCTGGAGAAGATTGTGGGTGGGGGGGGGGGGGGGGGCAAAGTGTCAACATGCTCATGCTTCTTTCAAAGACAACGAAAATATAAAAGGGGCAACGTACACTTGGTTGGAAGAGAGGCGCGATGGCCCGATACCGGGTGCGGCAGTGTGGGATGCTTGAGCCGCTTGGGCAGCCTGGGCGTCCTTGAGATCGTCCCGATTTCGGGCGACGGAAGCTCGCTGCGCAGCCTGGAAGCGAACCAAGGCGGCTTCAAAATCGCGTTGGAGTTTGTTGGCCGCGAGCTGGCGGCCGGCCTGCTGGTCGCCAGGGACAGCAGTCTCCTGGGCTAGCGCTTTAAGTGTGTCGGTGGTGTTGTGGGCCAAGGTGCGGGTGGCCTCGTTGAGATCGTGCATCTTTTGTGCCCAGCCAACGTCGGTCTTGCCTCGGGGATCACGGGAGAGGGAGACGAGCTTCTCGATGGCATGTGCATTGGTGTTGATCTTGAAGATCTGGATGGAGAGCGCGTGGGTCTGGGCGCGGAAGCGCTCGTCGGCATTGTCTTGGTCGGCGGGCTGGGTGGGGGGCGGTCGGAGGGGCTGCGGTGGACAGGAAGCACGGGGCGGCGGCTGGATGCCTGCAGCGACTGGAAGGACATGGTGGCGGGCACGAGGCAGTCGCGCCGGCCTGGGCTGAGTGTGGGCGGGGCGGTGGACGGGGCGGGGCGTGCGGTGGACGGGAAGGCGGATGGGTGGCTGCGTGACGGGGTGGCTGCGACCGGCGGTGCGATGGCAGTGCATGCGCGTTCGGCGCTGCAATTTCAATTGGGACATGCGTTGTTTGGCAAGTTGAAACTGGCCTCGCTCTCGTGGCAGCCATTTCCGCTTTCAGCGAGGCGGCGAGCGCCCCATGGGCTGACAGCGAATGGCGTGGGACGCAGCACGCACGCATGGACGCTGGATGGATGGCCACGCACCTCGCCTCTCCACAACCGCCCCCCTCGTCCTCGGTTCGTGCGCCCACATCCTCCTCCCCCCGCCGCCCGGTGCCCTCCCTCCTCCTTGCCGCCATGAGCGCCCCTCGTCGCTACTTTGGCTCTGGCGCCGGCGTCCGCGACCGCACGTCTGCCTTCCGCGCCGCTCTTGCCGCTGCCCGTGGCTCCTCCACCTCTGCTCCCGCCGCATCGGCTGCGTCTGCCTCCACCTCCGTCCAGCCCTCCCCTCGTCTGCCACCCCACTCCGCTCGGCCCGCCATGCACTCCTCGACGATCCCAGCCCCTCCCCCCTGGCATCCCGCCCTGCCTCGGCGCCCGGCAAGCGACGGGCGAGTTTGCCCAACGTGCCCAGCTCATCTTCCAAGACGTGGCGCGCACGTCGGAGAAGCTGGGCAACCTGGCACAGTGTGCGTACCCTGCCCTGCTTGCTTTTTGGCATCCTGATTCCTGATGACCCCCTCCCTTTTCGTTCTTCCCCCTTGGCCAGTGGTCCAGCGCCGCAACTTGTTTGATGATCGCGCCGTCGAGATTTCGCAGCTGACCCAGGTCATCAAGGCGGACCTTGCGGCGATCAATAGCCAGATCTCTGGGCTGCAGCAATTTGCATCCAAGACGAGTAAGCCCAAGGGCGCCAAGGGTGCTGTGGCCGAGCATCAGGGCAACGTGGTGAACTTGCTCCAGTCGAGCCTCGCCGGTGCCACCAGCAACTTTCAGGACATCCTTGAGACTCGCACCCAAAACATCAAAGCCTCCCGGGACCGAACGGGCCAGTATGCGTATGGTGGCGCCAGACCAGCGGCCGGAATGGCCGAAACGTCGGTAAGCTCTTCTTTGGCCTTGTTCTTGCCCACGCTTTGCTCACGCTCACGCTCACGACTTCTCCTCCTCCCCCCCCCCCCACCCCTTGCAGACTCACCATTGTATCGCAACCGAAGACCACCTGCCACCGCAGCTGCCGCTGCTCACCGGCAATTGCCCGGGTACGATCTAGGTTCCTCTAGTGTCCCAGTCAGCCGTGCTTCTACCCCCAGTAAGCTGGCTAACACAGCCGCTTTGTCCGACGAGGCTGGCCAGGCACACTCCTCGTCGGACGGGGAGTATCTCGCGCTCGACATGGGCAACCATGGAAACTCGTTTACTCAAATGCAACTTGTGGAGCAGCAGGTGCGCTTTCCCCCTCCCTTTCCCATTCTACCATTCTACCCTGCGTTTCCCTGTCCCCTGCTGGCCGGGCAACTGACATGCGGTATTAGGATGATTATGTACAACAAAGGTCCCGAGCCATTGAGAACATCGAAGGCACCATTTCCGAGTTGGGACAAATGTTTGGGCAGTGGCTCACATGGTGGCTGCCCAGCGGGAGACGGTACAGCGAATCGATGAGGATGTGTTTGACATTTCGGACAATGTGACGGGGGCGCAGAACGAGCTGCTGAGGTACTATGCCAGCGTTAGCCCAACCGTGCGCTGATGCTCAAAATCTTTGGTGTGCGTCCTCTTGCCCCTTTTGCGCGTTGACCGGGTTGACCGGGTTGACCCACGCTGGATCTGACGTTCTTGGCCTGCGCCTCTGCCCAGATCCTCATCATCTTTTTCCTGTTGTTTATTCTTGTGTCGTGATGCAGGCGGCATGCGTCTTTTTCCCGCACGTGGGCCTGGGCTGATACGGGACCTGCGGGGGTGCCAGAGACGGCCGCTTTCTCTCTCTTTTCTTGTGCTGTTGTCCACCCAGACAATTCCATCCACCTTCGTTGCCGGTTGTGTGTTGCCTGTGTGAGCGCCAAAGGGTGGGGGGGTGCGAGGAGCGTATGCGGGTGTTGGGGACCGAAGGAGCTGGGAGAGAGGATGGGTGGATGATAGAGGGTGTTGGATGATGTGGGCAGATGCTGGGGCCCAAGCCAAACGCGGGGGGTGAAATGTTCACCCGCACCCAGTGCGGCTGGCCGCTGGCCAGCTTATTAAATGGGCCAGGCCGACGTCATATCCACAGGCACACCAGATCGCCTGTCAGCATGTCAGGCAGCGTGCCTGCTGGCCAAGGGCAGTCAGTACTCAGTACACTCAGTCGGCTGCTCGCCAGTGCTCAGCGCGAGCGCCCCCGCCGCCGCCAGCCCACCTCCTCAGCATCCTCCGTGCCGCCTCTTGCCCACACCACCGCCGCCTGTGCTGTGGCCTGCGCCCGCCTACCCCCCTTCCGCCGCGATGGCCTTGATCGTCGCGGCCACGGCCAGCCCATCGCCTCTCCCGCTCCCCCTCGTCGGCGCCGCCGTCGCCGTCACGGGCAACATCCTCATCGCCCTCGCTCTCAACGTACAGAAGCTCGCCCACACCCGCCTCCAGCTCCTCCACCCACCCCCGCCCCCCCCCTCCCCCGATACCCGCCCCAGCCACCTCGTCCTCCACCGGCGATACCCTCCCACCGTCCAGAGCGTATGGCACCTTTTCTTCCTTTCGCTCTTCGCCCTCCCACTCCCACTCCCCCTCGCCCCTCGCCCCCACACGCACCGCCTCGCCCCGCCCCGCCCGAGCGAGGCCACGACACCCGGATTCGGATTCCGACTCTGGGCCCAACCCTGCCCTGCGCATGCAAATGGCATCTCCTATCTCCGCAGCCGTTTGTGGTGGGTCGGGTGCGGCCTGATGTCTCTGGGTGAGTGTGGCAATTTTATCTGTACGTCCCCAACCCTTGCTCCCGCCGTGCGGATCCAGAGCCCTACTGATTCAACGAAGCGTACGGATTTGCGCCGGCCTCGCTCATTGCCCCGGGGTTCCGCCGCGCGCTTCTGGCCAATGTGTTTCTCGCCCCTATGGTCGTTGGCGAGCAGCTGCAACCCACCGATGTGGTTGGGGCCGCCTTGTGCGCCCTGGGAGCCGGTGGTGTCGTCTGTGCCGTCCCATCCAAGGGGCGCACCCTTGAGCTTGGAAGCGCTGATGCGTGCCCTGCAGCAGAGGACCTTTATCGTTTACTGCATTGTGGATGTGGGTGTGGTTGCTGCGCTGTCGTGTTGTCCTTGACACATATGGGGAACAGAACGTTGCTAATTGATTTGGGTTGTGTGTGTGCCTGTTTAGGTGCACTAACTGTGCTTGCGACCAAGCATTTTCTGGTCTTGTTGCTGGGGGCGCAGAGGGAGGGGTGGACTGGAGGTGTACTGGCTGCGCTGGATCATCCGTTGCTCCTTGGCCTTGTTGCCATCTTGGCCTCCACAGCGTGGGACAAGTGGTGTTTCTCAATCGCGCTGCAGCGATTCGAAGCCTCGCGGGTCATCCCCACCCATTTCACCTTGTTTACCATGAGCGCCATTCTTGGCTCGGCCGTGCTCTTTCTCGTGATTTTGCCGCTTGGCCCCCGTCGCGCGTCTCGGGGTTCCTGCTGGCGTGCTCGACCACCTTTGTTGGGTATATGTATTGGCACGAAACAAGAACCATACACCCGTCCCTGCCGAACCTTCCACGTCCCCGGCCGCTCAACAGCACTCGGTTGCGCCCACTCCAGCACCCGAGCCGGAGGTAGAGAGTTGTTCAGCAGCGCTCCCCCAGCGCCTCCTTTATCACGCCCTTTTCTACGAAGTACTCTCACGATACGGTGCTGGTCCCGCACCGGGACAGCAAGGACATTGCGCCCTCGTCCCGGGCCCGACGGTACCTCACCGGTCCGGCACTTGCGCTGAGCACAGGGCATTACCTCCTCCTGCCGCTCGATGGTGCTCGAACGGTCCCTGACCACCCTGCTGTTACGCAGCCTATGGACGCGCAGAGTGAAGCAGGCCTGGACCGGCAAGGCTCGCGCCTAGTGCCGCGCTCCTCGTTGGCGTTCCCAAGTTTGTCGCGCAGCCTGACCAGTGGCCCGGCTGGCCCGACCTGTTCCACTCACGCGACGAAGTGGGGCAGAGGGCGAGTCGAGCTGGAACTCTGCCCTGGTCGCGACGCGGAACCAGGCCAGAGGAGCAGCAGGAGGATGCGTAACAACGTACCCCATCTCCCTTGGCTACGCCCTTGCGGCCGTTTTTTTTGGACGTGGCGGATTCTCTGTTGTATTTACTGGTGCCCCACGCTTTGCACGCAATAGGCCGGTAATGTTCCTTAGTGCGTTCGGTCTAGTAGTCGTCTGTCAGAAAAGCTACACATCAATCATCGACAACGAGACAACGGGGTGGGCGATTACCTAAGTGCACGTGGCCAAGCTGCATTTGCTGGATGTGGGTGCCTCTGGGGCGGGAGCTCGCGCCCATTCTTCCAGCCGGAAGACACTCAAACAGCCGTCGGTAGCAACCAGCACGCTGGCCATTCTGCCTGCTCCGCGTCCACCACCGTCACCACCGCCCCCGCCACCGCCCCCTCATCATGGCTGCTGCCCTCCGCACGCGCTCGGTCGCAGGCCGCATGCTCCCCCACATGCGCGCCAGCATGGCCGTCCCCCTCTCCCGCTCCCTCCCGCTCCCCGCCCCCGTTCCCTCCCGCCGTCGGGCATGATCGCCGCCTGCCCCCCCACACACGCGCCTTTTCTCTCTGGCCCAGTTCCTCCCCTGCCCCTCCCCCGCACCTGCTGCACCTGCTGCTCTTCCTTTTGATCCTCCCCCGCCTCCGCCTCCCGCTCCTGCCGCCACTTCCGTTGCGCCCCCGGATCTGGTCCCCTCCGCCGAGGCAACCCAGGCTGCCGCAGCGGCGGCCGAGCCCGTTACGTTCGATCCGGCTACCCCGATCGACTTGACCAATGAGTTTGCCGCCGCTGGTCTGCCCAATGGCTGGGCCACTGTGCCGACTATGCAGCAAGCGTTGGAGACTGTTATGATCGCCACGGGGCTTCCGTGGTGGGTGTGATTGTGAGTGCTGTGGTGGCGCTCAAGGTACTGACGCTGCCCATTGCGATTCGTGGGCAGCGGGCCACGCTTCGGCTGCAGGAGATGCAGCCCAAGATGGTACGCTTGATGGAGGAGATGCAAGTGGTGAAGAACCGGGGCAATGCCAAGGAGATGCAAGCCAAGCAGGCCGAAGTGACAGCGGCCATGCGCGAGGCCAACCCCATGGGCCCATTGATGCCCATGTTTGTGTCGGCGCCACTATTTGTGACGCTGTTTTTTGCGCTGGACAAGATGGCCCATGCGGGACTGTGGTCAATGACCTCTGGCGGCATTCTCTGGTTCCCCGACCTAACCCAGGCTGACGACTACATGGTCTTGCCCCTCTTGACGGCCGCATGCCAAATCGTGTCGTCCGAGACGGCATGGCCAACCAGAAGGCCGCCGGGCCCGCCGCCAAATTTGCAGGCACGACCAAATGGGCTATGCGGGTCGGCCTGTGCTGTTCGCCAATCATCATTCGTTCCTTCCCCTCGGCCGTGTTGCTATGTGGACCACCAATGCCTTCCTCACCGCTATCCAGACATACATCCTGTCGCGGCACAGTGTCAAGGTCCTCCTCGGCCTCGTCCCGCGCACCGCCGCTGCCAAGGGTCCAACTGAGGTGGACTTGGTCAACGAACTCAAAGCGCGTCTCCAACGCGAAAAACGGTCCCGTCCACCCTCGCCCCCACCCGAATGGCCACCACCAAGACTGTCTCTTCCCCTTCTTCCACCAAGAGCCAGCCACAAGGTCATTCGGCCGCGGCGGGAGCAGGCCAGGCCAAGGTATCGGCCCGACGCCTCCCGCCAAGGTCGCAGGAGTGGGGAAACGACGGTAAATCCGCCCAGTCGTAGGACCAAAACAGGCCAATCCAACTCTGCTATGGCATCTCATATCTTCTTGCCTTTTTTTTCCTCTCACTCCGTCCCCGTAAGATGGAACCGAGTGCGAGTCAGAAGAAAACCACCCAACGCGAAGCAGGGCAGCTAGTTAGACAGATTCCATTCGTGCCTGGAACAGTCCATCGGGCTGTCAAGAAAAGGTAAAGAGACGAAGAGGCAATAATAAAGAGGTAATAGCAGTCAGTACCCAGTGGACCTTGGCTCGCGCTAACCCGCTGACATCCTTTCATCCCACTTCACTTACTCCAATCACATAGGGCACGCGTTGCCGCGGATCGTTCCAGAGCTGAGCCTCGTTGGCCGTGTCGGGACGGGAAAGACAAGGGCCCATTGACCCAGAGCGGGCGGCGGCGTACGCGAGACGGAAGAAGACGCCGAAGACGCGTGGCCGGCGACGCTGGTGGGTTGCTGCTGCCTGCCTCGCAGGTGTGTCCCAGGTAAGCAGGACCCGACACACGTGTTCCCGGCCCAAGAGTGACCGCCAATTGCGCAAATCGTCATGGCCGCCAGCGGGGACCAAACGTAGGCACCCCATTCGCACTGGGCACCAGCAACCCGCCCACATCCCCGCGTCACCTTGATCCCCATCCCATTGGTCGCTACCACCGACACACCACGAGCGGCTAGTGCTGCAGTACAGTCGTGTAGGTCGTGCGCAGCTCGCCGCCACGTCCGTTTGAAATTGGCCGCGAAGGAATTCGTCGAGGCTGTCGAGCAAGAGCAGGCATCGGTGCGGATGCTCCAGCAGCGCCGGGAACGGGTGGGAACAAGAAGAGCCACTGTAAAGGTTGCTCGCCAACGTCTGCAGCAGCGCGACCAACTGCGTAGCTGAGGTGCAGCGAGTGTAGCGCATTCGCTCTATCACCTCGTACACCGAACAGCCAGTGTCCCCTTGCGCTTCCCCTTCCCCTTCCCCTTCCCCTTCCCCTTCCCCTTCCCCTTCCCCTTCCCCTTCCCTTCCCCTTCCCCTTCCCCTTCCCCTTCCCTTCCCCTTCCCTTCTCCTTCCACTTGGGCCTCCGCTCTCCTACAGAGCGCTTCCACCGTCGCCACCAACGTAGCTGGTCAGCGACCCTTCAGCATCTGCACCCGGCTCAGTCTGGGTCAGTTGGTTGCTCCTTGCCTCCACCTTCGTGGGGCTCGCACGCTCCCTTCGTGCAGACCATTGATTGGCACGCACCAATCACATACACCCACGCCTCGGCGTTGTCGTCCCGCTCATCCTACACGCCTCTTGTGCCCACCGCACCGCCACCTGCGCAGCCAACCGGCTCTTGCCCGACGCTGTCGGGCCCAAAATCTCCATCGTCGTGCCGGACGGCAGGCCACGACGTTCGCCGCCCCCTGAAGCAGACGCAGCACGCCGACGCCGATGCAGGCAGCGCGCTGCGCCACCGACCTAGCACCATGTCCAGCGCGTCGTACCCGGTACAGAGGCGCGGCGCAGGGCGGCGCGGCAACGAGGCTGGCAGCAGCGCTGCGGTGCCCCGGCCAGGCTGCGTTTGGGCAACGATCTGCGATGCGCTCTGCAGCTCCATCGTCGTGCCGGATCGGAAGGGGGCGGGGGAGCAGACGCGAACGTGAATGTGAACCGTGAACGTGAACGTGAACGTGCGCGCGAATCCGACGCGACGGGGGCGAGGCTCGATTGATAAATGGTTGGATCGGGTTGGAGGTTAATTTCAAGTGCGCCGCGCGCAGCGTGGGTTGGGGCCCCGCCGGGGGGCACTGTCTGTCTGTGCCGCTCAGTGTGACATGTGGCATGGGCAGTGGGATGTGAAATGATGCACCAGGTCCAGTGGATTCAATATTCATTCCGGTCCTTCGCACCGCATGCCGCTGGGACGTGCCAGGGCTGGGACTCAGTCGTAACTGGGGTTTAATCATTAATGAGGGGCCATATTGCTCTTAGCGCAAAGTAAAACTTACAGGAGGACAGGTTTCCCCGATTGATCGATCCTACTGACAACCATTGAAGCAAAGACTCCCAACGGGGCTATAGAGACGGGAGGTGAGGCTCAACGTACTAGGCCGGGGGGGTTCGGCTCGATAGTTGTATGATGATCGACGAGGCAGATGATGGTGGTTGCCAGATTGCGTGTGCGCCGCGATGGACGCTGGCCTATAGCGGGCCTGTGTGGCCGATAGAGAGCAGGGAGGTCGTGAGTTCTCAGAGTTTTGCATGCCGACGTGAATTCAGAGGCAACCATGTCGATGATAGATAGGGCCGGGCAAGGCGTGCACACATGTCACTATATGTCGCATTGAGAGAGACACTGACAGAAGGACTCTGCGAGGACCAGGTCGGGCTGCACAGGGCTGCACTCTTCCGATTCGTCGTATCCTCCGTCCCCCCCTCCGCCCCCGGCTGGGCCTTTTTGTCGACGTATAATGAACGTTGTGCCCACAGATCAGAGCATCTCGATCAGGAGGGTAGGATGATCATGTCGATCATAATGCCAGCCGATCACATTGAGGCGGATGTCGGTGACGCCTGGGGATACTGCACTTCTACCATGTCCGCCCCACACTCTGATCTCGGACCCCCATCGGCCTTATTGGAGGGGGGATTCCGCGGTTCAACGCTCTGGTAACGTTGAACCACCACCTGAAATGCTATAGCGCCTTCAGGCATGTCGTGCACTCTGTCGTTGCCATGGCCCTCTCTTTTGATCAACCGCCGATATTCAATGTCCACCGGTCACCTCGCCTAACAAAATCGCGCTCCTTCCCCAGTCGCTGGATGATCTGTTGTCGCACAAATGGAAGTGAGTAACCGAGCGGCGTGAGGGCGCATGGTGTCTACAGTACAAGGTGAGGAGAGGACAGGCGATTGGGTCGGAGGCTAGAGGCAGGAGAGAACAGCGGCGGTGCGGATGAGCCAAGAGGCAGTAGACAACAGCGACATAGTACACAACAAAAGACAAGACACAACACGAACAAGACAAAACAAGATCAAGACATGACAAGGCAAGACAAGACAAGACAAGACAAAGACAAGACAACAGACAGGACAAGGACAAATAAGATAGTAGGAAGATAGAACAGGACCAGGCATTCGACGCTAGTGCGCATGATGCATGAGCCGAGTATTTCCCGCAGAACAACATAAAAAAAGCGTAGAGCCAACTGGGCTTGAAGCTAGCTCGATCATCAGTGCATCAACCCCATCAACCCGGTTCACCCCCTGCGACCGAGCCCACGCGAGGAAAAAAAGGGAAAGGGGGGTTGCTCCGCTGACCAACATTGAATATTGAGCTTGAGCCCGCAACTCTTTGTCCTGATGGCAGGTCAAGTTCACCTAATTCAACAAGAGTGCACTCGTTCCCACCCCCTTTTTCCGGCCAGACGGGGACGCGTCCAGATCCGAGCCAAGCCACGTCTTCCACGGACTCAATCCCGTTCGGGACGGAGAGCGAAACATGGTCATGCCCCACAGGTCACTCTCCATCCCCTTCTTCTCTTCCTCCGATGGCTTGTCGACTTGCCACCCCCCACCCGCACTACCGGGTGCCAGGGTAGGCGCAGCCACGCTGGGGAGAGGGTGGAGGGCCCTGCCCATTCGGACGAAAGGTCAGGCTTGAGCCGGCCGAGCGGAGGGGAGGCAGTAAGGGAAGGAATGGTGAGTTGGGTGTCGGTGCTGCTCATGCCCACCTCTGAATCGTCGCCGGCCAAGGAGGAAAGAAGGAAGGCACAGATACGTCCGAGGGGTGGGTTCGCAGACGCCATCCAGCTAGATGGAAAGGCGGGCGAATCGGACAAAAGAGAGAATGGAGGCTGGAGGCAGATGGGAAATTGAGCATGGCCATGGGCTCCGCAGCGCGGGACAGGGACGGGTAGAGGTCGCTGCTGGTTCGCATACCAAGTCGAAGCCGCCGTGCCAGAGCAGAGAGGGGTGAGGCAAACTGGTCTCCAACAGGCCCAGCGAATTGCTGAGCCACCTGCCAAGCTCACTGGACGCAGCAGATTCACTTCGAGTGGAACGGGGGCAGCGGGGCCAGGTTGGTAGGCACGCTGTGCGGGCGGAGCAAGGTAGGTGGAAAGGGGGTTGGAGCCGGGGGCAGTGCAAGCTGGGGTGGTTGCGGGGTATAGAAGAAAGACCCGGATAGGAAGCAGGTGCTTGCCGAGGTGCGTGGCTGGGCAACAACGGGCCAACGTGCGCGCCACGGTCCGTGGCAAGGTGGGGAGAGGCAGCAGGGGTCGGCAGATCGCTGGCAGGGCGAGAGAGGGGAAAGCCAGCGGCGCGGGCAGCGTGCTGGCGGCCCTTTGTCGCGCACGGGCCTTGCGGGCGTACTTGCGCTTGGCCTCCAGCATCCGTTCGCGCCGCTCCTGCTCATCCTTGGGACGGTTGGGGTTGCGGTCCCACCGGGTATGTCGCGGCTGAGCCGAGAGGGGGATGTGGTGTACATTGGCCTTGTGGCGCTTGAGGTTGCTAACAGCGTTGGGACCGGCATAGGCCTTGGTGCAGCCCGCCTGGTCGCACCGCGACACTGGCACGGGGGCGGCGCTACCGCCTGCGTGTTGCCGACGGCCCAGGATTGGGCCGCATGCGCTCCCGCGCCCCAGCCACCAGCACCGTCTTGATGCCTGTCCCCTCCGCAGCGGGCGGGGGGTGGCGTGCGGAGGGTTCCTGAGGACCAACAGAGAAGATCGAGCGGAGGCAGCAGCGGCAAAGGAGGGATGTGCGCGCGAGCGGATGCGGGGGCGGTGGGCCAGGGTGTGGAGGCGCGCAGGTGGAGGCGGAGGTGGGCATGGCGAGGGGACAGATGGATGGAGGCGGCCGAGGTGGTGGAAAGAAAGGGTGGATGCTTATAAGCAGGGGCTGCAGCCTGGATGGCGTGAACTGGGCCGACTGGCTCTGGTCGGCTTGCGGCCGCACCGTTGGGAATATCCAGCCGACCTACGCAGCAAACAACATCGTCGCGTCTGCGACGCCAGCGCGCACGTGCCGGCCGCAGCCGGACGCCAGTGTGCGCCACTTGCGCGCCCAAAAACGAGCGCTGGCTGGGCGCGTGCGCGTTGCTGGTGACATCCAACGGGTGATGGGTGACGCAGCAGGCCCCGTGCGCCGGCTGCTGGGATCGACGGGTGAGTACTCAGACTGCGTGGGCGGGCCAACTTTATTGCTAGCCAGAGCATGCAGCATGCAAGCATGCCAGCGCCCCCGACGCCAGGATCGTCAGTGCGTCAGCCGCCCTCGGCTGGGCGGCCACATCGGCTGTCCTTGGGATCTGAGATCTGACATGTGACACAGCACCCGTCCACGCCCACCGCGTATCCGGCGGCAATCTGCCTGCCCGCCGCTGCCCCAGTTGCCCCGCCGTGCGCTTTCCACCCCGCCCTCTCGCCTCCAATGTCCACCGACATCTCCCTTCCCTCTTCCGTCTTGCTGTTGCCGCTCCTTTGGCAAGCAGACTGTGAGAGCGCCGCGTCAGCGGACCACTTGGTACATCCTGCTGCGGACATATTGATGAGAGATCCGCATCCTGCTAATGGTCCTCGAGGGTAATGCACTCGCACTATAGTGGAGGTGGTGGATTGTAAGGCAACCAAAAACGTCCACAGAGGAACATCAAGTACTAAGCCAGTCTCCACGGCAAGTACGCTGCGGAACAAGGGAAAAACACAGAAGCGAGAAAACAACCGAGTGGAACACCTGTGATGAGCCTGCGGAGGAGAGGGACTGAAGAAGGGACGTCAGCCAAAACACACAAGCCACCCAGTGGCCCAACACATAATCCATTTGCGGCTAACGACCATGATCAAATGGGCTCGTCGTTGCCACCATGATGCTTTTTTCTTTGTGGCCCACCCATCGGGGTCGTTACCACACTCGGCGCGCTGTAGGTAGGCGGAATCAGACGGAGTGTTTCTCGGCGCCATGATGTCACGCATCACACCTCGCGCTGTTCTATCCGACTCATCTCTCCTATGTTCTGCCCCTAACGGGCCCCTCTCTTGGAATAGATCCATCACCGCCTCTTTCTTTCTCGTTCTCTCTGTAGACCTTGTCCTCATTTAGATGGAGTTCTAATGAAGAGCAACGCTACTGAGAGTAACCGCGGCTTGCAGAGTGATCGACGTATAAAGTCGTAAAAATTTATAAAAGCGTGTCCCCCGCAAGATGAACGGTTCGTTTTAGACGTAGCGTTCCCCTGTTGTCCCAGCCTTAAGCTCTGTCAATGATATGGATTCAAAGCGTGTCAGAATGGGTGAAGGAGAATCATTCATCGATCATCAGAGTGACTAGTGAAGCTAGATGAGAAAGGGAGGAGGATCACCACCAGCAAGCCTCGTACAGGATGGCTTCTATACCGTAGCAGAACAGAGGCATCAACAGATGGAAAGGGCTCTACAGTAGTAAGGGACAACGGCGGCCGCTGGTTCCGTCATTATCGAAACTGCGATCCGGTGGGCCGCAGGACAGTTGAGGCTTCTCCAAAGCTTTCATTAATTTCAGCTGCGTCCAAGCGAATTATTAAAGACGAGCATCAGCCCTCCCCCCTACCGCACTATCTTTGGTAGCGACCCCACCCCGCCCTTCTCCTCGTCCCCTCAGCCCCCTCCTCCGTGGTGGCCTTCACGATGACTGCTGGGCCTAACGAGGTGTACCATTTTAGTCTGCTCATGCGCTCATGGCTGGCGTCGTCGAGCAGGGCACCACCTTTCCTCTCTGATCCAGCACGGTAACCAAGGCCTGAACATTTTTCCGCATGCGCGGGGCGCTGGTCTTATTGGACGGGGGTGTATCAGTTGTTGTACGACGGGTCGGTGCGTGTAGCGGGTCCCGAGCATACCATCCCCTTTGCCATGGCCCCCACTTCGAAGCCCAAATCACCCTGCGCGGCAATGACATTGGCCTCCAAGACGACTTGGATGCTATCCTGGACGCAGCCGTGCCCGGGCAGGACAACCTGTTTGTCTCCTACCCGCATTGAAGGTGGGCACTACCCAACCTGCGAATCCGGTCCCTTTGTGGCCAGAGTACCACGGCCAGCCACTGCTAGAGGTACTACAGAAGAACCAGCATATCATGAACTTGTCCGACCAACACGGCACGGTTGTCGGGTTTCCGTTCCCCGCTTGCCTTTCAGGGATTCTCCGTTGCCGGTCAGCACCTCCACTTTATCTCGGACCAGCGCGACATTGGTGGCCACGTGCTCGACTTGAAGGCGGAAACGTTACCATCCACATTGCCGTTGCAAACAAAGTGCACATCGACCTGCCTACCTCGCAAGATTCAACCAGGCCAAGCTCGAGACGTCGTCGGAAACATCAAGAGCGTCGAAGATGGGTCGGCGTCGAGCCATCAGGCTCGTATATCAGTGATGTTCTTCGTTTCTTTACCCCAAGGTACATAGTACTTGTCCAGCTGCCTGACAACCCCCGTTCGGGTCGCTTGAGGGTTCAACCTACCACACCCCGCACCCATTTCTCGTGAATAACACACCAGAGACTTCTTCTATAATGCCCTGCGCAGGCAGATGCATCGCCAGATCGCAATTTAACGTTGACCGCACATAATACTGTTGAACTTATCATCCGTCACTATTAATAAGAGAGTCTAGTATGGGTGGAGCATGGATGCCATCGGGAGAAGATCAGGAGGAAGAACGCATTTACATTTATGCAAAGGAAGAATTACAAGTGTACTTGTGCGACGAAAGCGTTTGAGGAGCCATTGGTGAGCCGGTGAGGCGCTGCCCCCAGGGCGCCAACCTCCACACCACTGGTGGCCCGAGGCCCTCTGCCACACTTGCCACCATCCTCAAATCTCCCTCAACTCCACTCTTCCGGACGCAATCCCTGCGAGCGTTCGAAAGACAAGCCTTTTTTGAGAGCTCCGTCCTCCACCTTTCGGATGAGTATGGCCTGGGAGCACAACCCCACCGTCCGCACAGACCATGTCAGCCGCACTCGGTAGTGCATTCATGTCACTACAAACGCCACTGAGAGCCAATATGGCTGTTACAAGTTCATCGCGACACTGGCTGGGCTCCGACCCTGTCGAGAGCGTACGTTTCCGCGACGATGAATTCCTAACGGGCGATGATGACGGCGGCGATGTTCCCATTCCCCGGGGGCACACCGCAACTACACCGACTCCGACTATCTTCCAGTGGCCACGTCTCTCTCCCTCCGCTCAGACCGCTGAGCCCCGACTCCCAATCTGCTCACGTCCCCCCCCTGCCGTACCCCACGGCGGCACACTTATGCCTCGACCGTGACATCGAAACCCCCTTCGCTTTGGGAGAGGAATCCTTTAGGCTATTCTCACTCCATTGCGCGCCAGCGCATTCACCCTGGGCCTTCACCTGTTCCGTACAAGCTGCCATGGGCCCCACAGACTTCCGCAAGACCATGCAGACTGAACGGGCCAACATGCGTGACGTGTTGCTCACCATCGACTAGCCCGAGGGGTCAAGTTCATCCTCACGAAGTTGGTCCTTACCCGGCGGGCCAATCCCGATGACGGCACCGTCCGCAGCGTCAAAGGCCGCACCGTGACGCGGGGCGACGTCCAGCCCCGCAGACACCTCTGCATACACATTTTCTTCCCGGTGGCTACGCATATCTCTGTTTGTTTTCCTCCTCCTTGCGAATCAGCCATGTATTATCCTTGGCAACGCTTTAGGTACGCAGAAGCGAAACGCTAGAGCAGATCTATTGGACATGCCAACAATCTAGATGGGAGGGGAGACCCCACCGCGTACGACGTCGCAACACTTGGGCATGGCAAAACAGCTCGTATGCCAAGCAGTCGGTTGAGGTCACGTGCGTGTGGTTGCCCCGCAATTGCACAACACTCAACATTGCAAGTGAAGCATCATGCATCGCAGGCCAGGCGTCGCAATTAATTCCGCTGTCTCTTCCGCCGGGGCCACGCCTGCTGATGCACAGGGATGCGAGGAGCACTCGAGGCGGGATGGATGCCTCACCAGATCTCTCCAGCCCGCTGCCGCCGCCGCCACCACCCCACCACCACCACCACCCCATCCCCAGCATGGTACGTCTTGCTTCTCTGCCCTCATCCGCCATCGGGATCTCCATACTGATCTTCTTCGTTAGTTCCGTGGCTCTCCTTTCGACCCGTTCACGCCCCGCCTCCCGGCATGGACCGCTTTAATCAGCTGCGTCAGCTCGCCGCTGGCGGGTTTGACTCGCGCTTTGGTGCCCACCCCTCTGCGTTTGACCAGTACTACACGGCATACAGCATGGCCATGCTTGCTGGTCAAGAGCACCGTGATAATGTTGTCTTTGGCGGCAAGGTCATCCTGCCACCCTCGCGCTTGCGGAGCTAACTCAGCTCGACATTGAGGGCCCGTGGCTATTTAAGTTGCGCAACCCCAATCCTGCTGTGCCACCAAAGGATACGCTGCCGTCCGATGCGACTTCTACATCGGGTACCAGCACCCCGGCTGAATCCAGTGCCATGCCATGGCGTACGGCGGAGGGCAGCCGTGCGCTACACGCGCGAGAGCTATGCGGGCGTGCTGGAATTTATTGCCGAAGAGGGCAACGTGCACCTTCCCGCATGGCAGATGCGAGCCTTGGGGCTCAACGAGGTGACCGACTTCGCGTGACGGGCACGACGCTTCCCAAGGGCCGACTGGTCAAGATTCAACCGCAAACCGTTGACTTTTTGGAGATTTCCGATCCCAAAGCCGTGCTGGAACAGGCGTTGCGCAATTACTCGGCCCTTACTCCCGGACATTATTGAGTTCAAGTACAATTGCCTCACGTTCGAAGTGCTCATCCTCAAGGTTGAGCCCGAGGCACCGGCCATTGCCATTACCGACACAGACTTGGAGGTTGCTTTGCTGCGCCGAAAGGGTACGTAGAGCCTCCGCCTCGGGTGCGCACACCTCCGCCCACAATGGCGAGCATGAAGATTGATACCGAGGCGGCCGATACCATCACGCCCGATGGTTCAGGGGGAACGGGCACGGCGCTGGGTCAGCAGGCGCCACGCTCTCGTTTCAGGGCCGGGCAGACCTTGTCGGCCGCAAGCCGCGCAAGTCCAAGAACCGGGATACGGAGCCTGTCGAGCCAAGTGTGGTGCGTCGAACCGAACAAAACATTGTGACCAATGACACACTGCTTGAGGAAAGAAAATCCCCAAGCACTTGAGCTGGAGTTTGGGCGACTGTTCTTTGGGTACCCCTACATCCCGCCTGATGCTGGCGAGGGCAACGAACCAGATGAAGCGTTGGAAGGCGAGCGGCGCATCACATTTTCTGGTGTTGGGCAAACGTTGTCCGGCCGAGCCCCGAGGCCGCTGAAACCGCCTCCCAAGCCTGCCTCGCTACGGCTGCCAGCAGCTCTTCTGCGCCGTTTGAAGGAGAGGGCCGAACGCTGGGTAGCCTGCGCAACTCGACGAAACGCACCGCGCCGGATGCTTCTCACATGGTGGCAGCGATCGGAAACGCAGCCCAACTTACATCGTGTCCGACGACTCGGACTAAGCCGGTCTGGCCTTTGGAATCGCATCGCTCCGACTCTGGTAGTACTGTGTATATATATGTGTGTGTGTGTAGTGGGATGGGCCTGAGGTGGCTAAAGAGCGAAGATAGATTGCCGCCCGTGCTCCATGATTGCGTCTTTCCCGTTCCACTTTGACCTGCGTCCTCGTTCGGCTATTTCTCTTTTGTCTTGCACCGCCTTCACCGCGTGCATGAATGGGTTGGAGGCTACCACAAACACAATATCAGAGGAGGCGTAATAGCCACGATCGCGCTGGTTGAGTGGGTGTAAGCTGCAGAGAACCGAGAGAAGGAGAACGACTGGCACTCCAGATGAGAGCGTACTGGCTACATGTAAATGGACCCGGCGCCGTTAACAGCAAGGAAGACATTGGTGGGGCTAAATGCACCGTACAGCAGTTGCCCAGTTTCCCTCTCGAGACCGACCTTTGCAGAAACAACCTCAGCATCACCAGGCATTTCGCCTCAGAAGTAGGAAGGAGGATGAAGAAGAAAAAAGTACTATTGGTGAGAGAGGCGGGGGGACGCAACGGGTTGCATGTACAAGGTATGTGCGTGTGGATTCAAGTCAGAGGGGAGGGGCAAAAAAAAAAAACACAAAAGGAAAGGAGGTTCATCACGTTCATCAAATGGGGATCCGTCCAACGGGAGGCGTAACAACTAGTGGATCTGTTGTGACGGAACACAAATTCATCTCTTCATCATCGACATCCGTCTCATCATCATTATCTCATGCAAAGCAATGCAAGGAGTAAGGGTATAAACAAAAGGGCAAAGAAGTGGGAGGCGAAGAGGGTATCAGGATCTTGATGTCATCACGCCTCAGAGGCAGTTAACCCCTCCATCTTGAAGGTAGTATAGATAACAAAAACAAAAACCGGGTATATACCGATCCTCTCTTGGTATATTTACAGTAAACTGGCCGCCAGGCTAGCCCCGCCCAGCAGAGTCAGAAAGGGGACCGACAACCTCGTGCCGGCGCTATATGGGGGATCAGACACAGAAAAAGCTCGTTAGTTCCTCGCTCAACACACCAATCGCATACAGGAGGCAAAGGGGAAACCTCGACTGGCTGGTAGAGCTGCTGTTGGGGAGGATGCTCGCTGCTGAGCTGCCCGAAGAGGCAGAGGCCGAGGCAGATGCAGATGCAGAGGGTGAGGCCGATTCAGAGCGCGAGCTGGACGTGTGAGTCGAACTGCTTGTTGGAGTTGCAGGGGGTGGAGCTAGGGACTTCAGAGGATGTGGATGACGGCGCGATTACCGTGCTCGATGTCGGTAACGACGAGGCGGCCGTGGCAGACGTAGTAGCATCCAGGCAATGGGTCGGGCCCGATTGGATGTCGAAGGGTGAGTGTATTGCTGGGCGCCAGTAGCGTCGCTGATGGCCAGGGTAATGCTCTGTGGGGTAGGTTGACAATCCAGGTGAATTGGGTTACATCCTGGTTGGAGATAAGCGACTCAATCATGTTGGAGGTGGTTCCCCTTGGTTGACGTTGAGGTAGTAAGGGCCTTGGCCTCCGCTCCAGGTGATGAGAAGGGGGACGCACGTGAGCACCGTCTGTCCGGGGGTGTTGATCGTCAGAGGGTTGCTGGGCCAGGGCGCCTGTGGTCAGGGCCAAGGAGCCGAGGGCGGCGGTGGTGATGGAGAAGGTGCGCATGGCGAGAGAGAGAGAGGAGAGAGAGAGAGAGAGATGAGAGTGCTTGGAAGTGCCACAGAGACACAGGGAAGAGAGTGGATGAGGTGGGGAGAGGCGACAGCGGGTGGGAGGGGGGTCTATATATACACGCAGGTGTTTGGCTATGCCATCAACCTGTTGCTGATGATATAATAGGCTATCCAGACGGGCATACTGGCCGTACATACCTGCCAACAGATGCAGCCGGTGCCTCCGTGGGGGGGGTGTGTTGGCGCATTGCGATTGCGCATTGGCGCTGGCCATCTCCCGAGGGCAGGGGAGACACAGGCGGAGTAATAAAGTTACTGATGTGGTTGATATGGCCATAGTAGTGCCTGCTGGTGGGGGCTTCGGCGCAGGCTGGGGACGGCTGGGCGCGGCAGGGCCAGCAGGGCCGAGGGGCGTAGACACAGTGCCCCCATGCGCCTGCCTTGCGCCTCCTACCCCACCGCACGCACAGCCCGCGCTTTCGCCTGCTTTCTATTACCCCCCCCCACACATGTTGGGCGGCGTCTAGGATACCCTCTGGGCCCACCCAAAGCCTGGCGCATGTGGCCCTGCTTCGTCCGGCCGTACGCGACACTTCGAAAGGAGGTAAGCTAAGTGGCCTAGGCTACTAAAACACGAGATTCAACTGACAAGCATGTGACAGCGAGTTTATCTGCCTCCCCCCTCTCATCGTGCCCACACGGGCGGCACTAACATGGGTTGCCTCAACCACCTTGTTATATGGTCAAAGGTACTTGCAGAGGCTTAGAGAGAGGGGTATGTTGGGGCTGGAAAGGATGGCGGATAGCGCATTGCATGAAGCGAGACTGATGGCACATGGAGAAATCCCATCGCTGCATTACCGCCATCATCGTTCAAATCGCCTAGCTGGTACAAAGACTGTCTCTCTAAAAACGCATTCCAAGTCAGTTCAATCGGTCCCGCTGTGAAAAGGAGGGCCACTAGCGGACTCCAATGAGCGTACGTACCTAGGATTCACAGCGACTTGTCGACCATTGCTCGGACCGTCTCTTTCTTCTCGTCTCGTGGTAAGGCCTTGCGCATATCTGGGGAACCAAAGACCGGGGTACCGTCAGTCCACTTTCTTGCACCAAGCTAACGACACATGTCACAAGGGGGGGAAAGCTAGGCACGTACCAAATGCATCCTCATCCGAGTTGCCCTTGCCTCCACCAGAATAATACTCCGTCACGGTGCGGTACACTGAGTAGCCCAACTTTTCGTAAAAGTTGACCGCTGTTGAATTGGACGGCCTGACGAAGAGATCGACAAAGTAGGCATGGTACACACGCGCACTAATGTCCTCCAGCAGACGCATCATCCGTTCTGCCAGACCGATCCGACGGTACTCCGGAGCAATGGTGATGGCTGTCACATGGCCGTGCCGTTCCTTGGGCGGAGCGTTGGGGCCATGGTCTACCCCTTCGCCTTTCCAATCACGTAGCCCATCGTGCGTCCAGTGGGCGAGCGCTGGATGAAAGACAGATCGGGCCATTGGCTGAGGTAGTGCAGGTAGAAGGAGGTGTTGTACGTCTCGGTCCAGTTGTCGAGGTTGACATTGTTGAAGGAGAAGGTCACGGGCGTGAAAGGAACAGAGCTGCGACATGATGGGGTGGCGGCCCGGTCGTCCAAGACGAGCTTGTACAAGCAAGGAAGGGCTAGGGAGGGCAAGAGGAGAAGCGCTAGTCGCTTCATGGCGCTCCCAATGGCCCGCCCGACGTTTCCGCTGCGGCCTATTTCCGCCCCGGCCTTTTTTTTGAAACGGGGCCAAGACGACGGGACCAGCGCGGCTCCTCCCCCCCCACCTTCTCGTAGCGGCGCAGGAAAACGGCACCGCACCGCCCATCCAAACGGCCATGTCCGCGCCAAGCGCCCCCCCCCCACCGATGCCAGCGGAATAAGAAGCGCAAGGCGGGCGATATGCTTCGTCGGAGCACAAAGGAGGAGGACCAAGCGCACTTTTTCCGTGAGCAGGAGAAGCAGCACTCGGCCCACCTCAACGTTCGCGCCGGCAACAAGATTGTCATCCCGCAGAAACGTTGGTTCCGACAACGCGCACACGCCAACCCGTTTAGCGACCACCAGCTTCAATACCCTTCTCAGCCCAGCACGATGGACTGGGGCCCGCATTACCCTGCAGCGGTGGTGAGTGCGCCGGGTCAAACGCCCGCTGAGCTTGACCGCGCCGTAGAGTTTGCCGATATTGGGTGTGGGTATGGCGGGCTGCTGATTGCCCTTGCGCCTCTCTTTCCGGATTCGCTGATGATCGGGATGGAGATCCGGCAGCAAGTGGCTGATTACGTTTGGTACAAGGCGCGGGCGTTGCGTCTTGCTGCTGCTCGCTCGGGCAATGGTACTGGGCAAGAGGGCCAGGAGGATACGGCGATGCAGGTGCTGGACCAGGCGGAGGCGGAGGATCAGAAGGAAGAAGAGCCCAAATCGGATGCTCGCGTAGGCAAAAAGTCACGCAAGATGTCCAAGCCCAAGGCCAAACAGGCTGCTACTACGGAGGAGGATGAGGAGGCGGAAGAGGCGAATGAGCGGGAAGCCATGGAGGCGCTGGTGGCTCGCGCAGGCGATGTGCCGGGCGGCTACCGCAACATTTCGGCCATCCGAGCCAACTGCATGAAATTCATGCCCAACTTTTTTGCGCCCGGGCAACTGACCAAGATGTTCTTCCTCTTCCCCGATCCACACTTCAAACAGCGCAAGCACAAGGCCCGTATCATCTCCTCCACCCTGCTGGCCGAGTACGCCTATGTTCTTCGCCCTGGCGACGGAATCTTGTACACCATTACCGACGTCTTGGATCTGCACAAGTGGATGAAGGGTCATCTTGACGCATTCCCTCTCTTTGAGCGCATCCCTGACGAGGACCTCAGGGACGACCCCTGCGTCAAGGCCATCTACGATGCAACGGAAGAGGGTCAGAAGGTGGCTCGAAACAAGGGGCAAAAGTACTTTGCTGCTTACCGCCGAGTTGCTGCTCCTTCGCTGGACGATGAGCTGGCTGGCGAGGAGGCATGAAATCCATCTATTCCCAGGCGTTCCACCCAGTAACGCATGGCTAGAATGGGAAGATGATACTGCCAATTTACGTAGGGCATCGTGAGGCGAGAGAGAATAGATGATTGCATCAGATAGTAGTTATGGAGAAACGCAGCACAATTGCAAGATGTCGAACTGTTTTTTTCGTCCTTTGAGACGGCAAGGTCGGCGGAAAGAGGGATCACCATTTCTCGGACCCTTCCACTTTGAAGCGTTACACTTGAGGGACGAACCGAGTGCGCACCGCTGGTTCATCCGCCACACGCTTGAGAAGGCAAATGTCTGCCCACTTGCGCGCAAAGGGACCCAAGATCTCCTCTGGAAGGGAATGAAGAATGCACGACCAAACGCGGCCGCCAGCACGCGCAAACAGGCTGCTTCCCTCGGGGGCGACCGTCGCATCCCGATCCAGCAGAAAGTCGCACTTGACCGTAGTGAATAGGTCGCGGTGGTCCGATGCGTACTTGGTGGACCACCCCGAACCGGAGGATGACTTGTTTGCCGGCCCACGGGACGGGATAAAGTCTGTGTCGACAATGTAGTCGCACTCCCACGGGGAATGGTGCGGCCCTCCACAGGCTCGTTCAGGGCGTTGGCCAATTCGTCCTGCACTCGCGTCGCAGGGTTGGGCCAATACTGATCGGCCCGGGCTAGAAGACCGGCAGCCAACGGGTCTTGCTGGAACGTGGGCCACTCTGGCCACTCTGTTGTTGCTTCGGATTGGGGTGGGAAGTGGCCGGGGAGTTGGTGCTCGTACGAGTTCCACGTCCATTCGGGCGCAAAGTGCGGCGGAAGCAACCAGCGGCTTGGGTACCGGTGCCACGCATCGCCCCAGCACACAGTACGGCGCGGACCACGAAGCCCATTCGAGCTTGATGTGTCGTTGACTCGCTCCAGCAGCGCCACCAATACGCGACGCATCTCGCCAGTATACTCTAGGTAGGCCGCCTCGTTGATCGCCTCGAGATGGGTAAGGCCATGGAGCTTGGCCACCTCGGCTTGAGAAGGCGGCAACCAGTTCGGTACCATCCACCCCTGCCTCAGCCACACCGCTTGCGCCTCACTCTCCCACAGGGGGCCAGGATGGATTGAGCGCTGTTGTACCCTTGCGCACGCCCATCACTCGCGAGCAGCTCAATAACGCATACCAGCCAACACACCATACGAGAACTTGAGCGTCGGGGTCAACTTTTTGTACCATGGTTTGGGGGCTTCCCTCTCTCTCCTCTCTTCCTTGGTGGGGCGAGAATGGTGCGCGGCTGCTCAGGCGGCGCTGGGGATAGCGATTGCAACAGGCCGAGACCTTGGGCCAAGCAGCGGAAAAGAGGCGGAGGCAACCAGAGACCGACCGCGCCGTTGAAAGCAAGCAGCGTGTAGATCGGGTACAGGAATCGTTCCTCCTTATGAGCCTGGAGTAGCACCACACCACCAACCAAAGGTATGGGCCAGAGAGTCGGATGAGGAGCACAGCCACAGTACTTCCTCGGCCGCCAGGGGTGGTGTTGACCAAGACCCGGGGAATCAACCCAAGCGGCAACCAGAACAAGGGGAACAGAGCCCAATGCCAGAGGAAGAAGAATGTTTAAAGCCGAGCGCCAAGGTGCGGAGTAGAAGGAGGCGGGCTCGATGCCGTACAGATTGGGTCCTGCTGCACTCGAGGGCACCGAAGCCAAACCGGCAGCACTGTGGACGAGGTGCTGGATCAGACTGCCGTACACACCCAGCCAGCGCAAAGGCGACTCGGCATCGGGGGGGGGAGGGTAGCTAGGTCGCCCAGTGCGATGGAAGAGGTTTGAGCACAATGTCGGCTGAACCAAGCGCGGTGCGGCCATAGGCGAGCGTGTCGACAAATGTGGCAGGCACGATTACCATGACTACAGCAAGCAGTCCAACGAGGGTCAACACGAACACCCGCACCAGCGAAGCAGGAACGAATTCGGCCACGTTGTTGCGCGCATAGACGAGCAGCATGGGACGTAGAACCAACTCTTCTGCCACAAAGGAGGATCAAGACCGCAGCAAAAGGCCAAACCGAGGATACCGCCAATGGCAAGGCAAAGACGACTTTGAGTTGCCGCCCGCACTGCCATTGGCAAAAGGCGGGCCATCTGCAGGGCGCAGGAGGCAGCCAGGCAAATGTAACAAAATACATAGCATACGAAAGGTAGCAAGGCTGAGCAGGGACAGGTCAACAACAGGATCCAGAGATAAGGTGATCAAGAACGACGTACCGGGAGCCGCGTCAAAGAGCAGCATTGGCAAAGAGGATGACCAGAAGGTACTGGCCACTCGTTGCCCAGAATTGCGCGTGTCGATTGGTAGAGGAACCCTTCCCCAAGGCTGAGAGGAAGGCAAGGAAGGCGCGGAGCGTAATAACACGTTCTGGTCGGGCATATCAAACCCAGCTGCATACGGACGCAGGGGCAGGAATTGGAGCAGGTACGCCCACGAGCGCAGGGCAAAGTTCGAGTCGTACTCCCATGCCTTGAAAGGGTGTGTTGTCCTTTGTATACACCCCCCACGCATGAGGGCAAAGAGGGGATCCCAATAGTTGAGCACCTCGTCGCTATCAGCCAGGACACGGAGCGAAGCTGGCGATACGAACGATGAAGAGACCTGAATGGCCCAGTGCAGATCGGGAGCCCAGACCTTGGCGCCATTGGAGACGGTGTACTCCGTCGATGACCAAGGGAAGATGACAGTGCCCTGCCTGCGGCCTCGGCAGCGCGGCGAGCATCGGCCAGGTCAGCGGCAGCCTTGGCGCGGCCAATGCGCTTGCTCATGTCCCCCGAGCCATAGTCGGCAAACTGCGGGGCCTTCTCTTCCTTGGCCGAGGCCTTGCCCTTGCCCTTGGCATCGGCAGTGGGAGCTAGCCCGCGCGTATCCGCAGGAGCAGCGGAGGTAGACATCGGTGGTGACCAGCAGCAGCGGGCGGTGCTAGAGGTGGTGGTGGTGAGGCAGAACCTTCGCGCCCAGCTGTGGCACCAGGTCTATCACCAAGTGACGCGAGTGCCTAGTGACGCGGACGAGTGACTGACTACTAGTGACCAGTGACTGCAAGCCAAGGCACCAACCTGGCTACTCGAAGGTCTCACTTTGTTAGCTGGCATAGGCTGGAATTCCCACCAGCCAAGATCTTCGTTGCGGCCGAGGCGCGCCAGGGCGTGCCGCGTCAAAATGTGTTGGATGGACTCAGGACCTCTCAGACCTCAGGCCGCAGAGGGCTTGGACGCTTGGGGGCTTCGGCCCTCTTCGGCCTCCTCAGGCCCAGGCCTCATGGCCCACGCGCGAGAGGCGTCAGACTGACACGTGAGGCCCACGCGCTTCCTGTTCGCCGGGTGGTACTTAGTCGTCTTCAAGCTTCAGCTTCATTAATCACTCGCACTTGGTACTTGGTGCGAACAGCTGGGCGCCGGTACATTGCACGTGGCATCGACGTAATACTCCTGACGGCAGGACGCGGCTTGCTAAAAAAAGGTTTGCGGGCCTCAGGGGCTTCAGGGCCTCAGGCCGCCTCAGGGTCACACAGGGCCTCAGCAGGAGGCCTGGCCAGAAACGCGCGAACACCAGGACAGACTCTCACCATGCCCCCGTACCAGCATCAACCTCCCAGCTGCGCTACCACGAGCGTCTCTCCTCTGGTTCCTCTCGCAGATTCTCACGGTTTAGCCTGGGGCAGCAGTCAGGCTGACGCGCTGACCAGAGCTCAGCTGAGGCTCAGCGCTGGCGCTGACCGGAGGATCTTGGTCAGCAGACACGGATGTCTTCAAGACAGCTTCAACCTTCCAACGCATCGTTCGTCACGCGTCGCACGTCACGCGCCACTCTTCGTCGCCCGAACAGCCGCCGAGAATCATTAATCAGCTGTTAATCATCCAGCGTCACGCGCGTCACGTGCGTATCGCTCCGCACAACGGCAGGAAGCAGGACAGATAGGAGACGATGGCGACCAAAAGTGACTCGTTTTGCGTACTTGAGTAGGGGGAAATCCAAAGGCCTAACCGGATAAGCCCTCTCCCAGACTTCTGGGCGGGACGTACGTTTCCTTGGGGCAAAAATGCGTCCGGAAGGGTATGAACTAAAAAGTGAGCTCCGATAGCGGGAGAGGGGGACAAACTCTTGACACGTTTCGAAACACAGTTGTTGGAAGTGGCGGATAAGCGGGAGACCCCTCTCCCATCCCATCCGTCTGGAAGGGAACGCGCGCTTCCGCTGCTCAAAAATGCTTCCGTGCAGCTCGATGCGAAAACTGTTTTTTGGCCGTTCCCTGTGAAAACGGTTTTTTTTTGCAAGTCTTCGTTTGTGCACTTCCCCATCCCCACAGCCGGCTGGCCCAGCCTCAAAGACGAGATATATGCGGTTTCAGCCCTTGGCGGTCACTATGACCCCCTGCAGACCGTTGCGAAAACTGAACTGTATTCTGCAGCCATATCATTGACTGAGCTTAAGGCTGCTGGAACAAACCAACTCTGCGCCTAAACCGACAGCCAGGGGATGGGTGATATATTTTGCCCATCGTGGAACGGTGGACCGGTGGAACGGTCGAAACTGTGGCGACAATGGAGCGCGGAGGCGCCATGGATGGCGCTCGGCGAGGGTGCGGGGCTAGTGCTCATAATGGCGTTGCCCGGCAAGGGATTTTCCTGCTCTTGGTGCATGCGACGCGCTGGCAGGTAGTCGCTTGGGTAGATGTCAGCTGGTCCTTGAGAACGAGCGTTCATATACCGGTGCTCATACGGAAAGAAACTGGCTCGATAACCTCTTATAGACCAGAGAGCAGGTAGTTGGTAGTGTATTGCATTGCACATGAGCTATAGAGGCTAGGGAATATTCCTGTCCGCCAGGAAAGAATATTGCACGGAACAAACCAGAAGGTTCCGGACTTGGGCTACCGGCGCCACTACACCAGTGTGGCGTCACAAAAGGTGGCCATGGTGGCGACGGTGGAACGGTGGTTACAGGGGCGACGGTGGCCGAGCACACCAGGCTGGGGCGAAAGTCCAGCTGACCGGGCCGTATTAGGCCCCGTGCCTCCTCGTCAGGAAGAAAAGAATTATAAAATTGAAATCCTGTTTGGGTGCTTTAAATGTTAAACGTTTAAACCATCTCGGGATTAGTTGCGTTCCCACTTAGATGTTCTGCCCCACCATCGCCTTCTCCCGCACCCTAGCCTTACCGAAAGGGCGGTGTGCCTTGACCTGCACCGCCATTGCCGTCGTCTTACGCGTCGATCCCTTGGTTTCAATGAGCGTTGTACGGAGCATTCGCACCACCCTTCGGGGTCCCAGCGACCCGGGCTCGGCACCAGGGAGTTGCGGCTGGCTTTGCTCGCGTTCACGCCACCTGATGTGTCACCATCCATCAAGGCAGAGGACGAAAAAGTAGCGCCCCCCTCACCGGGCGGACCAACACGGATCGTTGTGTTACGCATACCGCGTACACTTTCCGCCCTAAGCCCAGATCTGGCGGCCACTGTGGATGGGGACGAGTGGAGGCCGCGTTCGCTACAAGAAGTGTGGCACCCAGGCGGGGTGAAACTGACCTTGACCTCCCCTCGCGATGGGGGTGGAGGCACCCTTAATGTGACTAGGAACGGAAAGGATCTTCGACTGGCCCTGTTCCCCTTGCGGGAAAGCGAGGCTGATTCCGAGGCAAGGATGGCAGCTTGGCTCGTAAGTCTTGGTCTTGGTCTTGCTTGCCCCCCCCGCTCAACTTGGCGAAGCCTACTGCTGACCCTCTCCACCCCCACCTTGCTTACTTTGTTCGTTTTGCTTTAGGAACCAGAAGGAGGCAGTGCTGCGCAGCTGATGAACCAAAAGTTGGCCGAGCAGCAGAGCGCTTACGCAAGACGCGAAGTTTGCTCCAAGGAACTAGCAGTGCCTCTGTCTCGCGCCCAGGTCGTTCGCGCGGAACTTTCAACTCCTCGCTTGCCCCCCCTCGGCCGGTGCAGCGATCGGTAGAAATTGCCAGTCCGGCTGTCAACCCCCACAGCCGGATTGCCAAACGACGACGCACTGCAGAGGAGGAGGCTGAACTGGAAGGCTTTGAAGACTAATTCAGCAGTGTAATAATCGAGAGACTCATCTGATCTGTATCATCCTTACTCTCTCCCCTAATTTCCTCCCCCACCTATATGCTTGTTGCTGTCACTATTAGGAGGTTTTTCTCTCTTATGTTGCCGCATACCACATGTTGTTTTGTGTTTACCCAAGCCTGAATGATGAGAACTGGAGTCCAGATGATCCTCGAGGGTGATGCAATCGCACTAGTGGTGGTAGGGGTGGCAGCGGTGGCAGCGGTGGCAGTGGTGATCCAAGTCAACCAACAAACCTACAGAGGGACATCAAGCATCCAGTTGTCACCAGGTGCTGCGGAACAGGGAAAACAGAAGCGAGAAAATCCTACTAGTGGGCCTGAGGAGGGAGAGACTGAGAATAAGGGACCTTTCGGCCACACACGACCCATCCGGCGGATCAACGATCAAAACACTGAAGATCTCTCTTCCTATTACCATTTGTGGTGCACGATTTTCTCACTCAACTCCTTACGATAGTTACTAGCGGTACCATCGAATGTACAGGACTTACACAACAGCAGCTGCCCACCCTGTTTTGGAATATGCGCCAATGGCCTGTATACCCCGTTTTGGAACGGAAGTGGTTGATGTCCCAAGAATGGTTTTGGGGTGGTGATTACGGTGCAGGCCCACTGCATGTATCACGGTTTCTCTCGCATCTTCTCTGTACAACTATCATGAGGACTAGCGCAGCTAGAGACGCAACGAAAGAGCTTGCCCGCCCTGGAGGAGACACACAGTAGAACTTAAAAGAGGCTGGATGGAAAAGATGGATACTGCAGATGAAGATAATCGAGACGTGTGATGCGAGACCGAATCTGTCCTGATTTCAGCTATTGGCGGGGATGGTATTGTGGTGGTGTGCACAGAGGCTCTCCGTTCCATGTTGCTGTTCGTGGTAGACAAGTAGAGATGAACGATGATGCATGATGTGGGCAAGAAAAGTGCTGACAGCGGCGCGGAGATGAGGGTTTGACGATTGGACCCGCATCACACTTCTGTTTATAGTAGCACTCAAGTCGTGGTCCGCTGGGGTCGGGATTTGGGGGGGGGGGTTGGACGTTGGTTACAGAATCCTAAGCGAAGATCATCGACGATCTCGATCATGTGCAAAAGAGGGGGCATTGTCCAAACGACTGAGGGGACTGGGCGCGCAGGAGAGAAGAGGTGCGATGGCGCTCATCGATCGCAATACCATGGCCTCTGATCGGCGCCTTATGGGGTGGGTTTGGCCTGGTGTGGCTGCGGGAGAAAATCCTCTTGTCCGCAGTCGTACATAGTGGGGGTGGACTGGTGTGGGACGCGGAGCCGACGCCCACCAGTATTGACCAGTGCACCAGAGTGCACCAGCACCACACCCACCAATATCCAATCCTCTCCTCGTGGCCTGCCACTGGCTGCCCCTGTGGCGGGTGGAAAAAAAAACAGCACACCAGCCACGTTGCCAGCCTGCGCACCTGTCTCATTCCGCCCGCGGCCATGCGGGGAACACTGCTGTGCTGCGATCATGCGTCATGCGTCACGTGGGCGGGCGGTGGCGGCCACAGCGGGAGGCGCTGGCTAGCGAAGACCAACGAGGCTGCTGCCGTGGCTGCTCCGCCAGGGGGTGAGTGTCGGGATGTGTCGGGGTCTGTGTGTCGCAGGCGGCGGGCGGGGTGGCCCAGACGACTTGGGCGTACGCGGGGATGGGTTGGGGGGGCGAATAACGCAGTGGCGACTTGATAGGTGCGCCTTGGGGCTTGGGCTTGGGGCTAGCCAGGTGGGCGGCACGTGGTGGCACAGGGGCGCTGGAGAGCGGTGGCGCGGGGCGAGCCATGCAGGTGCTGGTCATCGGTCGCATGGCATGCATGCATGCACCGAGTCTGGTCAAGCTCAAGGAGAGTACTGACCGGTGAGCATTGCGCAGCGCTCCATCTGATCTGGACGGCAGGCGCGCCCCAGGGCGCCGCTGCTGGATCGCTGTTTGTGGGGCTGGCGCAGCGGCACGGGAGGGCAGCGCCTGCGTGTGCCGTGGGCGCCCTGGGAGGCGCATGCTGGGCGCAGAGCAGAGCACTGGCAGAGTCTGGCAGCGCTCACACACAGCTCAAAGTGCGCCCTCCCGTCCCTTGCATGCATCAGGCATGCGCACTGCGCCTCAGCGCTCGGCTGCCCACGCGTGATCTCGGAGCTCTCCGCACCGTCGGGGCCTCCTCTCCTCTGCCCCGCGCCAGTCTTGCTCTGCCTGCAATAAAAGATCCCCGCACGCCCCGGCTCTGCCCCCCCCATCCCCTCCCTTGCCATGGACGTCCTCAGCACCCTCCCCTTCGACGTCGCCTGCGATGTCCTCGCCTGCGGCGTCCTGTCCCCCGCCGACGTCGCTGCGGCCGCGGGTGTCCAAGGCCTGGTACGCCATTGCCATGTCCGAGCCCGCCTGGTACAACCTCGCCAAGCGCAACCGCCTCCTCCCGCCCCCGTCCGCCCCCGCTCAAGGCCCACGCGCCTGCATCCACCACCACGACGAGACGGGTGCCTTTGCCTCGGTGCATTCCTGGCGCGCCCTCGTCTCCCTTCGTCATGTACTCGCCCGCCAGTGGGGTACCGGCCTCGCTCGCCACGCCCGAGTCCCCGTCCCCTTGCCCGCGGTCCGCCATGTCGTCTCGCTCTATGGCCCGCAGTCGACCGAGGCTGCCATCGGAGGCCCATCCGAGGATCTTGTTGCCACCTTCCGCGAGTGCATCGCTCGCAACCGCCTCCAACGCCACATCATCCCCTTGCCCCGCCACCAGGCCTTGTTGGTGCCCGGGGTTCAAGGCGATGTCTGGGTCGTCGATACCCAATCCCAAGAGCTTCTCTGGGGTGCGCCCCCTCCCTCGCTTCCAGCGCAGGTGGAGGATGACACGTGGGCTGCTGCTGCCGACCCGGCTGCACCGTCCCCCTGGTCGCTGCGGTCGACTCGGATGGGGATCAGTTCATTCTCACGGCTCACGTCTGGGGATGGGATACCTGCCAAGTTGATGTTTTCCGTGCTGACCCGTTTCCGGGTCAACGTGGCAACTTTGTGCACGTGGGGGAACTTCCCATGCCCGAGGGGCTGGAACACAGCTACCGCAACCTGCTCAAAATGCACGCCACCTCGGCTGCCATCCTGGCGGGGGGACGCACCTTTGTCCAATGGGACTTGGAGACGATGGAGTGCACCAATACCATTCTCATTGACGATGCACTCTTCCTGTCATGACACGCTGTTGCCTCGGTCGCTTGATTATGACGACCAATACATCTACCTTTCTGCTACTCTAATCCCATCCGGCAGGCAAGGCTGGCCGCCTGCCACCTGGGATGATCTGTTTGTCTTCCGCCGTCCCCAGAAGCAAGGGGGGGTAGCGACATTGGTTTGGTCGCTGGGGAGGCCACTGCTCGGGGTCGCTCCTTGGTACGGAGCCGACTTTGGACGGCTGTTTTCGATGCTTCTGTTCCGGTGGCGTCTCGGGTAGCTCCCGAGGCACGGATTGTCCAAGGTCCCCCGTGGGTCGCATGACTCCGTTCGGCACTGTCTTTGCTCGCGATCCAACAACGGATGCAATTTTGATCGCGACGGGTCGGGGGATTCTGATTATCCGCGGCTGTTCACCGTCTTTAGCCCTCTTAACAAGGGAGAGGGAGAGGAGAGAGGGAGAGAAGCGTGAGAGAAAGGAACGGCTTCGTCCGATGCCTCTGTGCCTTGCAGCCTTTGGTAGTGATGCTGACTTTGGCACGATGACGATTCTGATGGCGTGCCAACGTACTGGCCAGGGACGGGCACGCCCAGCTGTCCCTGTGCCAAGGTCGCGGGTTGTACGTGTCCCCCACTGGACGGACGCTGTTGGTGGACTATTACAACGCTACCAGTCCCAGCCAAGTTCGTGTTGTGGACATGAGCGCGGCCAAGCGGCCGTATGGCCAAAAGAGCACCAGTGTAATTCCCTTTGCCCCCATTGCCCCAATCTCAGCCTGCCCGCCCCCGTCGGCACCCACACCGCTTCCGCTGGCCCCTGCGCCTTCGGGCCGTACCACTGCCCCCCCCACCCCGGGCGCCGCGGCCACCTCGCTAGCATTGACCATGACGCAGCGTCTTCCCTCGATGCAACCCTTGTCGCGGCGATCCTCGTTTGCCTCCATGTCGCGCCGCACGTCCCGTTCCGTCTCTCGCCGACCGTCGGGACTGGCACCAGCCCCGTTGGCTGCGCTCCGGCGATGGCACCGAGCCAGCGACGGGCGACCTGGTATGGGGCCCAAAGGCAAAGTGCGCAAATTTAGCCTCAACCGGGACGCTCAGGGCCAAGCAGCCGCAACGACCTTGAGCCTCTCGCTGTACCGTGCCGCGCAGGACCAAATGCTGCACGGCTGTATGGCGTTTGCCCGGCCGGCCCTGTGCGGCCGTAGCGCTCACTCCCAGTGCTGCATACCTGTTCAGCGTGCGGGTCGATGGCCATCCAGCTCGACATGCGATAGTGCAAGTGTGGGACCTAGCGTCATCCGCCTTGGTGGCCGTCAACCCCTCGGTTGCGCTCGGCCTTGTCAGCGCGCACGGTCCTGTCCCCCATGGACGTGGATACCCATCTCCTCTCCCGTCCGTCTCACCAGACTGTTGCGCCAGCCGCGTCGACTCCCCTTCCTGTTCCTGCCCAAGAGCAGGCAGGTCGGCTTCCAGGTCAGGAAACGCCCATTCTGCTTGGCGCCTGAGCCCCCCGCCACCCTCACCGACTGTGGTCTTTACTTTGTACCCTGTCCCGCCTGTTTACGATACGGGCTTGCCCGTTCGTTCGTGCGTTTGGTTGGTTCGACATGACAAGGGTATGGGAATGGAAAAAGACCACGCGTTTATTTGCGCTCCCCCTCACGCTTACCGCTTACCGCTTCCCACTTACCGCTTCTCACTCTCCCTTCTCGGCTTCCCGGTTCGGTTGATACCCTGTTACTATACTTGGGACTTTTGTTGGCGATGAACTGTTTGTGTCTCTTCGCCCTCTTGATATGTTCTTCCCACCCTTCTCCCCGGTCATCTTGGATTTCATCGCTTGTTTCTTTTGTCGCCCTTACGCATCCTGTTTCCCATGCTCATCTCACGTCCCGGTCCTTCTGTCGCATTTGAACCTTTGGTGTCTGGTTATGGATTCTCTGTCGCTCTGGAGTGGAGGTGGCTGATGCACTGATGGCTGGTGATATATGATAGGCAGATATGGCGCCGGGTTTTTCGATCGCCTACAGCATCTGGATCAAGCTCATGTGTCAAGAGGATCGAAAGGGAGAGTGGGCCGGCGCGCAAGGACTCTCGGCAGTACTTACGGACTCGTGGTGCGACTGCTGCGTTGCGTCGGTCTGATCGCACGTTGGTTGCGTTGCTAGTAGAAATGAGAGAGGTCGAGGGTGGGGTGGCTACTAAAGCTTAAAGCCCGTCCTGTACAAGACCATCTATAGATTACCACGGTCTACGCAAAACCTCAGTTCCGTTGTGCCAGTTGGGATGCCACAGTGCCTGCTGCGGTGAGGGTGAAACAAAGGTGGGTTCATTCAGAGCAAAGATGAGATCATGAGCACTGGCATATGGGTGGACACATGGAGAGCAGTTCGAAGTGCGATAGATACAGGGAGGAAAGAGGCGAGAACCCAAGAGTCGAGAGCCCAAGAGTCGAGAGTGGAGAGAGAGCGAGTGAGCCTTGGTCTCTCACTCGTACTTGGCAATAAAGTCGCGGTGGAATTTACTAAAGCGGTCGACGAACGCGTCGGACTCTTTGGCGAGGAAGGTAGTGCGGAAGAACATGCGTCCTGAGGTGGTAGGGTCCTTGCCAAATCCCGATCCTGGAATGACACAGATCCCAGTCGCATCCAGCAGGGAGAAGCAATAAAATTCATCAGGCTTGCGACCGGCCTGCTCGGCGGCCGCAATGGCTTGGCTGGGCAAGTCGACCTCAGGGAAGAGGTACATACTGCCTTGCGCTTCACCACACGCCATGCGCGGCAGAGCATGGAAGCACTTTGCATTTTACGCGAGCGCGACCGGAGCGTGTCCATGATGGCCTCGCGTTCCTTGACCCACAGCTCGTACGACGGTTCTCCCTCCTTGGGAGGCTTGACCATAATGTCTACCCCGATCTGGCCCTGGAGCGGCGGGCAGAGACTGATGGAAGCCATCTTATAAATCTGGGCTTGCACAACCGGATCAAAGTTGGTCAATTCAAAGTAGCCACCTCGCCGACCGCATTCGCCCGAGAAGCCCTTGGAGATGGAGTGGAACGAAGCCAGTTCCACCTCCTTGGCAATCGCTTGGTCGGCCGGGTCAGACGACTTGGAAAGGTCCAGGAGGACCTTTTTGAACGAAACAAACGGTCGGTTGGCGTGTAAATGTTGGGCTGGTACACTTCATCAGCAAAGACGACCAGACGCTTCTTGTGCGCAAGACGGAGAACATCCAAAATGTTGTCGTACGACATGACGATGCCCGTCGGGTTTCCCGGGTTGATCACCACCACCGCACGAACATCGATCCCCTCCGCAGCCGCCTTGTCTACCTCCGTCTCGAGAAGGGGCACATCCAACTCCCATTCCTTGTCTGGGTTCAGCTGGTAGCGCACCGGATGAGCCGAAAGCACACGCAACGAGGCGCTGTAGAGAGGGTATTGAGGGATGGGGATCGCTACCCCCACCTTGGGGGAAGAAATCAGGACTTGAAGAATAAGTTGGATACCGGCAGATGCCCCAGCGGTGAGGAAAATGTGATTGGGCGATGCGGCGTGTCCGTCGCGCTCTGGAGAGGGAGGGGGAGGGGGGGAAGAGTAGGCAGAATAATAGTTAGTAGGCGGTATATAACCGGAGCCTAACGGATAGACATGAGACGCACCCGTGATATACTCGGCCACGTGTTGGCGAATGGTGTTAGCACCCATGGACTGGGAGTAGGCCCCAACGGAGCCGACATCAGCAGGATGTCCTTTGCGCGCTGGATGGCATCCGAGGGGAAAACACCTGCGCTGACCAGGGCGGGGTTGGTAATCAAATCAGGAAGCTCGGTGAGAGCAGCGACCTGGCGCCAAAAGGTGAGAGGAGGCTGAGCCAAGGCAGGTTGCTGTTGAGGGTTGCCAATGTTGCAGTAGACAACCGAGTCAAAAGGGAGACCATCATTGTCCGTCTTGCCTGCGGCATGTGCCTTGGCAAGCCGCTCAGCATACGTTTGCGCACGCACAGCCAGCTCACCCCGAACGGCGTACTGGGCCTCGCGCACGGCTGGGTTGATGCTCTGGAGCGTAAGGACGGGCTCGTGCTTGGTAGCAGACATGGGGAAAACGTTGGACAGTGACAAGAGGAGAAGCGGGGGTTCGGGATGAGAGGGGATGTGGCGGTGGGCCAGAGGTGCTTATATATATAACGCTGGCCAGGGCCGATGTGGACACAGGAGGTGGGATACCCAGCGGGTCGGTATAGCCATCTAGCCATCTAGTCATCAGACATCTATGGGCGGGGGGTAAGGACTTTCGTTGGCTGGTCGGCACCGCCCACATCGATCAGGGGCACAAGGAGAAGAAAGCGCGAGGGCAAGCGGCCATATAATGACGTCGTTGTGGAATGCATCGTATGATCCTGTCCTGACACTTATTTGCGGAGGGATGTGCGGGGAGATGTCTCAAGAGAGCAAGAGTGACTAGTGACTATCTGACTAGTGAACTAGTGAAGCTTCAAGTCACGAGTGACTAGCTTGACTAGTGACGCTGACGCCCTAAGGCACATGAGGGCCGCTGCAACCGCGCGCCTGCCTGCGCCCCTACATTGGCGTAGCTTTTGGCGTTGCCGCCGCCAACGCCGCCGCCGCAGATGCAGCGGGGTGTATGTGTGGGAAGATGGGTGCTGCCGGGGGAGAGATTTGCTGAGGAGCCAGGACGTATAGTTATGTTGATATTTATGTACCCCGGGCCCCACAGATTCCAGGGTGGTGGCGGGGTGGGGGGTTGCGGGGTGTGGACCTGGGCGCAGGGAGGGAGGACGAGAGCCGAGGGCGCAATGCGTTGTTGCGAAGAGCGACTGGCGGGACTGGCTCAAGGGCGGCTGCGCCGCTTAATTGCTGTTGCCGCGTGTCTGGGCCGGGGGGCGGGGGAGTGAGGCGGTCAGGGGCACAGAAGGTGGCGCCAGGGTCTTTTGCTTCCCATGAGCCAACTAGTCCACACTGGCCTACAAGTGTCCTCCCACTCGTTGCAGACCCCGACGCGCTTCTGCGCCCCCTCGCCGGCCCCACCAGCCATGAGGTTCTGAGATGTTGCTGCACTGCGGTCACAACGGGGACCACACACACAGACACACCCAATGTGTACTGGCGCGGAGGCTGCCGCGACGTTATATCCACCACAGTCCCGTAAGACGCCACGCGTGTGCCGCCGCACTTGCGGCACACAAGCTCCCCCACCCATCAAGCCAAGAACCTCATCGAGGCAGGCCTGACACGCCTTTTAGGTGACAGGGCACTCCTATTGACCTACACCTTTCCCCAGGAGTGGGCGAGAGTGGCTAGTGAAGCGCCGTGGGAAATCGCCGCCTTAAGAAAATTCTTCCTCCTCATAAACCTACTCCCCCTAGGATAAAACTTGCCGGCCTGTGCCCTCCTTATATGGGAGTGTCAGATGGAGACGCATTCCATCATTCATACAATTGTTTGGATCAGGCATGGGACTGTCATGCTAGTGCATTGTGCACCCAGGTGCTGATTGTCCTGCTTTTCTCCCTCTTGGGTTGCACGCTGACGCACGAGAAAGAAGAACAGCAACAAGATGAGGTAACATGCCTTAATCAAAGACTAAGACATTAATGATTAGCTCCGCTTGGCTTCCACAATCTCCACCCAGTACATGTCCGGTCGTAGATGAAGGCAATGTTGCGCATGCGTCCGTCCTCCGGGCGCTGGAGCAGAGAGGAGCGGTCAGGTTTCCCAGCTCACACAAGGGGCATCGGGGGTGGGGTATAGGATGAGGAGGAAACGTACCTTCTTAAAGCGTACGCCATGCGCGTCAAAGTGCTTCACAGCCTCCTCGAGCGAGTCAACAGAAATGCAAATGTGGCCAAAGCCCTGCTTCTCCTGTTCGTTGCCGTTCACGTATACCTGGCCCTCCTCCTTCTCGGTCCCCTTTTCCAGGTGAGCTCGAGGACAGCCTCACGAGCAAAAACGGAGGCTTCCTGCGGTCCATGCTTGTACCCCAGGAAGTAGAGGACAAAGGAGCCGTTGTCAGACTCGCGCAGCAGGTCCATGCCCAACACGTCCTGGTAAAAGGCGAGCGACACCTTAGGGTCCTTGACCCGGATCATGGTGTGGTTGAAGCGGAAGGATGTGCGAGGGTCCATTGTGGGCGAGGGCCGGGTCGGCAGGACTGTTGGTTGTAGTGGTGGTGGTGGTGGTGGTGGTGGTGGTGTGGGCCGCGCCGCTCACGTCCAACGCTTCCACTGGGCGCTTCGAGAGCCCACTGGGGTGGGCATTGGAGGGCTGTGTGCACGGATGTCGCACGACGCTGGAGGACCGGTCTTACATAACATTACGTCAACGTTGCCGGGCTCCGGACATTGGAGCGCGTAAGCTCCGCATTTCCCGCTTGCCCTTTTGTTCATTTTGCCTACCCCGTCGCTTGCCTCCCGTCGTAGGGGGGGGGATTTGTGCGCCGCATGCCCGGCTCTGCCTGTCGAAGTCGCACTCGTCCCTGTCTATTGGGCTGGTTGCATCTTTTTTACGACAACGGGAGCGATATACTGGGTTATCAGGTTGAGCTGTCTGTGTACTCAGGTGGTCCTCAGTGGCGGGGGCATTCGCGTGAACGTTGAACGTTGAGAGCAGGCGCCAGACCCGGTGTTGGTGCTGGAATGGGAGCGCGCCCGTCCGCCTGCTGCGAAACAATGGCTTCGCGCACCCGTCGAAATGCATTCGCAACCTGCGCATTGCGGTCCTCAGGGACAGGGGCAGCTTCAGCTCGAAAATGGGGGCGGGCCGGTCAACTGGGGCAGCAAGGGAACATGCCTAGTAGGACCCACAGAGAGAAAGGGCGACTACAATACCTATTGGGATTGGGTGTGCTGGGAGCAGAGAGAGTGGTCGTGGGAGAGTCGTAGGTGCACCTGTGTTCGCCAGCAGGGGGAATTATGGCCGATGGAAGCGGGACTTCTCGAGTTTAAATACCTTCTTGCTGTCCGACGGGAGAAGCCCCAGTTGACAGTAGGGTAACCGCATGACACTGTTGGTTGGCCGGGACGGGGACCTTGCCCGTCTGGCCCGGTCGCGGGCAGGGGTAGCTCATTGGACTACCGGCTGCTTCCAACTGTAGCGCTTCAGCCCACGTCATATAACGCCACCAGCCTCACATCGCAATCGAAAAGAGCACGCCGCCAACAGTGTGACTGAGTTGACCCAGGCTGCCCCCAGCATTCGTTCAACCTACAGGATCCATCCCACTCCGCAACAGTGCCTTTTTATACATCTCGTGTTTGCGTCCTCTTTTGCCTATCCTTTTTTCCATGTTGCACATACTGTCCTGACACTTTTCTTCTTAGCGCATGGCCACGCCATAGCTGACAGTCCTACGCTATATCCACGGATAAATGTGGACTGGCCATTGGGGGTTAACGTTTATACATGTCGATCCTGTCACTCACACTGAAAGAGGTGAAGAACAATGATGCTCAAAGGCCAGTCATGCGGTATGTCGCACCAATCTATATCGAGAACAAAAAGAGGGTGGGGGGTCGACGACCGTAGAAATGCATATGTAGGCCATAGACAGTCTTGGGCATACAGACCAACTTTTGGGACGCCCCCTTAACCCATTAACAGCACTGGGGCCAAAGGGCAGGGGGACGGGAGACAGGAGTAGATGAGGGAACGATATGCGTTTAGTCGAAGAGACCAAAGCCCATGTCGTCGTCAGACTCCTCCTCCTCCTTCTCCTCCTTCTTCTCCTCAGCGGCGGGGGCGTCACCGGCAGCGGCAGCGCCAGCAGCAGGGGCAGCCGCGGCGACGGCACCGCCAGCGGGGACCGAGGCGAGCTTCTCAGCGCCCTGGGCAATCAGCTGTGCAGGGGAAAGGTCAGTTTGTGTTCGTTGGGAGTCATGTAGGAGGGGATAACGTACCTCCGAGACGTCCTTGCCGGCGAGCTCGGCGACGACCTTCTCGAGGCGCTCAGCGTCGGCCTCAATGCCGACGGTGGCAAGGAGGGCAGTGACGTCCTTGGCCGAGGGGGCGGCGTTGCCACCAGAAACGAGCAGGAGGTAAGCGGCGACGTGCTTCATCTTGATCAACTAGAGGTGTTGTTGGTAAGGAGGCTGGTGTGGCATGGCGGGAGATGGAGGTAGACGACGGATCATGCTAGGGGGGGGCGCTTCAATTAATTCAAATATACAGTGGCCTCGTGCCCCGCGTTGCCGCAGCAAGCTCTGCTGGAGAGCCGGCTGGGGCTGGCACCTGCTGGCGCCGAACATAATAAGGCGTCTTGCCGGTGACTACGATCCATGATCATCGTCTGCCCCCTTGCCTGCAACTATTCCTACCCCACAGTTATATCGAAGACTCTCCATCCACCTGTGCGTCGTCAGCAGGTCTGCGCCTGGTGGGAAACTCAGCGCTCGCGCAACGCTGCTCAACAATGCCAACCTACCGGTTTCACCTGGCAAATGTCTTCCCGACGCAGTGAACTTGATCTATGAGCGCCAACCCATATTCGGCGCATCCCCTCAATAGCTATGTGCCATCTATGGTAGCCTCAACCAACATAGTCAGGCCGACGAGCACTATTCGATCCGAAGCACGATTACCAGCACATGACGCTGTCTACTCCTCGGCCGCCTTGATCTCCTCCGGCGAAGGCGTGTAGCCACGTTGCACCACCTCCACCAGCACTGCACGCCGGACCCACTTGCGGTGGGGGTTGTACTTGCCCATACCAGGGCGAGGGGTCATGTTCTCCCAGCTGTTACCACCATATTGCCAGCCGTCAGGATCGACCTCCACCGTGTCGGGGGCAGAGGTAGGCGCCTCGGCACCAAAGGTGGAGAGAGCCAGTTGGTTGGTAGCCGTCAGCCGCGCACGGAGCGAGTCGCTCAAGGTGCCTGCCAATGCAGCTGCCTGTCCGCCCAGACCACTCACCATGCCCCGGCGATGGTGGAAGCTCCGTCGTCGTCCTCATTACGTGTGACGTACTGAGGCATGGCCGAAATGTACCCGGTTCCGGCGATCGTCCACTCCGAGTCGATCCACTCCCAACGGGAAAGACGTTTGACGTACAGCCCATCAGTCCCAACAGGGTTGAGTTGCAACTTGGGGTCTGGCAGGGTAAAGGAGGTCGGGGGAAGTACGGCATTGTTTTGCTCGTCCGACCTGCAAGAAGGAACCGACGGGTCAGGGTGTACACTCAAAAGTGGAAGGCAACGTACCAGCTCGCTCGTTCTTGGGGTAAAAGCCGCAGTCCAGTCCAAACCGACCCACCACCGCTGGTTTTCGTAAATGGAGAACTGGTAGACAACATCGCGGAGTTCTTCGATCTTCCTCCACGCCCATGAGAAATGGACTTGAGAATGTCCTCAGGCAAGGCGGGACCAATGATCGGACTCGGCTGTTGGTCGTCGAGATGGAAGGGATCCCGATCGTTTTGCTGGTCCAATGGCTCCACCATATGAGAAGACTTTAGGGGGCCAGCCACATTGTATGCCCGCTTGACAAAGATGTCATGCAGTTTGTAGTAGGTCATGTCCTTCTGCCCCAGGTAGCCTAGGGTCACTGCGCTGGCCGCGCGGCGAGTTAGATAACGTACAAGAGCGCTGCTCCATAAGGCGTGGCGAATGAGGACAAAGACAGGGGAGCACCAGGTGAGCACCAGGGTTCCCACGATAAGGAGCACAGTCGATACGTCCAAGCTGAAAAGAGGGAAAGGGGGGCAAGAGGGATGGCAAACGCTTCCCACGTACGGTGTGAAGTACCCGAAGGCTCACGGTACGGCTCAGAGCGATTCCCTGTCTGCTTGCAGCACGAACATAAGGGTGCACAACGGACCAGTAGTGCGTCACCATGGCAATCACAGGTTGAGTACTGCGAACGAGCTGTTCACCCTTCTCATACTGAGAGATCCAGTCGATCAGATAGTCCGCCCCCTCCGTGGTAAGAAGGGCAATATGGTGCCAGGCCCAAGAAGATGCGAGGCATACTGCGCCTGCCGCTCCAGTACCAGCGGGGACAAAGACGAGCGCAGCCCGAGGGAGGCCGAGATGCTCCAAGGGAACACACAAGCCAAATAGAGAGGATAGGTGACGACCAAAAACACGGCCAAGGCCAGGGTGGCTTGTGGGTCAGACCAGTCAACGGCTCGACGCAGGGGACGGATCAAGTGCGAATAGATGGTGCTAGCGAAATCCGCGAGTTCTTCTAACTGGGCAATGGTGGTGGCCAAGCTTGCGGCATTGTCCACAGTGATAATCTGGTCCTCTTGGTCCCCCTGAACAACAACGCGTTCACTGCCCATCCTTACGTCCTCAATCTGCTTGAGTGGGACGCGTTGGGCAGCGGCGCCCAATGGGCTTTGAGGTAGTACCATCCGATCGATGTGAGGAGTAGGAGTTGCGGCGCGTACCGGATCAGAGGGTACGCGAACTTGCACACTGCCCACCACGCAAGGACGAGGAGCACACTCAAAGGAGCGCTATGAGGTCCAGCAGTCCATGTGGCCAAGCGAACGGCCCCATTGAGCGTAGCAATAACGGGACGAAAGGTGGATAGGAGCCTGACAACTCCAGTGGGGAGGTTGACAACATCAAGGTCTGATAGAGGCTGGAGGTCAGGTCGTAGCCGTCGCTCTCAGAGACGATCTCTGTATCCGTCTCGGATTCCATCTCGGCTCGGCGCCGGCCTTGGATTCGCCCACCACATCCTCCCGGGTGGGCATGCCTGCTTCCAAGGCATCAGTAGCAGTGGTGCGTGGCAGCCGTCCCATCGCCACGGGCGTCAGCCTCGTTGAAAGCGTCGACAGCGCTGGGGGGGGCTCCAATGGAAGCCATGGCGGCAGGGTGGTGGTGCAGAAGGAGCAGACCCTGCGCCCGTCATCATGATGCCGGCTGCCCCGCACGTCTTGGCCCGGTCCCCGCCCACGCAGGCCCTGGCACATGCTGAAAACCATCGGAATCGAAATGTTCAACGGCTGTGTTTGTCTACCGTGCCCCCGTTCCCACCGCGATTCTGGCCCGCAGGCTCCCACCTTCATTCCACCCACTCCGTTTGGCTCGATCCGGCCGTGCTGTAGAAGCCATCCATCACCTGGCGATACCTATCTGTCTGGGCCAGAACTCAGGCTGCAAACTCAACCATGCGCCAGAGAGAACGCCACCCCAGCCAATGTGAGGGGCAGGGTACATAGTTTACAGGTTATTCCTCACCGTCTTCGCGCGGGACGAACGCAATCTCCTCGGCATCGGCGCGACCGTTTTGCGTTTTTTGGCAGCTGGCTCTTCCGTCTCCGGGCGTGATGGGTGCTTGGCAGGGGAAGATGCGGGCACACTGGCTCCGGCCGCTTTGGCCGCCTTGGCTCGTTGCTGCGCAGCCTTGCGCTTGTCACGCTTGGCCTTGTTTTTGCTCGTCTTGTCCTCCAGGGCAGCTTGACGCGCCGCGTGCTCCTCTTCAAACGCTTTCTGCTCCTTGGTCTAGAGACTGGCTCGTTAGTATTGCATACGAGAAGAACAATCCGACCAGCAAAACCTGGCGAGGGCAACCCATCTACTCTCCCTGGCAAGGTCAGTAAGACGGAACGCACCCTGGAATCTGTCATCTCCATAATCTTGACACGTTCATACTCCCTGCGACGCGCATGCTTGTAGACATGAAAGTCCCCGCTGCCGGCGCCAGCGGAAGAGCCGGAAACGTTCTTGATAATATCCTTGGGTGGGCGGAGAGTGGGAATGCTGTTCTTGGCCGCTGGTACAGGAGCCAGTTTCTCCGGGTTCTTCATCAACCGAGCCAGCTCGGCAGCCTGCTTTTCGGCTGCTGTCTGGGGGTGCCTGCGCACCGCTCCTTCTTCGCCTGCCTCGGTCCTGGGCATGGCGATGGCACGTCGTAGCATCGCACCCTCATCAAATTGGCTGGCTGGTATTTCGAGCCGTGGTTAAATGAAGCACCCTAATTCCGCTGCGGAAGCAGCCTTCCACGTGGTGCGCCCCTCCTCACCCACATCATCAGCATCAGCTGAGTACGGTCAACGTTCAATAGTGGGTTGAGGCCTGCGTTGCTAGGCCCACCACCAGCGTTTACTCTGCCCAAGCGCTTCCCCATCTCGGTGCTACTTGAGCCCATCCCGAACCAGACCCTCCTCTCCTTCCCTTTCTACCTCGTTTTGCATCATGGCGGGCGCAAGGGACATTCGTGCTAAGAATGAACGGGTAGGTGACCCCGATCCCTGCCACCTTTTGGTCCCCGGCATGCTGCGGTCCTCCCTTGCCATGCATCGCGTACTGGATACTGACGTTCCTGTTCTCCAGAATGCCGCAACTATGCGTGCAGGCAAATCCGTTGTCCGCCCCACGCGGGCGGAGAAGAACGCGCGCAAGCCGCCCATCTCTGCCGGTCTGGTCTTCCTGCTACTGTTCGTCGTAGTAGGCGGAGGTGCGTATCCCCCTTGCCTATCTATTCCTTGCGGCCCATACTAACCTCGTTTGATTCAGTCGTCTTTGAACTGGTTCGGTTCTTCATTCCGGATCCGCCAATGACGCGCAAGTAACGCATTCAGGAGACGAGCGAACGGACAGAACCTACGACATTGGAACCTCACCGGCCTTCCGTTCCGGACTCTTGCCTGCGTTCTTGCTACACTTCACCTCCAGCCTCAGACCAGGAAGCGTGCCTGACCAACTTGCCCCTCCTTACCGCATGCATGTCCTCCCTACCGATACTCGCTCCTGGGCGGGCCTGCTTGGTATTCTTTGCCTTCACCTACCGAGCTAAGCTCGGAGAGGCTGTCACAAATTCTTACCCTTTGATTCTGACCCTAGCATCGAACAACGTTGCTGAACTGCAGTAGAACCTAGCTGCCGAGTCCCAATGTAGAAACCGAACGGAACCAAATGCTCGCGTAGATTCTCAAAGGAAGGTAGTTGTTTACTGTGCCCAAATCAGAGCCGTAGTGAGTCGTCTGTGACAACTCGGTGGGGCCCAGGCAATTCGGGAAGGAAGCCGGCTACCACACCTGCACGTAGCGTTCCGAGTAGTAACAACAATACTGAACGTTCATGCAGTGGCGAGATGAAAGGGAAGGGAGCAGGGGGGGGGGGGGGGAGAGGAGTCCATGCCCAAAAAAGGTGGGAGCAAATGCTGGGAACAAGTTACGCCAGGGTAAACAAGACGCCAGCCAGGCTGGCCAGGAAGGCCATGCCGAGTGCGGGGTGGAGCGAGGGTGCTGGCGAAGAGCCGACGGCCGAGGACCTTCCTTGTTTCCACCACCAAAGTAGACCCCCCCTGGGTGGCCTGCACCGCCCGGCCTGCGTGCTCCATCCGGGAATCGTTCGTGCCCGCCATCACGGAGCCGGCGGCAACGGAGGGTGTGCCGATCTGGGAAGAGGCGGGGGGCGTATACCCGGAAATTGTTTGCAACACGGCTTGCGTCGACGTGGGCGCCGCACCGCCACCGAGAGCCTAGGGGAGGAGTCAGTTGCTGCGGCGCAGAGCAGGCAGGCACTGAGGCACTGCACCGCGTGGGCTGGCGCGGCTGGAGAAAAGACATACCTGGGCTGAGACGGAAACAGCGAGGAGCAAGACTGATGCCGCAAAGGCAAGAAGAATGGACCGACCAAACATGGGTATGAGGGGGTGCGGGAGGTGGACGGGGGGCAAAGAGGAGGAGTTGGTGGTGGCGTGGGAGGGGGCAGAGGCTACCAGGGCCGAGTGGTGGGCATGGCGGAGCGAGAGAGGGACGGCGGCAGTCTGCCACCCAGCCACGGCCGAGCAAAGACGGGGGGCAGGCACGGCGCCTGTGCGGCGCGCGGCGTGGCGGTCAGGGTGTTGGTGGCAGCATCACCGCTCCGATGCGGCGCTGCCCAGCCGCCGCGCCGTCGCCTGCATGGCACAGAGCAGCACAGCGCACCGCCACGACGCCGACGCACAGGGCGGACACCGGTGCGCTGCAGCGGCCCAGGCGGCGATCTACGTCTCATTTCGATCGCCACCCTGACGCGAGCACCGCAGCGTTTCTTCATCACACAGTGCGCCTGTGCCCCCGGCCCCGAGCCGCGCTGAGCCCCGCCTCCGTGCAGCAGCAGTTCAATCTACTGTGCTGCGAGCTGCACTCTGCTGCCCCCGGTTATGCTGCCCCCGTCCAGCGCGCGATGGAGGGGGCACGGGGCCACAGCATGCCGCAGCCACGATGCACAGCCGATTGAAGCGTTGAACGTTGAAGTTGAAATGTGAAGGTGCGTTGAAGCGTGCATGCGCTGCACGTTGATGCATGATGAGTGGCGGTACATTTCAACTTTCAATATTGGCCACAACTTGCTCGGGCCGTCGAACTGCCGCACGTGAGGGAGGCTGGTTGGGTGGGCTGGCATGGCGAAGCGGCTGGCGCTTGCTTCTGGCTCGGCTGTGGCGGCCTCCAGGTTATCGTCAGGCGTCAGGGAAACAACGCCCAACCACCCAATCGCTGGATCCGTCGCATTGCAAGTCCAACGGTAGTGGCCACGCGTCACTAGCTTCACTGCTCTTCCGTCTCCATTCATCACCATCCGCCTCTTCGGCTCCACTCGCGCGTGGCAGCGCGGTGTGGCTGCGCCACTATGCGCCATCTCTCGAGCGCACGCATGGCCGTCACCGGTCACATATCACCCTCAGGTTAGGACGTGGAGGCAGCGACGGGCGGATTTGGATGTGTATTACGTCATCTTGATTTGTTCCGGGCTTGGAGAGGGAAAAACTTCTTCAGATGCCTGCTTCTCAACTTCTTGTCTACCACCACCCCTCCCACCCAAAGAACACTTGTCCCTCGTGGCTCTGGCTGTGGCTCCGCCCGATTCCTATGTCTTTTCCATCCCGACTGGTCTCTGTTGGCACCTTCGTCTTGTTTTCGTTTGCTCTCTTGCTGGGTAAGTTATACTCTCTTGTCCTCATCCTTTCAGGATGACAAAAGGCTATACGCCTGACTTCTAACCCAGCTCTTCGCACGCCTGATTCCTCTCCTCGGAGAGTTGAGTCGGCTATGAGAACAATAGTTACCTCACTGAGCTTTCTGATTCATGACTTCGAATTGGTTGCTGACCCTCAACTCTTCAGATTGTTTCTTGCTGCCATACTATCTCTCGGAGGGCAACCTCGAACATCATCCGGCAACCACAAGAACCCGCGCTCCGGTCATATCCATCTATTTCTACCATTTACAGGCGTTCCTGGACTTTTTTTTTCCCGGTACGTCTCCTTTCCGATTAACCCCTCTGGTGTCCTGTCAATGCATTCCTACACCCATCAGCTCCTAGCCCATCCCATTAGTTCTTTTTCTTCAGGCTTCACTGTACGAGCTGGAACTCATAGCAGTGAAGTGTTCTTTTGCCAACGTCCTTATCGGTCCTACTCTCCCGAATCAATGACCGCGATGCTGAGACTGGCAAGGCGCGGGGAGAGGACACATGAGAAGGACTCCTGCATCGACAATGAGAATCGGGTCCGGGAACGGCAGAGGGCGAGGGAGACCTCAACGGCGCGTTACGTGAGTTGACAGCCGGGCCATCCGAGAGCGGACAATGGGTGAAATCCCGCCGGCCTCTCTGATGAAACGACGTGCCGACGGAACCTCGGTTCCCTAAGACCATTGGACCACAGGCCCTCAGAAAACATTAGGAGGCATCAGGAGGCCTGGGGTGAGGATACCGGCGGCATGATCTCCAGACGATGCGGCTGGAGAGGCTGCGGAGCCAGTGGGTAGTCCCTTTCCCTCAAGTATTAGGCCTTAGGCCTTAGGCCGTCATGGACCCTTGCCTCTGGCCGATGTGATGATTCATCACTGCTGCTACCATGTTCGAAGCGCCGTGTGAAAGTTTCATGCCTGGGCGGTCCTGGCGAGAAGAGCCGCGGGCCCACTGGGGAGGCACAGGGCAGTGTGGGCGCCAGTTCGACCGACGCCTGTCGCGAAATTTGAAGTGGGAAGGGTTCCGTGCACGGCAAGTCGCCGTCGTTTAGCGCTGAGCCTGCTATAAATACTGCCCGACTCGCCTCTTATCATCTTCCCCACCCCGTCCCCCCTGCTCCCCACGCGCCATGCCTCGACGCTGCCACGGCCCTTGCCACCGTTGCCCGCCCCACCCTCTTCATTGATGGGAGTGGCGCCACGCTGCCGATGGCGCCCTCCGCCCCACCATCAACCCGTACGACCGCTCGGTCATCCAGCAGCTCGACGAGGCTGCCCCCCAAGATGCCGCTGACGCTGTCGCGGCTGCCCGTCGGTTCTTTCCACCTCTCCGTGGGCGGACCACACCAAAACGTCGTTTCAGCACGTGCCAAAGTCTGCTTGCCATTGCTGATCTGTTGCAAAAGTACAAGGAGGAGCTGGCAACGATCGAGACGATTGATACGGGCAAGACATTTGAGGAGAGTAAGATTGACATTGACGATGTGACTACTGTCTGCCGCTTCTATGCCAAGGAGGCTCTCAAATACGACTCGCCCGCACCATCAAGGACGATGCCATCCCCGAATCGGTCGTGACGACTGTCAATGCTGAACCGGTGGGGGTGTGCGTGCTGATCATGCCGTGGAACTACCCCATTCTGCAGTTTTCTGGAACTGGCTCCCGCCTTGTCGCTGGCAACGCGGTGATCATCAAGCCTAGTGAGGTCACGCCCCTCTCGACTGTCTATGTGGTGCGCAAGATTCTGCTCGACCCCAGCGTTGGGATCCCGTCAGGCGCATTCCAGCTTCTACCGCTGGCGGGGCTCGCGTGGGTCCTACCATGACGAGAGCCCCGATGTGGATCTGGTGAGCTTCACAGGGGCCTGACGACAGGCCGGCGGATTATTCAGTCGTGCGCTGGGACCGTCAAGAAGACCTTGGTCGAGCTGGGTGGAAAGAACCCGAATGTGGTGTTTGCGGATGTGGATCTTGATTGGGCCGCCGATGTGGTGGCAACGGGTGTTCTTGCACTCGGGTCAAGTGTGCAGCTCGGGCGCGCGCTTGATTGTGGATGAGACGATCGCAGATGCGTTGTTGGAGAAGGTGATTGAAAAGGCACGCAACGTCCGGATGGGGTCGGGTTTGGACCCCAAATCAGAGACGGGGCCGTTGGTTAGCGCTGAACACCTCGAGAAGATTAAGGCGTACGTCGAACTGGGCAAGTCCGAAGGGGCCAAGCTTCTGGTTGGCGGCACGCAACCTGACCCCAAGAAGTTCCCCGACTTGGCCAAGGGCAACTTCTTCCTCCCTACTATCTTTGACGCTTGCAATGGCAAGATGCGCATTGTCCAAGAGGAAACGTTTGGCCCCATTCTCACTGTCGAGCGCTTCCCCCACAACGATGAGGCAGAGCAATCCGCTGGCCAATGACACGCCGTTTGGCTTGGCTGCGGGTGTTCAGTCGAAGGATCGGGCGCGTGCTGAGCGTGTGCCAAGAAGATCCGTGCAGGTACGACGTGGATCAACACCTACGGCCCCTACACCGCTGCTGCTGAGTGGGGTGGGTATGGCATGTCGGGCAGGACGCGAGTGGGCGAGGAGGGGCTGCGTGAGTACCTTTCGGTTAAAACGACCTTTGTCGAGTCGAAGCCTGCCCCTCCCGGCTGGTTCACATCTAAGCTCTGAGTACTTGATCGGGCCACTGCGTGTGCAGTTCTGTTGTTCCTACCCCTTCCTCCCACCTGCACATCTTTATCTTCTGTTGTCCACCACTACTGCTGCTGTGCTATACCACGTCTTTCTCTGCCTGTTGCATGCCCCGTTGGTATATATAGATCGTATAACCGCTAGGAGGGAAACTAGTTCGGGCCAAGACTGGAACGAGGGTGCGGGATCATTTAGATATGCAGATGAGATCGATGAGATCCTTTAGATGGTGCAATACCGCAAACGTGGCAAACCTTGAATAACGAGATGCGGACGAAGAGATCGGACGATCAGGGGGAGAGAAAACGCCCAGCCCTACTTACGGCCTGGGGGGCGACTTTTCCTCTTCCCCCCAGAAGAGATGCAAGACGTGTGCGAGTGGTGGTTGAGTCCAAGCGTTTCCTCGGCGGTTGGGTTTTAGGTGACTCGCCGAAGGCTCCTTTCCACTCGGGGGCACAGGCGTGCCGTTGGAGGGGAAGAAACTGTGGTTCCTCCTGTTGCCCCCACTGTGGCCAACGCCGGGGACGGAGTGGAGTGAGAGTGGGCCAGCTGTGCACCAGGGGAGAAGGAGGAGAGGGCGACGCGGAACCAAAAAGATTGGAGTGTGGGTCTGGCAAGGGACCAGTGGCGCTGACTTGTGAGAAGCAGATCGGCTCAAAGTCAAGCCAAGTCGGGATCCTGCAGAGTGGAAAGAGGGGGGGATGAGATGATCCCAAAACGGAGCGATCACAGGAGCCAAACGTGCTGACGCCCCATTGACAAATCCATGAGACGATTTCCTCGAGTTCTCACGAGATGAAGGGTTCGGGCCCATCTCGGGAGGCGATGGGCCTGCCTCCTCATCGGCTTCACGAAGCGATATGTGACTTGAAGCGGGTGAGTTGAAAAGTTCGGTCTGGTCCGAAAATAGCAGGCCCACCTCTTGCTCGCCCTGTGGGGAAGAACCTTCAGGGTAGAGGGGCGGGCGGATGAGTCAGTGGTGGATAGGGAACCAACGAGTACCACAGGGGGTTGCTGGTTGACAACGTGCGGGGGGAATTTTGGGGAGAAAGAAGAGCTTGATCCAACCATTGCTCATTGTATTCACCCTCGTCATCGAGAATGGTCATGCGGGCATCCTTATCGGACGGTTCCCGATCAATTGTCTTTTGTAGGCGTCCCGCCTGGGAACGAGTCTTGTCTAGCATGGCTAACTTGGCCGAGATCTTGGTGGGTCGTTGAGTGAGGAATCCTCGTAAGAGAGTAGTTCGCTGGTTCCAGGCAGCACGGAAGAGCTCTGCGAAGCAAAACCAAGGTCAGAAAAAAGTACGTGCGTAAAGAAAGAAGGACATACTCCGTTTGTAGTGATTGACCAGATCTTCATACGACCAAGTCTGGTTGTGGTATTCAAATTCGGGTGACTTGACCACGACGTCGTACAAGTCAGTGATCGATTTGTCCTTAGCACCCTTGAACGAAAGGCAAAACACGGTTTGAGGAATCCGCACCAGGATGAACGTTCGGTTCATGGCGGCTCGTTGGCGCATCTCAAGGGCGTTCCGTAGAGCAATCGCACGGCCCTCATCCTGAACCGAAATACCAAACTGGGACACCACGTCGTTCCTCTCCGACACAGGCAATCGATTCATTGTCGCTGATCGAATCACGGTGGGAGGAAGGCTTGCTGTAGGGCCGAGCGAGTATGCTCTTGCGGCGGGTGAGTAGCGATGTGTTGGAGATTGGGCCTGGACAGGCACGCCATGGGTCGAATCCGACATCGGGATCGATTTCCTGATCCGGCAACACTCTCATTGTCTATGAGTAATAGGGAGGAAACGGTCTCCGCCAGCAAGCGCAGTGTTGGTTGTCTTTCTCCATCACCTTCAGGAACGGCAAGAGTCAACGTATCCACCGAAGCCTTGGCGCGAGGCAAATTAACCTTTAGCAACGATTGCGACTGTGTGCGCAGTGGGGCGTGAAGTGATGAGAGGGATGGGCCCGCTCCTAGCTTGCGCTTGTTGTCCAAGTTTCCACTCCGCGACACACCACTTGCAGAGGGAGAGAGTTGAGGGCCCATGGTCGTAGCTCTGCGTTTGACCCCGTTGGGAATGGGGGAGATTTTGAGATTGGGATTGGGCGGGGCCTGAGCCATTGCCCTTGCCAAAAATGTAGCCCATGATCTCCCTTCCCACCGCAATCTCGAGCTGCACGCGAAGCGGGTGCAGCTTGAGCTCGAACTGCTGGATTAGCGAAATCCCACCCACGGGTGCAAGAACGGCCCATGTCACATCCAAAAAGCGACGCTGCTCCACCATCCAGTTGCCCTGTTGGTTCTTGGTATATTTGGAGATCATGTTACCGAAAAGAGCGTCAGGGCGATTGTTCCGAGCGTGAAGGCTGTCAACCACCAACCGGTTCAGTGCTGAGTTGTCCGCCTTATTGAGCCACTGGAAATGAACCCCACGGATACGGACATCGGCGATGGACTGAGTGGAGCCAGCGATCATCATTGCCCATCCCACCTCGCCTGCCTCAGCTTCCAACAGTAGTGCTGACCGCTTCTCCTTGTCCGACCCAGAGCGACGGTCTTGAGCAATGGAGATGGCTGCATTGAACAAGCCAAGTTCGCGATGTAATTCAACCATGTAGCGGTACGAGCTGATCGCCCCCATATAATGCTCTTGGGTGGGTGTTGCGCTGTACATCGCCTCGGCAAAGCTGCACTCACGCTGAGCGTGATGGATGCGATTTTGAAGCGTCTCGACAATGTCGGCCAACTCCTCAGGGTCATGAAAGTTGTAGGCGAAGAGAATGGTCTCCAGTTGCTTGGTCTGCGCCTTGAACGCTGGGTCACGGTAGAGAACGAGACCGGTAATGACACTGTATAACGCCGCAAATTGTTCATGGTTGGCACTGATGGAGAAGTGGGACAGTGGATGCGAACAAGGTCCATGTTGTAACGCAAATGATCTTGGTCAGCAGGTAGCTTGTCCAGGTCGGCGCATGGCTTCGAAGCATCTTGAAGTCGAAGCTTGTTGAACTTGTCGTATTGCAAGCTGCAATTCGTCCGTGGAATGATGGGCTCGAGCCCACTTACACCCTTTTCGCCGCTCAACAGCTGTTCGAACTGAAGGCCGAGCTTATATCGTGGAGGAGGATGCCAGCATTGCATCTGGTCGAATACGATCATGTTGCGATGCATGACCTGTTGGTTGATATCATCGTCAACAAAGTCGTAGTCGCGAACGGTGTAGTTGTGCAGTCGGGCACGGGTGGCGCTCAGCACCACGCTGGAATCCTCCTTCTCGTTTCGCAAAACAATCTGGGGACGCAACAAGACGCACACAGTGCTCATGCGCACATCAAAGTCAGGGTGGATCCCAGACGTAGCGTCAAACTGCTCCGGAACCGAGGCTGTTGGTCCAAGCCCAAGCCCGATGCGCTTTTGTCTCCCAATGGGTTAAACGATTGCATGGTATCGCGCAGCATGTTACGTAGCTGTCCGAGACCCCCTTCTTCCGGATTGTGCTTCGTTGACCATGCCGCCGTGAACCTGCTGGGGATCCAACCAAGTCCTCCATGGACGGTCTTCCCTCGCTCGGTAAATCCAACGAGCGAGAGCCCAAGTCCAATTCCTTCGCGGATGGTGCGAAGGGCCTGGGCCTTAGGTAATGGGCAAACCCTCTCCGATCACGATTGCTGTGATAGTACTTGGTCAAGATCCCACGAGTCACGTCACTAACGAGAACAACAGGGCAATGGAACAGGTACCGATTGGAAAACAAGGACCACTGTTCTTGAATCTCCTTGACTTCTTTTGCCCATTCTTGCTCGTCCAAACTTTCTCCCAGGCCGACACGTTGATGGGGAGGGGGAGGGGGCGCGGTCGAGGTGAAGAGGAGAAGGTCCTCTGCGGTTGAGGAAGCGAATCGGCCTCTTGCAAAATGGTATAGTATCGCGTCAACAGGTTCATGTTGCGCCGTTCCTAAAAGAGAGAACGGGGTCAGTGCTCTGATTCCTCCAACGAAATAAGTGCTATAGAAAAGGTAACATACCTCGACCGATTGATCCGTCTGTTGACGAAGGTCGCGCAGTCGCTGCCGAACGATCTTTTGCTGGTACTGATTGACCGTGGGCGTATGTCCAATCAAGCACGTGTGGGTATCTTCGTAGCCAAATTTGCTCTCGGTGGCAAACATGACACTGCGTGTGTGGGACGAGGCCGGGTTGGATCCCCCCCGTCTTCATCCGTGTCGGAGAGACCGCTCTCGGCCAACTGCTCGGTCACCTCCTTGCGGGTACGCAGCTTCTTGTAGTAGTTAAACGCCGGGCATCGCAGCACCGTCTCGGTACGGCCACGGCTGGTTGGAGGAGCCGACGTACGCCGACCGACATAGGCTCCCAGTTCAACATAATCGTCCAAGTCCCACCAACCATCGTTGCTATCCGAAGCATCCGGTCCGCTCCGCAAGAACCGGTCAGCAGCCGTCTCTTGAGCCTCGTCATCGTCCTCATCGACATGCTCGCCGTCCTGCCCGGGTATGTGATTGAGGGAAGCCAGTGACCGGGTCGGCCATCTCGGCACAGACAGCCCGCACTTCAAATCCAGCAAAGTTGACCTCGAGCTCATTAATGGGTTTGTGCAAGACCTTCTTTTTCTCACCTAGACCCTTGCGCTCGATTTCCGTGGCCTGTGCCGTTGATGCACATCCACATCAAACTTGTCGACGGCACTTGAGCCCGACATAGAGTGCCGCATTTTTTCGTACCGCTCGATGTCTTGCTGGAGGTAAACATGGCTGAAGTAGAGAGGGGCTAAATCCAGACGGTATTTGATGGTGGCCAGGTGAGGGCCAAACTTGGGTGGACGTTGAGGAGTATCAAACAGCTTGCCTTGCCGAATCGGCAGACCCAAGGAGCTGCGATACAAGTTCATCCATGCCCAAAAGTGAGCCGAAGTCAACGGCGTGATGTGCAGGCTGTTAGCCTTGGTGTCCGACGCAGGTTTCGCCACTTCATGCGAGCGCACCCCAATGGTGAAATGAATGTGGTCGTGGCGCCAACCCATGTACGAGTCCCGCTGTAAAAAAACATATCCAAGTCAGTTACCCGAAGCAGAAGAACAGCGGCTAACATACGCGTTCCCACAGGCCGATTTTAAGGTAGTCAGGTGCCTTGGTGACTACTTGCCAGTGGGAGATGTGGTCCCAGAACCGGCACTTGCGGTTGAAGGGTTCGCCTTGGCAACGTGGCGTGTTGCGACAGTCCCACTTGCTGCACGTACGTTCAAGACGGAAGCCCAGTCCCCAGGTGACGACTCCGGCCAAGTGCCAGACGTTTTTTGAAGGCGCAAATCGATCTCGTGCCAGCTCATGTCCGTCCCGTACGCATTAAGAATGGGCAGACCAGCCAAAGAGTGGGTTGGGTGCAAATCGAATCCAGCAGGAGAAGTGGGGCCGATGTCGATGCCAAGACCTTGGCTCGATCGCTGAGCCTCCTGGCTTGCAGCACCATCGGGACCATAGGAGGTCAAGTCGGGAATGCCAAGGATAAACTTGCTCGACTTGAACTGCAGCACCTCTTTCTCTGGATTGTCGCGGCCAAAGGTGACGGTAACGCCCTTGTGCCAACATGACCCAGCCAGCGCCATACCCATCGAGAGCGTACGGATCCCGCAACCTTGAGGTACAGACGAACTCCACTTTGCGACATTCCTTGCCGTTCCCCTTCGGTGGGGGGAAACGAACGAAAGTTCTCCATGAAAGAGAAGGGGAAGTTTGTCCCAGAAACCAATTTTGGGGAAGGGTCAGTAGGAGGTCGTGAGAAAGAGTCAAACGTTCGGACCATGTCTGCCACCGCCGCCTGGTAGCTTGCACCCCACGATACATGTAAGGGCCGGCCACTTCGGATGGTCACGACCGGTGCACCAAACCACTTGGTAGGCAAGGAGACCTTGGGAACACTGATCGTATACGAGGCCAGGTGCGGGCTCTGTGCCGAAAGCGACCCCAAATGGAGGCAGGCACATACCGTGTCGACTCGGGACCGCCCATTTGCTCAGCGATGCAAATGTCGCCCTCCATCACCCAGGTACAGGTGCGTGTCCGGTCGCCCGATGAATCCGAAACAGCGATATCGGAAGAGACATGGACCAAGGGGAGAGGGTAATCGCGAATCTGCATCAGCGCCTCGTCCATCTCCCAATGGAAATGAAACGGGACACAGATCGCGAACCGCAAGTGAGGGGAATGGGTCCCCCGTGCTTGGTGATAAACGCACGCGTGTTCTCACGGGAAAACAACGGCTCAGACAGGTTGATCAAGGGATTGGAAAAGACCATACGGAACAGAGGAGGGGCAGCGGGGCGTGAGACCACGTCGACGAACCACGGATGGCGCCATACTCTTGTCCTTTTCCTTGGTCCTGATCCGGCTGACCGGCCGCACCATGTGGGACCGGTTATGGCTGCGAGTCGGGGTACGCTGGAACAAACGGGAGCGGAAGGAAACTTCGCGCTGTTGTTGAATTTCCGTCACGGTTCGAATTCGCCTCATCCACGAGATTGCGTCGTACTCGGCAAGGCGGGAGGCAGCTTCGCGGACAATCGTAGCAGGATCCACCGGAGGGGGGTTGGATGCCAACGTGCTCACCCCTGTGGAAGTGGAACTGGGACGAGAAGAGCCATTGTGTGTGTGCTTGAAGACTTCTGTCATCTTGTCGTCAAAGGCGGCTGCGCGTTCGAGGCGACGCAAACCTCCTGCTTACCCGCACACAGGATTCGTCCCAAGGCCGATTCGAATGGGTCATCCTCGCCTTCTAGGACGACTTGGGCAAACGCCAATTGGATTCGAGGCATTCGGATAGGCGCTTGCTCGGTGGGCGACAACCAGTTGCCCGAATGGCCCAAGAGAATCTCGTGAACCAATTGCTTGATCGCCTTGATGCTCACCGTCGTGGCGTCCACCAACTCATACAACGGTAGTTGTAAGGGATGGACAACAGCAAACTGTCCCCATTGACGGTGATAGCCGGTTGGGTACCGCCCTGGAACAAGGGGAAGCGTACAACGGCCGTTCCATTCTTGTTACGAACCATCTCACTAAACGTGGATTCGAATGGCAAGTTGGCCCCGCCAATCGGCGGCGGGTGGATTCGCTTGGGAGCACCAACAAGTTCCTCCCAATGGACCTGCAAGGGTGTGTGTGGTCGCCACACGGCTCGGAGCCCACGAGCACCAACAAAGCACTCCATGCCCAATGGCAATGAGATGGGGATGTTAATGTGACGCACCGTCACATTTACCTCCCACGTTCGCTTGAGGGGCGTGGGCGTCTCCCCCGAGGCGTAGACTCACCCGATTCCACAGAGGGGGAGGGGAAGGCGAGTGTTCTCTGGATCGATAGGAGCAGGAGAGGAGAGGCTCTTGCGCAAGCCGGCAATTCGTCGCAGCCCCGCCCCGGCCATCAAGAGACAGTAAATATGACTTAATCGGATGAACAGGCCCAGCGGCTCGGCCAAGTCGATGTTGAAGCTGACTAGCGACTGGTCTTCCAACCCAAATCCAGTGGGCGTTCGGCCCGTCGGCTGGCGTAAATATGCCGCTGCTTCTCTGCCAAAACAGGACGGAGTGTGAGGATGAGGCGGTGCTGGGCAAATCAAAGATGGTTTGTCGGAAGGGTCGATGGGTACCGGGGTGCAATCCGGGTCCAGATCCGGAACGACCGCTTCTGGCTGCACAGCACTCAACTTAACCCGTTGAAAGTGAGCAGTGTGGTTGAGGTGCGAGGCCCGTAGACCCCAGTCACGGTAGCAGCTCGATCCAAAGCAGTTTGTTCCAACCCGAACGTTTGGCGCGGGTCCCAAGAAAAGCGAGGTGTCTTGGAGGGACGAACAGGGCATTTTGCCGTTTCGAGCGTAGCACGAGCAAGGAAGACGCTGACACCCACCGAGGAAGGAGACCGGGCCTGGTCCACCGTAGCCAAAACCAGTTCCGCATCACGCAGAGCCAAGGTATGGACGTACTTGCGCAACGCCCATCCTGCCGTAGTCTCAGCCGACACAGTAGGGGTTACATCCTTCGAGGCAGGCGAGCCAATCCCAGAACCATAGCTGCCAGGACGTCCCAAGCGTCTGAGTTGTTGACGCGAAGGGTCAATCCCTCAATGAGGGTATGGGACGAGATTTCGCCCTGTCCAACGCAACTACAGGCAGTCGATGGATGGGCCACCCCCCGTGGACGGACCTGAACCCGGGGGCAATAGACCCACTGGCTGCAACGAGGATAGGAGGCCTCGCGCACCTGAGCACCGCGCCTCGATGAGCGGGACACGGACCAGTGAGGTGAACACAGACCCTCCCTGTGGCCCTCCCAACAGTTCCACGGTCCCAATTGAGCGTGGGTGTCAAACACATACTGGGATAAGGAGCACATCTCATCGCGCTGAGTTGGTGCCGGGGCAAAGTGTCCATGCAAAGCCAGATCCACCGAAGGAAGAGTGAGCCGAGTCAGCTGTCGCCCCACAGACAATGTACGAGAACGTCGACGGCGGTGCGACTTGGACTCCGTCGGGACAGCGGGGGCTGTCGCTGGAGGTGGAGCAGGAAGTTCCGTCTCCATTGACACCTCCCCGATATGCAAGCCCAGGTGGAGTTGTGGTAATCGGACTGTGGGAGAGCCAGAGGGAGGGGGAGGGGAGCTGCGACGTGGCTTGGCATGTTCACGTGCCCGAAGAATGGCCAGAAGCGGTTCGGGAAGACAGAGTTTTGCCTTGTCAACCGCCACATCCGTATAGACAGTGCATTGGGGGTAATCGTGTGGCTCAGGCCTGTCCCAAGAAGGATCTGGTTCCGCCTCGATCGGCGTGACGAAGATGGGACGGGAGGGACGGGAGAGGGTGATCTGCTGGACGGTGGACCAGCGTCGGCTCCGCTCCACTCGAGGCGGGAGTAACATGCGCGCCGGGATGGAAACCGCCGACGTGATTTGGATCGGCCCAATTGAGGCAGCACAGACCCCCCCCGGGGCCAGACGGACTTGGACGGCTTGCATAGACAACGTGCCATGCAACAAGATGGGTGGTATGGGGCGCGGAGATTTTCGTCCAAGCCTATGCGGCCGGGGCAAGTGGGATAGGGAGCCTCGAGAACGGCCAACCGATTGTGGAGGTTGCGAGAGGCGAGCGAAGCAGATGGCGCAACTGCTGTGCCCGGCGCTTGGTCAGTTCTTGCTCGGTCGGGGGCTGTGACGGTAGAAGTTTCGAGCCATGAACACAGAGAGGCTCGTCGGGAGCAGCCCGCCGCACGGCCACCTTTGCCGATCGAACATCAGACGCCAAAGCCTGAAACCCGCCTGTTCCAGTGGAAGCAGGCCCAGAATCGAAGAGAATGCCGTACGAAAGGAAGAGACAGAGAAGCCCTTTCCAATGCCGTGACAGCATCATACAATCCCGATGATGGTGGACGCAAGGGAGCTGGCTTGGCCGGCTTTGGATCCATGGTTGGCTTGCGGGCCAAGAGGTGGAGCGCGTCCACGCCAACCACTGTTGGGGCCAAGCGGACATCCAGTTTCACCGGGCCCGGTCGGGTATTGGGGGCTGGGAGACCGGCCGCGAGGCGTGCTCAACTTTGGTACATCTGGATCTCCGACACGGAGGGACAAGGTTGCCTTCGTGGTGTCTGGGGCAAAGATGATTCGTTGTTCGCATGGGATGTGTTGGGCATCCCCGAAGAGAGTGTGCCAGGGTGAGATGGTTGCTGTCCCGTGCGCGGATGACAGCCAGGGTGTTCTCCGGGAACAGTCCAGAGCGCTTCAAGAGATCGCTTGTCCGCGGGGACGTTCAACTCAGCCAACGCTGTCGTGGTGTATGTTGCGACGGTGGTGATAAACAACTGGATCGACAGCGTGCCAGCTGGCAAACGGGAAAGCCAAGTGGTTGCGGTCACCTTGGAGGGAGTAGACCGGGCCTGAGAGTGTGTACGTAGCCGCCACACGAGCCTGAGTGATCCTTGTGATGACGGGGGGAGCGATCCACTTCGATACCCCCTTGAACCGACTTGCCCGCCGGGACCCATAATGATCTCGCCGCCTTCGAGACGAATGTCGATCACGCGGGAAGCAAAAGGAAGAGCGTGCATCGACGCTCGCAGAGCCGCAGCAACCAATTTACTCGCCACCGAGGCACACTTCCCTGCAGCAATCAACACTGGGCGCGGGACGCATGTTGCGATGCTACGCCAGACCGAAGCTTTGTTCCGGGTAGAAGAAGGCCTCTGCGTGGGGGTAGGTTGGCTGTCTGGGTGAAGGTAAATACGAGCGTTCTTGACGATCAAAGTGAGCCACGGTGAGGCGTATGGGGCACTGTTTTCGTATGTTCGTCCCCCTCTGTATCTGGGCTCGAGTTCGATGGAACGACCGGAGGCTGCTCCGCGGCCGGGGCTGATTCAAAGGCAGGGCAGGACATGGATCAGATGCAATTCAGTCCGGGGGGGGGTACAGACAGAAGAGGGGATGCGTACCAGATCTGTTCACACGTAGGGCAATGTGCTCGACGTGCAACTCAGCGGAAGCCAGGGTGAGGTGAGGCGGTGGATGCCGCGGGCGCCGATGCGGCCGATGTGGACATGGGGGCGGATGGCCAAGGCAATCGCGCGCGGGGTGACGTAGGGGATGGTAAAGCGGAAGACGACTGCAAGGGCAATGAGAACGAGGAAGAGGAGGAGACTGCGGGTGCCAAACAAATACGCGCCCAACGCAGCGACCAAGACAGCGAAGGTGGTGGCGGTCCAGCCCAGCTCGAGGCTGCTGTTGGGCACAGAGGGGGCAGGTGGGGGGGAGGACGGGATCATGTTCAGAACGCGTGCACGCCCGCGGGCGGAGGAGAGGAGGCTGCGGTGGTCGCAACAAAGGCCACGGCAGAGATGGTGGCGATGGCGGTGGCGGTGGCGGTGGCGGTGATGGCGGTGGCGGCGATGCAAGGCAGCGTGGGCGAGGCAGGCAGCAGTGGCCAAAAGAGAGGCAGGCAGAGCCACGCCGCAGGCCGCCATCCATGCGCACCCCAGCGCGCGGGAACAAGCCATGCCACATGTGACGCAGGTGATGTGTGCTACGTACCAGGCGGCACGCACACGGCCCCACGTCACACATCTGTCACAACCGCTGGCCCTACCTAGTCCCACGCACTTGCCCGTCCAGCAGCCTCCTCGCAAATCCTATATCAGGCAGAAGCGTCCACGCGCCAATGTCCTCTGTGCCAACTCCTCCAACGCATCTGTCCCGACACAGGGTGTATAGTAATAGCAGTCGTAGTGGTAGTAGTGGTAGTTATGCAGAACGCCACCCGCGCCTCCGCCCCCTAGTCCAACCTGGGCGACGGTGGGCGATGGGTGGGACACCCGACGCCGCGAGCGAGCCAAGCTTGGAGGCACGGCTGGTGGAACACGCACAAGCACGCCATGCGCGCCACCGCTTGCCCCACCTCAAACTCCTCCATGCAAATCGGGCACTCGTCACCGACGAGCCGGTTGCCGGGCGCAAGCGTGTCGGGCGCGTAGCGCGAGTAGGTCGCCTGGTGCGTGTTGTGCGGGTGCGGGTGCGGGTGCGGCCGAGCAGGCGTCTGCGCGGGAGCGCACGAATCCCACTGGCGGCCAACAGGGCGGTAGTGGGGACTCGACGCAGGCTCGCACGTGCGCCTCCAGCTGCTCCGTCTGCCCCACCGGTGCAACAGGTAAGGTACACACGGGACACTCTAGCATCGCCGCCGAGCGGCAGGGGGGGACGAGGCACAGACGAAGGCACTGGCGCGCGTGCGTGGGCGTGGGCGGGGCGGGGAGAGAGCGGGATACCGGGGTCGAAGGGGGTCCAAACAAGTACGAGGAAACGTAGTGCGAAACAGCATTGCGATCCCGCCCTTCGTAACTCGTCGAACTGCTCGAACGCTCGAGCCTTCGCGCCGTCGCGGGCCTGGTGGAAGGGGCGGTCCGCATGGCCCCGGAAGGTGAACAGAGCGTGCGGAAAAGGATCAGTCGGCTCCACAGGCTGGTGCCCTAGAATCAGGCACAGTCGTCACACACCCGTACCGGATCAGACTCCGTGTCGTCAGGCGGGGACGGTATAGGTGGCGGGACGGAGATGCTGCGGGTGTGGGTCGGAGCAGAAGAAGCCATGCTGCGGGGTGAATCATAATCCATACTGGGAGGAAGCACAATCAGGTGCTGAGGGAGAATCGCCCGACAACGAGTGCACTCTGCACAGCACACGCGTCCGCACGAACGGCAATGGTGCCGTCGAGTAAAGAGGCTGAAAATGCGGTGGCAAAGATGACACTCGGATGTGGCCGAATCGGGCTCCCATGCGGCACGGCCCTCTAGCCAGACGGGCCGAGAGGGAGCCAACGACGTCGGAAATGAAGAGGACGAGTGATCTGGCTGCGAAATAGGCATCCAGGTGCACTGGGCTGGCACCGATATGGGATCAGGTGGTGGTGGCGGCAGTCGTGCGGGGCGCGCGACTGCATCAACGCGGCTCTCGGGGGAGTCTGGCTCAGTTGGTACAGATGCCGACAGACCCCTCGTCACACCTTGGCTGTGATTGGGGCTGCTAACCAAGATAGGGGACGATTGGGACTGGGCATCCCGAGGATCGGGCATGGCCTGTCCCACAGACTTGAAGTAGGGCGAGAAATGCTGCATGCGGATGACGGTTCAAAACTCAAAGTGGACGAGATGGAGACGAAGATCAGGGGCTGGAATATGAGTCAAGGCTGAGCCCAAGACGTCTGGCTCAGAGTGGGACACACGACGAGTCTCATCGGTAGGAACAGGGCAGACGCAGTAGACGAAGCATGCGGCGGGGCAGGGAAAGGCGGGTCGTCCAGCGAAAACGAAACCAGCCTGTCCTCCTCGAGGTGGGAGGAAACAGTGGGTATGGGCCAGGTGGAAGGAACCTGAAAACCATCTGCGGCTGGGACGGCAGCAAGGGCGGGTAAAGTGGGATGAGAGAGGACGGATGTCTCGGGCGGGTAGCTGGGTTGGTTGGGCTCTGAATTGGTGGAAGAATCGCTGGCGGACAAGGAGGACGAAGGAGACGAGTAGGCGGACAGATCAGCATCAGTAAACTGGGAGGGATCAGGCAGTTGCGCAGACGGCAGGTTGCTGTCAACGTGCTCGTCGTTGACGGGTGTAGTGGAGGCGCACAGCCGGGCGCGAGGGGGAGGCGACCGCCTGACCACACGTGGAGGGGGGGGACATGGACGCCTTGGCCCACGCAGAACAGGTGGTCGCCGCGGGAGATCGTCGAGGGTGCTCATGGCGGGAGTAAGGACCAAGGCGGAGGGTGGTGGTGGTGGTGGTGTGGTGAGGGGGGCGACGTGACAATGGCTTGCGCTTTGGCCGAGCAGGCTGCCGTGTGGGTGCGGGAGCGGGGCGCGTACCCCCGCGTGGGTCGCAGTCGAAAGGCGCCATGGGCTCTGACAGTCACCGATCGGCGGCGCCGCGCTGGGGGAGGGGCCAGGCGCCTCGCCACAGCCCCCGCAGAGCCACCGCTTGCCACCGCTTGCCCCTGCTGACATCAGCACGGGGCGAGCACCTATGCAGGGGTGGTATTTAATCGATGATCCATCCGCTAGTATAGCAGCTATCGTATACCAGCAGAGCAGCGCAATTCTCGCAGTCTGGCCAGCGTCCCCACCGCATCTCCCTCCTCTTGCTACAACCCCCCCATCAACCCCCCCCCCATCCACACATCAGCGAGTATATGCGCGTTTACAGATCATCAAAGAAGCCCGCCTTGGCGCGCTTGGACCCGGTGCCCTCGCCTGCGTCCTCCTCGTCGCTCAACGCGCCCCCGCGCTTCCGCCGCCGCTTTGCCGCCCGTTCCTCCGCCGCCCAGTCGTCCTCGTCGTCCGAGTCGGACGCATGGGCCGTCTGAGCGCGCGTGGCGCTCTGGGCTGCTCGTTGCGCGTCCTGCGCCGCCGCCTCCTGGGTGCGCCTTGCGCCACGCCCTCTTGGCCGCCTTGAGCGTGCGCCGCTTGAGCTTGATTTCTTGCCGCCGCTTCTTGTCGCTCCAGGCCGCGCCGACCACCACCGAGGACCCTCGGCGACCGGCGCGCCCTTCTTGGCACCTTATTCGCCTCTTCCTCCGCTGCCTTGGCTGCTGCCTCGGCTGCCTTGGCTGCCTTGGCCTCCAGCTCGCGCTGCCGCTTAGCTTCCTTGGCCGCGTTCTTGTACAGCACAGCATCCATCTCCGCAGGAGAGAGATCGTCAAAGTCGAGATCGGGCGCCTGATTGGTCGTATCCACGCATCCTTTGCTGTCTCGGGGGAAGGCTCGCTGTCTTGCTACGTGGGTGCCTCCTCTCCTCCTTGGCATTCTTCACGTCCCCTGCCCCGTTCCACCTTGGGCATCGACAGTCTCCGCCTCGCCGTCGGCCACCTTGGCCGTAGCCGTAGCCTTGGCTGCAGCTGCCAGTTCAGCTCGAGCGGCAGCTCGCTTGCGCGCTTCTCGTAGCTCCGGCATCGCCGGCAGACGAAGCAAACCGTATGCATGCGCAAGAGCCTGTAAGCGCAAAGCCGGGACCGGAAAAGGAACGCAGTCTCGTGCTTGCTGTACGCCCGGACGTAGCTCACGAACGACTTCATGGCCCAGTCGTGCACTTGCGGTCATCCTTGGCCACCTGTCGTAACCTTGTGCGAAGCTCCTGTGCATACTCGTCTTCTGCCTCGGGTTCCTTCCCTACAACAGGGACCGAGTCGGACCGCTCACCCTGCCTGTCAGGTACGGGTAGGGGTACAACGGGACCCTGCGAACGCGTAAAAACGTAGTGTAGCCTTCCTCTGGTCCACGATGAAGCAGGACCACAGCCCTGCCCGTCCGGCCCGCACGGGCAGTGCGTCCGACACGATGGGTAAAGGTTGCGGGTTCCAAAGGCGGATCAAACTGCACTACGCACCCAACTCCAGGCAAGTCCAACCCGCGAGCAGCCACATCCGTACAGAGCAATACGCAAGGTCCAGAGCGGCCGGTAACGTCACCCCCCGTATCGCCTTCGGCTGGGCCAGTGCGTCCAAGAGCTCGTCCGACGTGTCATCTTCCCTTCCGGGGACGCGAGCTTGGGCAAAGTTGTGAAAGACGGCACGGCGGCGAATAGGGCTCTGCTGACCATGCAAGCTAAAGAGCCGGATCCCTGGTAAGACCTCGGCCCTGGTCAGAGCATGATAAAAGTACTCCACCTGGCACAGGTGGCAAAGTAGACAATCACCTTGCCTGCCCCACTTGGCCTCAGGCCTCGCTGGTCCGAACTGGATGGGGCAGGGGGAGTTTGGTTTCAAAAGACAATATGCGAATCAGTTCTGTTAGTCGGTTCTCCTCTCGACAGACCAAAGCGTAGTTCTCGAGCGTAGAGGGTACTGCAATGGTGGCAGGCTTGTTGTTTGCCGTAGCTTGTTGCTTTGCCGTCGCGGATTTGGCCTGCACCGCGACGCTGATCCGGGCCGGGTTGCGCATTCCCATAGCAGCCAGCGATTGACAACGGGCGCAATGGTCGCCGAGAACAAAGCCGTACGCCGCTGCGTAGGAAGTGCATTCATAATCACCTGCAGTGCTTCCGCATTCTTCTCGTCCACATTCGATCGGCCTCGTCCAGAACGAGGAGCTCCACCCCTGCGCATGTTTTCCAGGCCGAGACAAGAGCGCCACGATCCGGCCTGGAGTGCCGACCAACACATCAGGCCGTACATCGCGGTATCGAGACCAATCCTGCGGGGGACATGGCCGCACCATTTCCACTGCCCGCCGAGCCACCGACAACCAACTGAGCAGTCAAGGGCGGAGTGGACCGCAGGTAGGCCAAATCGGCCTCGGAATCAGCAGGATCTTCCGAAGGTGCCATACCGCGCCGTATCCGCTCTACATCGGTACGCTCGACATAAGCCGCGGCTTCGTCTTTCCCAAGTTTGCCCTTTCCCTTGTAGGCCTTGATGGCCGCTTGGATGCGCTTGTTCTTACGAGCCAAGTACCCAGCCTCGAGTGCCGTGCTCGGTGAGCCTTGAGCACATCGGAAACGACCCCATGGATCTGTCGAGCAAGCTCACGAGTGGGAGCTACAATGACCGCCATCAAGGACCGGTTCGAGCGGCGCTCCGAGGGAGTAGGTAGGGGGGCAGTCAAGCCAGCTTCTTCAGACTCCGAGGGAGGGCCTCTCCATAGAAGGCAGCGCGCTCGCGGATTTCCTCCAGCTTTTCTTTGCGGGAAGCGCTTTCAGCTTCGGCAGCGACAGCATGGAGAGATTCTGCTTTTTGGCCAGAAGCGCAGCAAGAGGCGTAGCAAAGGCGAGCGTCTTGCCGCTGCCCGTAGCCGCCTCGGCAACAATGTCTTTGCCGCGGAGGAGGAGGGGGACCGCCGATGCCTGGACGGCTGTTGGGACGGGGCCCACAGCGGAGACCAGGTGGTCGGCCAACCAAGCCGGCAAGCCCAGTCGCTGCCAGGCGTTGTCGGCAGTGCTCATCGTGCTGGCGGCAGGTGTCGTCGACAGGACCCAGAGTGGGCTCGCTGCGCTGCCACCCGATGCTAAAAAATTTAGCGCCGCCGGATCGGGTGCAACGCATGGGGCGTCTCGCCGATTTAGTAGGCTAGCAACAGCGAGTCGTCCAAGTTTCAACATTTCCACCCGGCCTTTTTGCACACCCTGATGCCTTGCTTTGGCCATAGCCGCCGTTCAGATGGTGGAGGTGGAGGTGGAGGGGAGGTGTGAGGGGTGGGGTGGGGGGGGTGCGCGCTACGCGGGATGGCGTTCGGCGACCGTTGGAAAGCAGGGCGTGTTGGATGGTCGAAGGGGGGTTGCTTGGGGCACTCGCCTGCACCGCAGCACCCGCCGTGGTGGGGCCCCACATGGCCTCCCCCAGGTGGGCAGCTGCAACGTTCAAAAGGATCAGCGTCGGCCTGCCTGTTTTAAGTGGATCAGATCAGAATGAGTAAGCTCGATTAATGGCCACACCCCTCGGCCCGCCCCGGAGCTCTTCTACACCGAGGCTATAGCCAAGCACCCCCTATTCTGCCTTTCGATTGAAGCTTCAATCGGGCCCCCCCCCCGGCCCAGCTCGGATGATCGATGACGACGCCACCCCGTCTTGTGCTGGTCAGCACGCTCTGCTCCCACCACCGCACCGCCTACTACCTCTGACCACCTCGCACGCATCGGTCCAGTCCAGCAGGGACAACTGAGTAGTGACGAGACTGCCACCCTCTCACCAGTCCTATCCGCTTCCACTACAGCATTCATCCCTCTGTTTTCTGCGTCTCCGGGACACATGGACTTCGAGTTCGTCCCGCCTCCCTTCTTTGATCCATACGGGGTGAGTCTCTCGCTCAATAGAGAGGAGGGAGAACAAACGTCAATGAACCTCACCTCATATGCTGCCCGCCGCCTCGGGATGGGGAAAGCATTACCCCACTCAGTCCAGGTCGACACCCATTCGTTCCCCCCGCCCCTTTCCCCCTCAATCCAACAGAAGGAAACGCATGTGTAGGTGAAATCGCATCCGCTCCACCGCACCATGAACCACCAAAATGCAAGCCAGGTACGAACCATTGCAAGTCCATGCTCCCCCGTTTTTGCCAAGTGACTCACTTTCCATATCTGTGCAAGTCGGATTGACACATGGCTCTCCTGTCTCGCAAGAGCGCCCTCGCAAGAACTGGAACACGTGTGGTTCGGGCCTCACGATCAATACTTACTGGCGGGAAGATGGCTCGAGACTCCCTTGACACTGCCATCCACTTGGCACACTTTTACGAAGGGGACATAGTCCCAAACGCTACATCCACAACCAAGAACCCAGCGTATACGTTGGTCTGTAAGCTTGTTTACAATCAGGGAGAAGGCGTCAGTCAAGAACAGGCAATATGGAGTCCCTTCCTTCGAACGACCATCTTCTTCCATTAGTGTGGTCCGACAGGACACCCCTTGAACGAACGTTTGCCCAAGCACATTGGCCGGTCCTGGTCCCATGTCGACATTTTTCTTTCCCCCCTTTGCAATATGGGTCCTTGATTGACTTTGTCAATCGGGGCGGATGATATTGTCCCAGCACCGCTGGCCTAGGGTGACCGCACCTTCTACTAGGAATGGTCGACGCCGAGCAACCATCACTGCAGGCTCTCCTGTGCGCCCGCCGCCGCCGCTACCTACCTCACGAGGACGATCTGCATCCGTACTTCAGACGGGTTGACCAAACGCGGGTGGCCTTGTCGGTCGCTCGACATGTCATGGTCCACCTTGCCCGGGCCGTCGAAGCGTTGCATGGGCATGGCATCGTGCACAACGACATCAAGCCTGACAATATCCTGGGTACGTTGGGTACGGTCCCCCTGGTGGTACTGAGAGCGGGAAATTCTTTGGCGCCTAGCGATTTTGGACTAGCCCAGTATGTGCCGGTTCCAGCCGACGTTAGCCAGGGACGCTACGGTCAGTGGACGGCACCTCCTTCCAACGGCGCGGTGGCTCGGCGCTCTACCTCGCACCTGAGGTTTTGTCTTCGGACGCGGACCTATTTATGGGAAGCAAACAGGCCGACATGTGGGCTGTAGGATGTGTCCTGTTTATCCTCATCAACGGCTCCCCTCCCTTCAGCGACCGTCTGTCCAGTCGCTGCAAGCCAAAATTCGTTCAGCCAAATGGGAGATGCCGTTACGCCTGTGGTCAGGCTCACCCCCGCCGTTGGTCTCGCAGTCGGGCTCACTTGCTACGTCGAACTCGTCGGCGACGGGAGAGACCGGTTGTGGGATGGGACGGTCAGTGAACGAGCCGCGGCACGGGAGGCACTGATGGGCTTGCTGAACCAGACCCCACCCCCGCTGGGACATTGATCGTTGATCCATTCCACGTGGCTTGCCTCCTGACCTTTCTCACTGTGACTCGGGCAATCGCTGATACCATCAAGTGTGTCTGGTAACATCGCGCACAGCAGTTTGTGGATGGTAAGAAATGCATATACTACCAGTACAGCCTTTGAAGAGACAGTTTGGTGCCTTGGGCACGATTCAGATCAGAGCCTTTTCGAAAGTACGACAAACAGATGCCGTCTCGCTAGCATAGATCACGTAGCGCTGTACCATTTCGTGCGGATGGGCATCCACATAGAGAATTACACCTTACGAGGCACCGCGTGAGAAAGGGAGAGGTTGGCAGTGTAGTAAATGAGACGCTGGAAGAGGTAGCAGATCGCATGGCCGCCCAGCGGCTGGTCCGTGGATACTACAAGGTAACGCCAATTTATACTCCGCGATATTGTCCAGCTGCCAGCCGAGCAACCAGGATTACGCAATGATTATGTCATCCCCCCCCCTACGGCGCTGAGCTGGTGGGATTTCCAGCCAGCTTTTTATTCGCTGGGGAGGGGCATGTGATAGGCAGAACCCTACTGAAAAGGGAAAATACGCCGCAGCATTTGCTGCGCTGTCCAAGTCGTCTGGGCGGCTCGGGACTCCACTGCTGCTGCTGCTCCCACCCACCCACCAAGTTTTCTTCTGTCTTGTTGGTCACCGCTGATTCCGATATGAGTTACGTCGCCAAGGACCCCAAGGCCGATGCGCAGCCCCAGGCTCAGCAGCACAAGATCCGCATCACGCTGACCAGCCGCAACCTCAAGAACCTCGAGAAGGGTACGTGTTGTTCTCTTGTAGCGCTCCCGCGCTCGGCCTGCGTGCTGGAACGCACCGGCGACGAATACTGACTTGCTTTTTTCCTTGGTTCCAGTTTGCTCGGACCTTGTCACCCGCTCCAAGGACAAGGGCCTGCGCGTCAAGGGCCCCGTCCGCCTGCCCACCAAGGTGCTCTCGCACGTGTGCGCAAGTCGCCCTGCGGTGAGGGCTCCAAGACCTGGGACCACTTCGAGATGAAGATCCACAAGCGTCTCATTGACTTCCAGGGCACGTCGGAGGACGTTCGTCTGATCACCCGCTTCAACCTCGAGCCCGGGGTTGAGGTTGAGGTCACCATCATTGATGCCTAAATGGTGCGTGTCAGGGCGGACACTCCTTTGGCTTCTTGCGGCTGAATGCTCGGGTGAGCAGTTTGTGTTGCCTGTATGGCTTTGAGCCTATGCGCATCTGAACACCCTTCTTTCAGAGCTATGTTCGCATACAAAAAAACATCTTTTTGATGCTACCAATCACCATTTCTTCCCAGGAGGATGCGATCCCCCTTTAGCCTACAGTTCCCCACCTTGCCTTCAGTTTGCGTAGCTCGTAATGTTGGCTTTTCGATTTCTTTCGCTTGCGGTTACGAGATGTACTAGGAAGTGGCTGAGGGTGGGAAATGAACACCTGATCACTATACTGAGCCCCAAGGTACGTTTGGTGCGTTAATACAGCCATTACGAACAGTCCGAGTAAGTTCCAGCTGAGACTGAACCGCGTACCTCTCGCATACGATCCCGATTGAGGCGAACAGTGCTGGTCTTTTTCTCGACTACTCGCATTTTCTTGACGCTCTTCCCTGAGAGGTTTTCGTCTTATCACCCTGGGCTGTGCTTCTCGAATCCGCTTTGGATGCCGTATTATGCAATCGCATCGCATCCTTGTCAGATGTGTACCAACCCTCAGATCGCCGCTTCACAGTAGCTCCGTCAGTATAGCCTCTCCAGCTGCACATTTCTCTTGAAAGGGATATCCGTCTCCATCAAATTCTGTGGATCGTTCTTCTCAGGAGATCATGTCGGTCTGATGGTGCGGAGGGGCAACTGAAAGAAACGTTAACCGGGGTTCAAAAGCGTTTTGACGTCTTCGAGGGGGAACTAGATACACTTTCGGCAGACAACTTCCCCCATTGAGTCTGAGCATCCACCCATCTTCGCCACCATTACCTCTCATCCCTCATCCTCCCAAAAAAAACGCAACGGCGAGCGAAGAAACGAGAACCTGCCACTGGCATTACTGCAAGACCAAACCGTCTGTTTTGACGTTGCTCCCACAATAGCTTCGTCAGTGCGTCATCAATACTCAGTACTCACTCCAGCCATCAGCCGTACCACACCGCCTCCCATGTACGCGATGCAGGCCCACCGCCCCAAGTACAGCTTGAAAACCACTGGATACCACTTTTGTACCACACAGCTACGGTCACAAAGGTTCACAGTCCTACAACACTACTATCGCCAACGCTTTATGCGCAGCGCCCATCGGCTCTCGTTGGATTGCCGTGGGCGCCAGCTTTCCAAACTTTGATCCGTCATCAATCATCTAGTCCTACCAGATGCTGGACTGTGGCCAGGTTGGGACAACAGAACAACCGAACGAAGCGGCCCGTCACGTGCCAACGCAGGGGAAAACGGCAGCGGGCCCACCCCAGGACGAAGGCTTGATCGGACGAGCACGAGAAAAAAGAGCAAAGAAAAAGAATAGGTGGGGGGGGGGGGGAAGGGAAGCCTACATCGAACAAAAAAAAACAAGTCTTTCACCACACACGACATTAAAGGAGGCACGCTGCGGCTCCCACCACAACCAACAAGACCGTCGGCACGGTCAGGCGACCGGCCGGGCTGGACTTGGAGGACGTAGCAGAACCACCAGCAGCCGAGGGGGCGTTGCCGCCGTTGGAGCCCCAGGGGGAAGTGGCATTGGAGACCACGTTGTGGCTCTCCACGTCCCACTGCGCCAGAGCAACGCTCGGAGGCTGGGTCGTGTCACCGGGACCAAGGTTGTCCCACTGCGGCTGCCACCAGGTCTGCAACGTAACATCCGATGTGGTGGGCAAGTCAATGGTGAGCAACGTGACGTTGGTGTTGACAGGGTCGCCAAAGTTGTTGACGTAGACGCCCGTGTTGCCCGCGGGGGGGCCTTCGGTCTTGAACGTGGCGTTGGCCGGCTCGAGGATGGTAATCTTGAGTTGCTTTTCGGGAAGGTGTAGTACAGCTCCTGCGTCGCCGCGTTGGGGTTGGCCAGGTCCGAATGGAAAGGGTAGCCGTGTTGCCGTTAATCTGGACCGTCGCGTTGGTCTGGACGTGCCACGAGAGCGACTTCTTGGCCACTCCACCCTTAATCTCGTCCTGCAGCAGCATCTGCCGCCGCGCGTTCAGGAACCGGATGCCACGCTGCACCGAGCCAGCCGACTGGTTGTAGGCCGAGCTCATGTCCGTCACAAAGAACGCCGTGTCGTTGACACCGGGCGCGTAGTCCACCGATGCCGACTGGGTCACGTTGGTCGAACCAAACTTGTTGACCGGGGCGCAGTTGACCTGCTGGTTCAGACCGTCGACCAGGATCGTGTTCTGGCCCTGGGTCATCTTGCGGAAGTAGGTCCAGCGCTGGGACGTCTCCACCTCCGTCGAGAAGTAACCGTCGGAAAGGTACTGCGCCGACCCATACTCACCGGCCCAGCGCGTTCCCATGCATCAAACACAAAGTCACCCACGTCCAAGTCACCATGGGTCTGGTGACCGGTCAAGTTGGAAGCCTTCATGCCAATGTAGGTGCCGTTCCAGTTGGTCCACGACGAGCGCATGGAAACCCAAGAGCCACGCGTGTCGTCAAAGAAGCGGTCGAGCGGGAGACTGTTCCAGAAGGCACCCTTGGCCGTCTCGTCGTACCAGAACAGCGCCAGCGGGTCACCCAGAGCATCTGCACGGTCACGCTGGAAGAGGGAGAAAGGGTTTGGTTGTACTGCTTGCCCCACCAGAGCATGCCGTTGGCGTTGGTGGAGAACTTGTTGGGACCGTGGTCACCGTACGCCATCATGCCGGCCATACCCGAAACGTACATGTGGAAGAAACCAGTCTTGTAGAACTCAGTGTTGAGGTTTTGGTTCGAACCGGTGGCCGAGATGAGGGCAGACTCGACGCGAGCGGCGGCGTTGGTGCCAAAGTACCAGTAGTTGGGCGTTTCAGGCCAAGTACCGTCGTCAAAGGGAGCCTGGAAGCAGTTGTCGCGCAAGTTCTCCAGACCCTTGGTCAAGACCTGCGACGAGGTCTTTTGCGGGTCATCGCCATCGTCGCCATTGATCGCCAAGGCACCGAGCAGCAGACCCGAGTTGCACACACAGTTCCAGTTACCATCGCCGTTGGCTGGCTCGGTCCACCAGCCAATGGTGCCGTTACCATTGTAGGATTCGAGACCAGGCGTAAGACCAAGAGTGATGATGGACCAACGGATGGCCTCACGCTGCTCGGGCGTCCAGGCATCGTAGAGCCAATCATAGCCAATCGCGAACGCAGCGGTCATCTCACCCGTGTCAAGGAAGTGAACCGGGTTCCAGTGCTGGTCTGGCAGCGGGGCCGGGCCTTGGCCAAAGGGCTGGGACGTGTTGCCGGCGGCGGTCTGGAGCTCGGTCCAGGTACGGTCGGCCCACTTCTTGTCGCCAGTGACACGGTAGGCATAGCCCCAAGCGCGCACGCGGCGTTGCACCTCACGGGCCACGTCGAGGATACCCGAACCAGCGTAGCCACCGTCGATGGAGTAATTGGTAGGGGGCATGTTGTACCAGTTGGTCGCATTGGTAAAGACACTGTCGTTCATCAGCGTCAGATAGCCATCCTTGGAAATGCGCTGCGAGAGGCAGTCCCACTGGTAGCCGGGGACCATGACACGCGGGTGCTGGCGCAAGTTCTGGAGGGACAGACCGGTGGCGTTGTCCTTGCACTGGGTGGCCGCGTCGGCGTGGAAGGGAGCAGCGGGGTCAAAGTCGTTGAGGAAGATGGGGTTGCCGTACAAGTCGGTGCTGCCGTAGAAGGGCGTGTCGGCGTTGCCAGCCTTGGCATGGTTGTTGGCCAAGTCCCAGAGGTCAGTGTTGACGATGGAGCTGGTCGGAGCACCGCCGTTGGAAGGGGTGGAGGAGCCCTTGGCGGCGACGCTGGCCACCGCGACAGCGGCGGTAGCAGCGGCGCACAGGAGCGTCTTGGGCCCCGTGCGGGAAGCTGGCGAGCGGGGGGAGGGGTCAGCACTGGCCCGACGCAGCGGCGGACCAAACGGGGGACGTACAAGGCATGGTGGTGAACGAGTGTGGGTGTGGAGGAGAAAGGAAGAGGGACGCAAAGGAGCGGGCAGCGGTGGGGAGGTGGTGGGTGGCGGCAGTGGGGTGGGAGCAATGCTGCGCTGAGCTCAGCTGAGCCGCACTGTCTGGATGCGCCTGCTGATGGCCACACACTGTCCCCGTGCGGGCGGGGCAGGCCGTCCTACGCCGCGCCGGGGTTGGGTGGCTGCGGCGGCGGGTGGTGGTGCGGGGCGGGTGTGGCCTGGTGCGGCCGCCCAGGGGCAGCCTGCATGCGCACCGACACGGCGCATCCCCTGCATCCGCACCGCCTCCCGCAGCGCACGCTGGCGTAGTGCGTGCCCGCCGGTGGCCGCCCTGCCGATCACCGTCCAGGCCCATACCGGCGCCATGCCGGCCGGCGCAACCGCGTCGTGGGCCCACCCCCACTGCCGCTGCGGCGGGTGGCACGGGTGCTAGCATCGGTGGAATGGGGCACAGGGTAGTGTCACGCTGGCGCGGGCGGCTGCGCTCCCTCCCGGACCACAGGACGCCGGCTAGCTACGGCAGCGACTGGCCACTCTCAGTCTCAGCGTGCCTTGCCTAGCAGGCACGTTCGCACTCGCACTGCGTCCCTGCCCTCAGCCCCACCTGCTGGGGCTGAGCTGAGCGCGTTTGATCCGATGCATGATGAACTGCGGCGGATCGGTTGTGCATGCCACTGCTTCCGATCGCAGTGACTGTGTTCGTCGTGACATTGACACGTAACGCGCGTGACGCGGCATGGCACGTGACGCGTCGCGATGGTCGAGAAAGAGCGTGGGCACAGCGCATTTCTCTCCATCCGACCAGATATAGATGTCTGGCCAAAGATGGGGGCACCTAGTTACTATTATTACTACACTGGCCCCTTTCAGACACCCTCCCGTCCTCCCCTCCATTGGTACCAACCCAAACGGAGGCGTGACACGCGGTGCACGTCTTTTATCTCGCAGTAAAACGCAGGGTGTTTTACCACAGAGTGCATCGCTATTCTTTGGTGGCCCACGTCCAGAAGCGAGTTCTCATTGCAAACGAAGCACCGCTGGGCCTCCAAACAGCATCACCCACGTATCCAACAACAGCAACTGACACATCGCCCCTCTCCCATCACAACAGCACCACCAAAACTCCCCGTGTATCTCTTGTGGGCGAAGGTGCCAAGAATCCTTGGTCCGCCTCCCGCTCATCTCCGGGTGAAACAGAGATGATGTCCTCTCCATCGGCGACGTGAGCCACCCACTGTACGGCCGGAGGAACCCAAGGATTTGGATGGAGAACCTCTGGAAATGTAGAGCAATGCAGTCGCGATGGTTGAGGTTGAGGTTGAGGTTGAGGGTGAGGGTTTTGAGGTCTAAGCCGTCTGTCACACCTAGAGGAGACAGGGGTTCGAACAAGCCGGAGTATACGCGTAGAGGCTTCGGAGGTCAAATAAGGGGGAGGTGATAATAAGGCGCCTTGGCCTACATACAGGATCGCGTGTCCCAACACCATCACGACAGTCACCAGCTTATTGGCCCGGTATTACTGAGAGGATCCGTCGTTGCCCTTTCGAGCATCATGCATCCCCTGTTGCTAGGGAAAGAAAAGGAAGCGCCCTGCAGTTGAGGTTCACGTTCTCGCTTGAAAGGTAAGGGCCCACGGGCTGTAATGTGTGGTATTCAGCAAGAGTCAGAATTTGATGGGGCAAGCGAATGTTGTGGGCCCAAGCGGCACCAAAATAAAAGGAGAGTTTGCTCTGGGTATGACGTGGTCCTCCCAGCGGCAGCAGATTGTTGTTTTGTGGCGCACCTGTTAATGCTGTACAGACCCACTGGCAGAACCTCCTTATTGTGGTCCTCGAGAGTGGGTCAGACGTATTGAAGAGCCGGTTCATTTCGACATGATAAGGGGAACAGTGTAGCGCTTATGGCACGAGGGCTTCTGCCACCCCAGCCTCGAGTAGCGGCAGAGACGACATAAAACCTGTCGGGCGAGTTCAACAAACAAGTGAGTGAACGGTCAGAACAGCATATGTGAGCACTCGCAACTTTACTAGTACCATCACCGTTCTTTTTCGTTGCACCTATTAGCAAGTGAGTCAAGCGGGAGCTGGCTGGTATACACTACTGCACCTCTCCACCATGGTGTTGTATAGTGGTGTGATGCTGAGGGTTGGCTACCGCGTGACGGTCGGGGGACAGTGGATTGAAGGGATCGCACTAGCTCGCCAGTGAGTTCCCTATACACCTACTGTCACCGCACGAGCACATTTATACTACCTTCCTTTGCACAAACTGCAATGCATAATGTGTTCCCTCCTTCTTGCTCTCTTCTCCCGAAGGCATCCACACTCCCATTCCAACTGGATCTCTCTTAACAGTAACCAGGCTCAATATTCTGTGCGGGGAACAGGACCGCTGCTCCAAGACGGCAGCGCAGTCGTCGCCAACGACCTGCGATCTGGCAATGCATTGGCCTCCCGATGGCACTAGAAGGTCAGGTCCCGTGTCGTGCACGGCAAGTCGGTGTGGGGTGGTATTAGGCCGAGTCCTTAAGGGATTGAATCGGGCGGTTGTCCGGTAGTCGACAAGTATTAAGGTGTACGGGGCAAGAAACGGAGAACGTTATATGAGCCTGGCTCAACGCCTACCCCTCGACGTTCTTGATGTTTTCCGACGAAGTCTCAAGTTTGGCCTGGTTGAATTCTTGCGAGGTAGGCAGGTCGACATGCACTTTGTTCGCGACGGCAATGTGGATAGTAACATTTTCCGCCTTCAGGTCGAGCACGTGGCCGCCGGCGTCCGCTGGTCCGAGATAAAGTGGAGGTGTTGACCGGCAACGGAGAATCCCTGCCAGGAGAGGGGGAACGGAACCCGACAACCGTGCCGTGTTGGTCGGACAAGCTCATGATCTTCTGGGTCTTGTGTACCTCTACCAGTGGCTGACCGTGGTACTCTTGGCCACAAAGGGACCGCACTTGCAGATTAGGGTAGTGCCCGCCTTCAAAGCGGTAGAGACAAACAGGTTGTCTTGCCCGGCACGGCCGCGTCCAGGATGGCATCCAAGTCGGCCTTAGAGGCCAATGTCACGCCACGTAGGGTGGTTTGGGCTTCAAAGTGGGTGGCCATGACAAAGGGGATGGTCTCCTCGGGACCCGCCACGCGCACCGACCCATCGTACAACAGCTGATACACCGCCCCGTCCAACAAGACCAGCTCCCCGCGCATGCGGGAAAAGGTTCCGAGGCCTTGATTGCCGTGCTGGATCACAGCGGAAACAGTGGTGCCCTGCTCAACGACGCCAGCCATGAGCGCATTGATCAGACTGAATTGGTACACCTCGTTAGGCCCAGCATCATCGTGAAGGCCACGCACGGAGGAGGGGGGTGAGGCCAAGGGATGGGGATGGGGAGAAGGGCAGGGTGGGGGGTCACAACCAAAGATGGTGCGGCATGGAGAAGAGCTGATCGCTGATGCGCGTCTTGGCTCTTGACGCAGCTGCCTGAGGCCCTGAGGCCTGATGGCGAACACAACAGGGCAGAAATGCCCAGATGAAGGCGGCCGAAAAGCCACCCACGTCAGTAGTGCTCGGTCAGCGGGTGAGATGTGTCAGCGCATCGGCTTCATCGATCTGGGTCATCGATCATCGACTTTTAACAGGGCCGCTGCATTCAGCACAGGGCGTCAGTCGTGCTGGGCACTGCGCTGAGGCTGAGAGCGAGGAGGTTTTGTGGTGGTCATATCACCCCGGCGGGCCTGGCGATCTGGCGGCCCTCGAGAGTTCGAAGTCAGACGCGGCCGCGGGGATTCTTGATTCAGGCTCGGGCGGAATGAAATGAATGTTTTTCCAGCTGAAATTTGAACCAAAGCCCGAGGGAAGCTGCAAACATTGCACCGGAACCAGAACCACCCCTTGAATCGAGCTTTGAGCTTTGCCCATCATGTGCAGAAAAGGCCACCATGATGTTGCGTCAGGTTTTCAAGACGGACTATACTGTTTTGCAATTGTATGTGTTTTGTAGCCGTGCTGCTGTGTTGGTTGTGTTGCATGGTGAGCCATAGAAGGGTGGCTCGTGCATTTGGCCAAAACATCTGTGGCCGCGAGGCTCTGCTGTCTTCGCGCTTCTGTCGCCGTTTTCATGATCATTTCCCCAAACAGCAATCAGGCCTGCCAATGGCGAGACTGTTGCTGCCTATACTAACTATTGATTTTGATGTAAGGAAGGGAGTGACAGTCAGTTGCAGTTGCGTATATGCGTGGATCGTCATCACGACCAGTTAAAGGGGTCCAAGTATTCTGGGGTAGTATGAATTACGTGGTCGGTCTGGAGCAAAGCAGCAGAGAAGGCGCGTGGCGTAGGCAAGGTCCAGTCGTGTTAAGCTGCGCGACAGCCAAACAATAAAGCTACCGACAATAGCACCATACTGTAACCCTAATTTCTTTGGGAGGAGCCCAACGGAAAACGATAGCACGCGCGACCGGATTGACACAGGCTGTAGAGTGCTCGGGCGCGACACTTGAGGCATTAGACCGTAGAGTGCTCGGGCGCGACACTTGAGGCATTAGACCGTAGAGTGCTCGGGCGACACAACGGAGGCCTATTCCCGTGGGCAGGTACCCTCCGGGCTGTCCGAGGCGAATAAGGCGAGATGACCAAACCATGGGATTCCGTGCATGCACAACTGGGCAGACAGTGTTAGTGGCAGAACAACTCCAAGCGCGAAGGACGGAAGACGTACGATGGCAAGGCAGACCAGCCAAGCGAGAGGACCACAAGCGAGGCAAACCATGCGAGCGAGACAGCCAAAGTGAGCAGACGGACAAGGGCGCGTCGAAGGCGAGCGAAAGGGTGCATGCACAGCACGCATGCGCCCACAAGGTCAGCAGAAGCGAGGGGAATGCGGAGGAAGCGGACACGTACAATGGCGCTGCAGACCAACAGGTGAAACGAGGACAAGATGGCCCTCGAGGGGGAGTCTGTGTAGGCGGCAGGGCCGGGTCAGTAACAGAGTGCTGGCGGGCAAGAGAACACGTACAATAGAAGCAATGCAGACAGTGAGAGGGGGACTGGGCCATGGGCAGAGGGGGCGCCCAACAGCGATACAGACGAGACGAGGACGTTTGTGGCGGGAGAGGGAATGGAGACGTGCGGCAGCAATGTAGACCAGCGAGGAGAGTACCGAGCGATGGGGCGGGACGAGGAAGGCGGGCAGCAGGCGGTGCTGGCAGCAACGATGGTAATGTTGGTGGACAGGGGAAGAAATGGAGCTGTTGCGCCTTGGCACAGAACACTCTGCGATGTGCTGGCTGCAGAGATGGGATACCAGTTGCTATGGGCGCAATGAGAGGGTCGGTGGTGAGGAGACAGGATGCAACCACAGAGGAGTAGGAGATTAAAAGGAGGCGCGCTTGTGGTGCAGCCAATCTGTGCGCACAGGCCAATCTGGGCCACGCCAGGGGCCTATAGGCAAGCTAATACCTGTCTAACGCCGCAACACTACCAGCCCCCTGCAGCAGTGCTCGATGGTCTAGTCATTAATCGAGAGCGCCACTTTGAGTTTGCCTATTCGCGACTTGCTGGAGTACTCATAGTGGGCACTATTATACTCACTTGAGCTGCTGGTGACTTACGGTGCTAGCTCACACGTTGACATAAGTGAGTGTCAAGCTGGGCACTTACCATATGTGAGCGCGTCTGAAAGGCCTTTGCGCGTCAAGTGTCAGGCAGGGGCAGGCACAACAGTAGAAGTAAATCATAGCTGTTCCCCCTGAGGATCGGACGCGTGCCCTGGCTCAGGCCCCGAAGGATAGATCAGCTAGCCAACAGGCGCGGGGACCGTCACAGCTCAAGGCCAGCGAAGAGAGCGCACCAGGTTCCAGTCCTACTTCGTTCACTCTCTCGTCCTTTCCCGCCTATCCCGTCCGACTCCTACCCTTTTCCAGCCAATTGATCCAGTACAGACAGCTTCCTCTTATGTTAGATCCCGACTCCTCTTCCGACATCGTCCGGCAGCAATCCATCAGTCCAGTCGCGCGAGCCTTTTCCTGCAGCCGCGTTGATTTCAAGTCTCTGTGCGGTCTCCGTTAAGGCAGTCTTTGCCCACCGCTGCCTCCTCTCGACCGTAAGTCCCGGAGGCTTCAGACACGTTACTACGGGCCAAAAAGCCGGTGCCGACGCAGCCTTGTCACACGTGCAGCCGCCCCACCAAAGACCTCTCCTCTCCCCTAGCTCCGCTCGGAGCCACCAACCAGCCCAAGTCCGAAACTACGGTGATTCGACCTACCGTCTCCTAAGGGATCGTACCCGCAAAGCCTGGGGATGCCCCTTGGCGGGGCCCGCCCCGTGACAGCACTGATCTTCTCGACGGAAGGCGATGAAATGGAGAAACGGTCGGAAGTCTAGGTCCTGACCAGTGACCAGGCTCACTAGGCGGGTGCACCAGGAGGCAGTCCAGCTCGGCGACAGCCCGGCCGCGGCGAACCCACCACGTCCCACTTGCTCATCTAAACAATCTCGCCATCAGGAGGCGATCTGCCGGCACCAGGGGCATACCGGAAATACAATGGCTACCCCGTGTGAGCCCACGGGACCAGGTCTCTTTTTGAGGCGGGACCAAGGGGCAGGCCTGTTCCGTTATTACGAGCCGGCACCAGTCTGCTGGCCGGCTCGTGGCTGGAAACCACCTCGCTGCCCGTGCCCTCAGTACTTATCCCTCCTCCTTCCTCCTTCCCTCCCTCCTTCCTCCTTCCCTCCCTCCCCCTTCCCTCCCTCCTCCTTCCTCCTCCCTCCCTCCTTCCTCCTTCCCTCCCTCTTCCTCCTCCTTCCCCCTCCTTCCTCCTTCCCTCCCTCCTTCACCTCTGCATTCGTGGTGTCACATGCGTCCTACTATCGTATCCTGTTTCATTTGCATCACTTTTGCAAGGCTTAAAACTGGGGCAAAAACGCTGTCCGTACAGACACCTTCCTCTTTCGGTGCGTGCTTTTTTATTTGTTGGTGCTACCCAATTCGGAAACCAGAACTCTATATAGAGTCACACGTAGCAACCACGGCAGGCTAGGAGGGCAGGACCCTCTGCCACCCACATTCACTTCCCTACCGAATGTCGTGCGCGTGGATACGAATGAGCATGGTAGACACGCATGAGCGTTCAGGCCGTCAGGTGAACCATCTCCAATGAGGTTCTCATATGTTATTGATTCTTTCTAGTGCGCAAATGACCTCTCCATGGTTTGCCAAGCGCAGCTGTCTCCACTTTCGCGGCACTCCAATGCGGGGCACGTTCCATTTCCGGTATATTTTCTTCGCAGTGCAGGCTTCAGTTGTTTTGCACTCTGTTGGCTCTCAGATCTCCCACCTCTCAGAACTGACCTGTGGGTTCTCGAATTATCGATCTTATCACGCACGTTTACTCCCCCCGCTTCCCTTTCCCTTAGCCCTTACTGAGACCGCTCGGCCCCAACCGAATGCACGCTATGAAGTCGAAGGCGTTGCGGCTGTCCACGTTTGTGTCGAGCCGGATGGCTGCCGTTCCGGCGTTGACGCTGACCACACGACATGGCAATGAGGCTTCTTGGCAATGTGATGTCGCCTGTCACCGTAGCATCACATGCAGTCAACTAGTTATCGAGTACCTTTGGTATACTGAAGACTGAAGCCCTGAAGCAGGAGGAACGAGCTCGCCTGGTCGTTCGGAGTTTTGTTTGTTCTTGGTTGGCCCATTCGATCATCGACATCGATCATTGATCAGAATCACATCCCTCTGCGTCACGCGTCATCCTACCCGCCTATCATGAATCACATGTCACATGCCACATGTCACATGTCACATGATCACAACGCCTTGCCAAGTCCATGCAGCTGCAGCCTCGGTTTCAAATCGTGGCGCAAAGCTCACCATCTTTAATCAAGAGGCGCAAGCGGGCGCAAGCTGTCTCAAGCAGCCGCTTAGCGCTAGGCTTATCAGACGCTGGTCGATTCGTGATGCCTGATGCATGCTGCAAGGATGAATGAGATGATTGAGGTCAATGTCAATGTCGATCGTAATGTCGAGAATGATTAATGGGCTCTGCTGAGGCTGAGGTATCTGTGGCTGAGGCTGAGGTCGGAGATGGCGTGCGGCGTCGCGAAACTGTGGGCGTTTCACAAGAGCCCAGGTGGAACTCTCTCTCACCTCCACGGTGCTTATCACTGTGACACATGTGCATCAATGTGTAATGCGTGAGTATCGCATGCGGAGAGCGGAGAGCAGAGAAAAACGGAGATGGCATGCTATCTGGGATAAATTTTGGGTTTGCCATCTCGGAGATGGCGGATGCACGGTTCGATGAACGATGCTTGATGCACGAGCGGTGCAGGATGCAGGATGCGATGCTGATGCAATGATGCATGATTAATGATTACTGTTTCTCCAGGATCTGCGCCACAGACGGGAGACGAGGACAAACTCGGTACCAGCGAAAATTTGGGCTGGAATGCAGACTTCATCTTCCAAAATACTGAAAACCATTCGCCGCAATTCGCCTTCGTCGAAGCAAGCAGTGTATATATTTTTCTTTGACTTCCCTATAGCGCCAATGGCCTCAAAGCTACATGCTACATGCTACATGCACGACAAGATGGTAGTGGTGCAGCTGAGATATCGTATCGTTGCAGTCCCCAGGTTCATTGAGATTACTCGCGGACGTCGAATACAGGCTTTTGTTTCGTATGCAGAACGAGTCCCACCGGACGGTGAGAATGCAGGAGAGAGAAAAGTGGGGGAAAAGGATAGAATGCGCCTCAGGAGGATGCTACAAGGCGCACAGAGCTTCGCACTCAGGACACTCCCTGGGAGGGTAGGATATAGGAGAGGTGAGAGTAGAGTAGAGTAAAGTAGAGTAGAGTAGAGAAGGAGAAAGGAGAAAGGAGGAAGAAGGGAGAATGGGGAGGGGGCAAGGTCATGCAGGGAAGGTATGTAATGTAATGTAGATGGGGAAGGGAAGGGAACGCGTTTTGAAGTGCAGAGGGATCGGAAGCGAACGATCAGAATGCAACAGGACAGACACTAGACAAACTGGCAGCGCAACGTCGTGCCAAAGTGGGCAAAGGCGGTGGCAGCAGTAAGGCTTGGGGAGCACACACGTTCACACGCTCACATGCTCACATGCCTCACGCGCTCAGGCTCCGTGCGGCTGGATCCGGAGCGGAGTCGGGTGGGCTCCACGAATGAGATGCAGCGAGAGCGCGCGACGACGGCCCAAGACGGACGAGGAAGAAGGCGAACAAGGTACCCGGCTGTTGGACCGCTCCGTCAAGCCAACCGTCCCCCGACTAGGAGCCGGCGCACAAACCGTTCTCCGTCGTGGCTCGGCACAGCATCCGCATTCGCATTCACATTCGCATTCACATTCACATTCGCATTCGCATTCACATTCGCATTCGCCGCTGTTGTACTTGGACTTGTACGTGTACTTTCGCGCCCCATGCCCACCCCCGCGCCAACGCACCATCAGCAGCGTTGGTGGGTGCAAGGCCTAGCCCGTTGGACCCCAGGACGAAGCGAGACGGATCGCGTGTGTCGGAAGCGTGACGACGAGACCCGCGGCGCGGAGGCGATGGCGAGCGACGGCGAGAACTGGAGCGTGGAAACCGAGTTGGGGACCGGCCACGCCAACGCTCCCCTCCTCGGTCAGGCAAGACGCGTTGGCGCTGTCCATATCGGGATCGGACGAGGTACCGCGTCGAGCGGGGCGTAGCTGCGACCATGGTCAGGGGAGACGGCCTTGCCAGCCGGCCACGGGGGGGGGAGGTCTCGCCTGCCGGCCGCGCTCGACGAACGTAGTAGCGAGATCGGTAGTTGCGTGCGCAGGGAGCGGCCGCTGGTGCCGCTCCTCAGGACCAGGATGGGCCGCGGAGGAGAAGTTGGTACTGCCAATGCAGGTCTTGTTGAGCGCAGTGCGAAGGGCAAGAAGCGGGTCTTGGCTAGGAGGGGAGTGGGGAGGAACATGGGCCACCGTGAGGACCGTGGTGGCAGTGACTGAAGTAGGGGGGCGGATGGCAGGTGCTGCACCACTGGTGACGGAGGCCACTGAGGCCACCGAGGCCACCGAGGTGGAGCAAGACGCTTTGATGGGTTCCACCAATCCCGTCTCTTTCGTACCGGCTGCCGGGCCCAGGTCAAAGCCCGAGATGCACGACGCTGCATCCGAGTCGGAATCTTCAAGAATGGTAGGGTGCGGGTGGGACGGCGCTTGGTGCGGCGCATGCCACGGTGAGGGACGAGATGGGTGGTCGACAATCATCCACGGTGACGCAGGCGTGGTGCTGGCAGACACGGGTGCCCGGCGTGTGGTCGCTGTCAAGGCAGGACTGGCGAGGAGCACGGGAGCAGGCATGTTGGTCGCCCCGGGTTTGCGAGCAAAGCGCATGGTAGGCGACCGGAGCGAAGCCAAGCGAGGCGAGGGCGTGCCGGGTGACTGCTCCGACTCGACATCACTGCCACTTGGACTGCCGCTGGGCATGGTGTGTGGTTCGGGCGAGCGCGGTGGAAAGCTGCGGCGGGGCGGGTGGGGCTGTGGCGCAAGAGGAGTGGAAGAGGGAGTGGGAGCGGTGGCGGAAGGCAGGACGGTGGCCCGACGTGTGGTCGCCGACAATGCGGGGGAAGGGGAGCGCATTGAAGGAGGCGCCTGGGGCGGATGGTGGAAGGGTTGGGGCGAGGCAAGCAAGGCTGGTGACTCGGCGTGGTCATGGCGAAGGGCAAACGCAGAGGGGAGCGGAGGGGCCCTGTGGTCGCGCTGGCGGCATTCAGCGCTGCAGAAGAGACTGCCGGGTGCGACGGGGCCAGCACAGACAGCACAGGAATCGTCGGCAAACCAGAGGGCGGCTGCGTCGGCATCACCGTCGGCCGAGGCAGCGAGAAGCGGCTTGGGGTTGGCTCTGCGACCGCGTTCTGGCTCGCGGGGCATGGTGCGACGGATGGATGCTGCGTTTCCTGTGTGGGGACGGGGAGCGTAGCTGCCAGGCTGGGGAGGACGTGGCACGGCAAGGGAGGGGTGGTGGAGACAGACGAGGGTGGAGGATGGGGATGAGGAGAGGACGAAATGATTACTGAGGTGGCTGCCTGGAGAAGCCGGAGAAGAGCGCAAGCACGACACGTTGCTCTCCGATCTCATTAACCAGCGGCCGGCGGCGTATAGCGCAGGCTGGCGGCGCCCCAGGCGCCATGCTCGCTGGGCAGGCTGCGGCGGCTGCGACGGCGCCACATGGGCTGTCTGTGTATCTGAGATCTGACCCGGCGCGAGACGCGCTGCGGTCTGCTGCTGCTGCTTCTGCCGTGCCGCGTGCCGCGTCGTCCGGCTGCACCACACCCGCCGTGCCCCATTTTTTTTTTTCGGGCGCAGATGCAAGATGGGCGATGCTCGACGGGGGATGTTGGATGGCGCAGGCGAGGGGCAGGCCAGTTTCCATTGTGCCACGCATTGCTGGGCTGAGGCCCTGGGCGATGACACCATGGCCGTCGCCCCCCGAGCATGCCGGTGCATGGCCCTGCCTCCCCGAGGCAGACGCGCTGGCATGCTGCCCTGGCTCGCCCTCTGCCCTGCCGGCGCACTCGGCGCACTTGGCGCATGGTTTGCGCCATCCAGCCGCTTGCATCTGCCCACATCCCAGATCTCATCCCACATCCACCACGGCTCGCCTCGCACCGCCCACTCCCGCGCCCCAGCCGCCCCAGCACCGCCTCGCTTCCCGCACCCACGCCAAGTTTCGAACCCCACACTGGCCCCGTCCCCACCCCGCACGCCCACGCCCGCCGCCTCGGGTGCTGCCTCGCATTTTTTTCAGCCGCCCGCCTCAGCGCCTCAGCCAGCCTCAGCACACGTGCGCCTCTTACATGCATTACACAGCACTCAACTTGAATCTTCAAGCTTCAAGCTTCACCCTTCAAACGTTCAAGCCCATTCTGTCACGTGCGCATGCGCCTCCATTAACCATCGCCCATTTTTTGCCTTGCGTTCGTGCATGCATGCACTCAAGCGTGGCGTTCGTGTCACATGTCAGCGGCCAAACGTTTAGATACGTGGATGCAATCCGTGTAATCTTCCCGACATTCTCCCCCACCCCCTCTCGCAATGTTCTCCAAAAATACACTCCGCCGTGCACCTTGCGCCCACACCTTTCACATCGCGATCGAGGAGCATATATAGCAAGACTCTCGACGCCCCCCTGGAAATCACGCACTTTACACCGTGGAACGGGACCAGGTACGGTATTCATCCTAACCCGGTCCACACGCCGGTCCGGCAAGGCGCTTCTCGGCGCATTTTCCAGCACCACTGCATCTCAAGTAGTGAGTGGCTCAGCGACGAGAGGAAGGCCGGGGCCAGACGGGCACAATGGTCCCTGCACGACTTTCTACCAAGTTGCACAAATGCTATGGAAGCTTCAAGCTTCAAACACGCCCGCCTTATTTCCAAGACTCGGTTCCAAGGCCCCATGGTCCACTAGCATGCTTGTGCGCACGGGCACTGAGTACTCAGACTGAGTACTGATTAATGATTCCGGACGAGCTGCGCCTAAATCCCGTTCCTAGCCCGGCAGTTCCCGTCATTTCTTCCCTACCGGTTATGCGCGAGTTAGGCGTTACGAGCTACCTAGTTACGCAGGCTACGCATGTAACCCTTCGGTAATCCTAACTGCTTACTGTTACTCTGGTTACCGGTTACCGGTTATGCTTGTGGAGCAGCCCCCAGCAAGCCTCACCGCTGCATAGCCTCAGCAACCGCATTGACCATCGTCTGCTTTCCGTCGCCGCGACGGCCCTTTTGTGGATTACACTGAGTACTGAGCACTGACGGCGTTGATGATTACTCGGGCTCCTGCCTGCTCCTGCCCAGGAGAGCATCCTGCAAAGACCGCCAGCTGAGCGGGAGGAGCACACAGCCTCAGTCGTGTAGCAAACTGTGGATTACTCGTTATTCGTTACGCACCTTACGTGCTCCCACTGGACGGGCTTGTTTTGTAGAAGAACCGGGGGGATTGTGATGAGGCCAGCGCGATGGCGGACGTAGGAACGGCCAAGGGCGGATGGTCGTAGAGCAGGAAACGTGCATCAGCTGGAAGCGTGTCTCGGGGGCAGGGAGAACGCTTGGTGTTGGTGCGTGCCCCTTTCCGCCCCGTTCCGCCGCTCGGAGTTAGGCTGCTGATCGGGTCATCGGGTCATCGGGGGAAAAGCGGATCAGCGATCGCAAGTGGTCGGTGATCAGCGTCATCTCCCTAGCGGGAAAGGGCTACGCGCTGCGCGGGGCTACGCAAGGCTACGCAAGGCTACGCATCGATGGTGCTCTGCTGTGCTCCTTGCTGGTTTCAACGTGGGACACGCTGCGTCACGCGTCACGCGTCACCCGAGAGCGGCGGGCAGGTGTGGCCGAGCAGGGCAGGGGGGGCAGTGTGCAGCCCACCGCCGGGCCCCCCCTCTCCCCACCGTCGCACGCGGCCAGTGTAGGCCGATGGATGCGCAGGCCGGGCGCCAGTGTGCTGCGCTGGTGCAAAGTTGCAAGACGACGCACACTGCCCCTGTGCGCCGTCGTGCGCCGGGTGCAGCTGCTCGGCTGACCTAAGCCACTCGGGCGGCCCCAGCCCGCAGCGCCAGCGGGCACCAGCGCCCAGCAGGCACCAGCGCCCAGCAGGCACCAGCGCCCAGCAGGCACCAGCCGGCTCAGGCTGAACCAAACCTGGTGACGCATCATGCGTCGGCCCAGGCGCCCTGCTGCTGCTGGCCAACGGCTGTGCCTCGTCTTCGCCACCATCTCCCCCCGCCCGACCACCGCTATGGTCAACCCCCGCAACCCCTCCAGCTCGCTGCGCAAGATCCGCGTCACCGTCCTGGCTGCCGATGGCCTGGCCAAGCGCGACGTCTTCCGCCTCCCCGACCCCTTTGCCATCGTCACCGTCGACGGCGAGCAGACCCAGACCACCCAGCCCATCAAAAAGTCCCTCAACCCCTACTGGAACGACTCGTTTGTTGTGTACGTATGCGCTCTGCTCTCGCCACCACCGAACCCCTCCTGACCCGCGTGCCCTCCCCCCACCACTACCACCACGCAGCAACGTGACCGAGGCATCCATCCTCACCATCCAGATCTTTGACCACAAAAAGTTCAAGAAGCGCGACCAGGGCTTTCTCGGCGTGGCCAACATCAAGGTCAGCGAGTTCATCGACCTCGAACTGGGAGGCAAGAAGGTTTTGACCCGCGATCTGCGCAAGTCGAACGACAACCTCGTTGTTCACGGCAAGCTCATATTGAGCTCAACACCAACCTCAATGCCCCCGCTGCCACCACCGGGTCCACCGAACCTGTCACCTCCACCTCTGCCGACACGTCTGCGGCAACTGGCACTAGCCAACCCACCAGCCGTCGTGCGTCGGGCGCCAACGGACGCGACACGAGCGATACACTCCCGCCGCCGCCGTCGCTACCTCCAGCGCGGCCCCTGCTACTGCCCCGCCTGCCGTTGCGGCTGCGACTGGTGCTCGGCCGCTGACTCGTCCGTCCCCCGTACTCAGATCCACGCTCAGATGAGTACGGCGCCCTGCCTCTGGGGTGGGAGAGGCGGATTGACCAACTGGGCCGTACGTACTATGTGACCACAACACCCGCACCACCACCTGGAACCGGCCGTCGACGAATGCGAGCGTTAACGATGCGGCGCGCGCAACGGAGGCGCGGCGGAGCGCGAGCGCAACTTTAACCGTGCTCTGCCCGACGACATGCTGGGTGTGGACAATGGGGGTGCATCCTCGACCTCGTCTGGGGCAGCTATTGCTTCGGGCAACGGAACGTCGTCTGGTTCGGGCCCGCTTCCTAGTGGTTGGGAGCACGTACCACCCCGAGGGCCGGACTTACTTTGTTGACCACAACACTCGTACCACCACCTGGGTCGATCCCCGGAGGCAGCAACTGCTCCGTGTTCTCGGCCGGATCGCAACCGTCTGACGGTGCAGCCGCAGTCGGTGTCCCAATTGGGCCCGCTGCCGAGTGGTGGGAAATGCGCTTGACGGCGACGGCGCGTGTGTACTTTGTGGACCACAACACCAAGACCACCACGTGGGATGACCCGCGTTTGCCGTCGAGCTTGGACCAGAACGTGCCGCAGTACAAGCGCGACTTCCGTCGGAAGCTGATTTACTTCCGTTCTCAGCCGGCCTTGCGTCCGATTCCTGGGCAGTGCCACATGAAGGTACGTCGGACCAACATTTTCGAAGATTCGTATGCGGAGATTATGCGGCAACAGCCCAACGATCTCAAGAAACGGTTGATGATCAAGTTTGACGGTGAAGATGGTCTGGACTATGGTGGTCTATCGCGCGAGTTCTTCTTCTTGTCGCACGAAATGTTCAACCCTTTCTATGGTCTGTTTGAGTACTCGGCGCATGACAACTACACGCTCCAGATCAACCCGCACTCGGGCATCAATCCCGAGCATCTGAACTACTTTAAGTTTATTGGTCGTGTGGTCGGTCTGGCCATCTTCCATCGCCGTTCCTCGACGCGTACTTTATCGTCTCGTTCTACAAGATGATCCTCAAGAAGAAGATTACTCTGAAGGATATGGAGAGTGTGGACGCGGACTACTACCGCTCGCTCCAGTGGATGCTGGACAACCCGATCGAAGGTGCTATCGAGAGAGACGTTCACCACGGTCGTCGACAACTTTGGTGAGATCCTCACCGAGCCCCTCAAGCCAGGCGGAGAGACGGAAGATGTGACGGACGAGAACAAGGCCGAGTACGTCAACTTGATGGTGGACTACCGTATTCGCAAGCGTGTCGAGGAACAGTTCAAGGCTTTCCTCGCTGGCTTTACCGAGCTCATTCCGCAAGACCTGATCAACGTGTTTGACGAGCGCGAATTGGAACTGTTGATTGGCGGCATGTCGGAAATCGACTGCGAAGACTGGAAACGCTGGACCGACTACCGCGGCTTCTCGAACAAGATGAGGTGGTACAATGGTTCTGGGAATGCGTGCGTTCCTGGCCGCCGAACGGCGCAACCGTCTCCTACATTGTCACGGGCACCTCGCGTATCCCCGTCAACGGGTTCAAGGACCTCCAAGGGTCCGACGGACCTCGCCGGTTCACCATTGAAAAGTCAGGCGAACCAATGCCCTGCCTAAATCTCACACGTGCTTTAACCGTATCGACCTGCCACCTACCCGGACAAGGACACACTCGAACAAAAGCTCTCGCTGGCTATTGAGGAAGGCGCCGGGTTCGGCGTCGTAGTGTAGTGGTTGGTTTGGTTTGATTAACACCCTGCTCCCGCCCTCTTCTCCCGTCTCGCTTTCTCCATGACCGTTCCGTTCCGTTGCGTCCCGCTCCGTACCTTTCTCTTTCTCGCCTCCCTGTTGCCCGCCGCGTCTTTTCTGTGCCCGTGCCCCACTCCTGTGCATGCCTCAGCCCAGCCCTTCTTCTTTCCCGTTGGTCCCACCTTGGCCTCTGTCCCTCCCGCCCTCTTGCCTGCTGCCCTCCCCTCTTGACGCGCGCCGTGTCCCTCGTCTCTGCTGCCACGTACTGTTCTGCTTCTGCCTTTCTTCTCCCTCCCCCCCCCCCGCCCTGCTTTCCCTTTCCCTTTTCCCTTTCTTTTCCCTTTCCCCCTTTTCCTTTTTCCTTCTCTTCCGGATCGCTGCTTTGGCATACTTGACTTGACTTGACTTGACTCGACACCTGGCCCGCTGCTTAGCCTTGAGAGCTTCAGCCCTCGGGACCCTTGTGGGCTGAGGACTGAGGCGCTGAGGCCTGAGGCTGAGGTCTGAGGTCTGAGCTCAGCCTGAGCCCTCAGGCTTTAGGCACCTCCCTCCAGCTGCAGACGCGAATGAAAGAACCATACCTTTAAGTTGTTTTTGTTTGGATAGCGCTCGTCCCTCAGCTTGGTCAGGGGCGGGGAGGGGCGCAGCTGTATGCAGAGACGAGGACTAGGACTCCCTCGTCGACGGGGGGCGCCGATACAATGTAAGAGCCCTCCGTGGGATTGGTGACGCTCCACGTGCAATGACCGTTGTGTTCATCGTTCATCGTTCATCGTTCATCGTTCATCGTTCATCGTTCACACAAGTTAGCCTCTGTCGGCTTGACGTAGACCTAACCGCCTAACTCAGGCAAGGCAGACAAGGAGACACGATGGGCTTGGCCCCGTAACGCATAATAACATGTACCAGTCTCTCTTCCCACGGACTTGCGAACTTGCCACCTTGCCACCTTGCGCGTGGCCAGGCGGGTGAGAGTGCAGGGTGATTCATGAGGAAGATGCCGATGAAGCTTGAAGCTTGAAGAGGCTTCGTGATTCATGATCTGCCAGCCGACAATGGTTGGTGGATGCGGGTAACTATGGAGTGGCCATACCACTGCGATGGATCGGATCACGACTGGGTTGACCGAAAATTGGTATTCCGTGGTATTCGGCTTTCGCAGGGTACTCTACTTCGGCTTGCGACCGAAGCATCACGCTTCAATGGGTTAGTGGTATACTACATCGTTGCCAAACTGGCCCGGTGCCTGTGAGACGTCGATGTGACAGGGGTTCGATTCCCCTTTGAAGCAATTTTTGCCTTGTTTTTTTGGGCGATGGGCAGGCGTGTGGACCGGGGACCCCAGGACGGCGGGAACCCCAACTGAAATCAACTGAAATTTGGGCGGTGCATCACGTGCATCATGCATCATGCATCACGCGACCAGTTGGCCCGCTCCCGCCGGCATGCACTGGTCCGCAATAGCCGCACCGCCCCACCGGCCGGCGCAGCGCCCAGTCTGACGCTCGCCTGGGTTGTTTGCCCCAACACACGACCCGCTGCCACTCAGTACCTCAGTACTCACCAGCGGGTGGGGCGTAGCCACGCTGAACGAGTACCGAGGAGCCAGGGGGGGGGACGGGTCCCCGCCCTCCGTCCTCAGTCGCTCAGTGCGCAGGGCCAGGAGCGAGGGTAGGCAGGAATGCCGCAGTCTGAGTCTGCGCGCCTCCTGAGAACGGCTGGCGTTCGTCTGGGAGATGTCGCATGTGGCTTGGGAAACCAACCACGCACAATCCCTTCAATTTCAGCACCGGCTCCCCCTCCCGCTCCCCCTCCCAATCCCAATCCCAATCCCAATCGGCCACTAGCACCGGCTATATCTGCCCTGTCTCGCCCGAGCGCCCCTGCTTCTTTCTCTTTGTTCCCACCACCACCTGGCCCTCACGTGTCCGCCCGCCCGCTTCCCACGCCTGGCCCGTGCCTCGTCCCCCATGCTCGCCCGCCTCGCCGCCCGCCCGCCCTTGGCCGCCGTCGCAGCCGCCCGGCTGCAGGCGCCCCTCGCTCTGCCCCCGGCTTGCCCCGCCCCTCTCACGCAGCTTCTCCTCGTCCACGGCGCGCTGGCACGCCGTGCCCACCACCCTGCCCACCACCTCGGTTCCCATAGACCTCCCTGAGCGGAGGGAGTGGACGAGGGCGGAGGTGGACGAGGTGTACAACGGTCCCTTGCTCGACCTTGTCTTTCGCGCTGCGACCGTCCACCGTGCCCACCACGACCCAACGCTATGCAGCTGTGCACGCTGATGAACATCAAAGAAGGTGGGTGCAGCGAGATGTGGTACGCTCCCAGTCGTCCAAGTACGACACGTCTTCCAAAGCTGCGCCTTTGTCGGACGTCGAGTCGGTCCTGGCCGAGGCACGCAAGGCCAAAGCGAATGGTTCCACTCGCTTTGCATGGGCGCCGCGTGGCGCGAAGTCGGCGGTCGGAAACGCGGGTTTAACGTATCCTCGATATGGTTCGCGGTATCCGCCAAATGGACATGGAAGTCTGTACTACCCTCGGCATGCTCACCCGGACCAAGCCGCACAGCTCAACAGCCGGCTTGACCGCATACAACCATAACTCGATACCTCCCGCGAGTATACACCAAGGTCGTCACCACCCGCTCGTACGACGACCGGATCGAAACCATCAACAATGCTCGCGACGCGGGCATCTCGGTATGCTCCGGCGGCATCTTGGGCCTGGGCGAAGAGAAGGAGGATAGGGTGGGCTTGATTTGGGAAATGTCCCGCTTGCCTGAACCTCCGGAATCGTTTCCTGTCAATGCGTTGGGTCGCTATCCCGGCACCCCATGGCTGAAAACAAAGTACGTCTTTAACCCCTCTACCCTCCCGTACCTACCCCCACCCCTTCCCCCTATTTTCCCTGTTCCTTCCTTGACCTGCGACACGATACGAACCAGAACCTGACCATGATCACTACCCTGTCCATCCCCTTCAGCCGACCGACTTTCAAACCATGCTGCGTACCATAGCTACCGCGGACTCGTCCTGCCTACCTCGATCATCCGCCTGGCCGCCGGACGACACATGTACACCGAGTCGGAACAGGCATTCGCATTTCTCGCTGGTGCCAACGCTATCTTTACGGGCGAACGTATGCTCACCACGCCCACGTCCAGCTGGGACGTGGATAAGGCCATGCTGGCCCGCTGGGGGTTGCGAGGTATGGGCTCGTTTGAAGAGAAGGTCATGCAACCTCATGCGGTTGCGGCTGCGGCTGCGGGTGCGGGTGCGGGGAAGGGGCACACCAGTGCCCCGGCGCGTCCAAGCGCGCTCAGGACGGCGTTTCATGTTCAAGACCAGCCGGGAATCGGCCTCACCCGATGTGGCTGGCGTAGCTGACACGGCCTAAGCATAAGCATACGCACTATGCATGCATGCACTCACATTGGCCTTCCGTCGATCCGACGTGTAGAGAGTTAGTACGATACGTGGGGCGGCCGAGGAGGGGCACGTTAGGACACTTTGCATAGAGCAAAGAATTGTATTCAATCCCAGCTAACAGGCAACACGGCGTACCACCACCAGCCTGGGGTGAAGTGTAACCAATCCTAGCGCTCTTGTGGCGTATGCGGTGGGGGGCACGGTGAATGGAAGTGAATTAGATTGAGGAAGAGGTGCACGGCGAGGTCGGGGTCGGCCCGAAAAGGTTATCAACTACGGGGTAAGCAGCAATACAAGGACGAAAGACAGAAAGAGGGTTGGTACGCGTACGCTTCGTCGCGGGACGCTTCTTGGTGTGCAGCACCACTTCGCTCGGGGGCTGTGGGGGGGTGTTGGTAGCGTTGCACGGTTGCACTGGGCCGGCTGACTTTGAACGTTGCAAGCCGAGCCAGGGCGTACGGTGTACCATGCATGGCGTGTGCCTGAGCGGAGACTGCAGAGTCACGTGAGCAGTGCCTCGCCACTTGTCACTTGTCTGTTAGTCAAGCGAGTGGCCTGGCACGGTGCTCGGCGCTGCTGTCGCATGCCAGCCTGGCTCGGCCGGACCCACGCTACCTACCCCAATGGCAATCGGGCCAGGGCCAGGCCCGAGGGCGAGTAGCGAGCGGCCCAGCCAGCGGGGTTGCACGGGGCGAGTAGCCTAGTAACTAGTAACTAGTACGCGCGCGCCTGTCCGGCCGCCCTCACGCCATTCTGCCTGCCGCGCGAGGCCCTTGCCGGCTGGGGCCGAGGGGCGGGGCCGGAGAGGCATAGCTACGACAGTACCGCCTCTGGTTGGGCTGGACGCTGTGGCAGAGGCGGCCGGGGGACCAGGTAAAAAAAGCCGGGGGACGCAGACGATGGATGGATGGGGGGTTGTCATGGCGTCTGAGATCTGAAGAGCCAAATATTCATTGCTAATCAAGCCGCCCAGGCGGGCAGGGCGGCAGTGCAGCCGGAAGCAGCCGGGCTTTCAGCCGGGGGTGGCACTGGGCCGCGGCCGTGTGACTGGCGCCGTGCGCCCAGGTGGCCCGGCGCCGGCAAGAGTGGCGCGCTGCTGGGCGGGCGGCGTCCTGTGCGAGATTTCAAAGCAGCAAGCGCCGTGGCACTGCCCCCGTGCGCCCGCCGCCTGCCGCCCGCCGTGGGCAGCCGCGCTGAAGCTCAGCTGCACGGTCGGGGCTGCATGCTGCATGCTTCCTGCTTCCTCCCCCGCGCCAATTTTCTGAAAACGAAGGATCCCGCCGGCGGCGCCTGTGGGTAAATACGCTCCGAGCTTCCACCAGCTAAGCCCTCCTCTGTCCCTCCATCGTCCATCCCGCCATGCCCGTCCCGGCGCCCCAGCCACCCACCATGCCCCTCCGCTGCCCTGTTGCCCACGACCCCGCCAGCCCCTGCCGCCCGGCCACCCGCCTGTGGACGCGCCCCGCCCTCCTCCTCCAGCCCCGTCCGACGCCAAGTGCATCTTTTTCCGCACTGCCGACGACCGACTCGGCGTCTGCGTCCCCAGTCCCGTCCCCTGCCTCTCCTCCTCGTCTCCCTCTGACCCGCTCGCCTCGGCCAAGGCACGCACTGCCGAGCTCAAGCAGCTCGCCAACGCTTCGCCCTTGCCTGCCGGTGCTGCCCGCACCCTCGACCCGCCCGCGCCGTCGTGCTCGCCTCGCGCGACTCGCAACTTGCCCTGGTCCAAACGAGCCATGTCCACTCCATGCTCGAAGCCCGCTATGGCGATCCTAGCCCTGGCTTTGACGCCCCGGCCACTTGTGCCGATACCGACTTGGCCAAGCTCAAGACCCGCCTCACTCAGCTGGGCTTGCGAGAAGCCTGCCATTTCCCCATCACGTCCATGAGCACCGTCGGCGACATTAACCAGCGCTCGCCGCTCTATGTGATTGGCGGAGAAGGCCGAGCGATCTGGACCAAGGAACTGCAAACGGCTCTGCATCAAGGTGCAGTAGATGCGATTGTGCATTCGCTCAAGGATATCCCGACGACCCAGGCTCCCGGATCGCACATTGCTGCTATCTTGGAACGCGAGGACCCGCGCGACGCGTTGGTCGTCAAGTCGGGGCTCGCGTACCAGACGTTGGACGAGTTGCCAGCCGGCTCGGTAATTGGTACCTCGTCCGTACGCCGCGTGGCCCAGCTGCGCAGCCGCTACCCCAAACTCGTCTTTTCCGACGTGCGCGGAAACATCAACACGCGCTTGGCCAAGCTCGATGCGCCAAGGGTCCTTACACTGCCCTCGTCCTCGCTGCCGCTGGATTGCACCGCCTCGACATGCACCATCGCATCACGGCTTATCTCCAAGCACCTGTACTCTACTACTCTGTCGGCCAGGGGTCCTTGGGCGTCGAGATTCGTACCCCTCCCCCTGGCGCTGACCCAGCGACCAACCGCGACGCTAGGATCGCCGCTATGGTCCAGTCGATTGGCTGTTGGAAGTCGACGTTTGTATGCGAAGCCGAGCGCGCTCTGCTGCGCAAGTTGGAAGGCGGATGTTCGGTCCCAGTCGGCGTGGATACCTGGTTTGGCGAGCACGACGAGGCGGCTCGACGGGCGGCATGTGCAGCGCATGTCACCAGGACGCGTCTGCCTCGCCTGCATCCGCTTCCGCTTCGGCTTCCGCTTCCGCTTCCGTTTCGTCCTCGTCGGGAGGACCGGAGGTGGTGGTGGTGGAAGGCCATGAGATCGTTTCCACCCGCCCGTCTACACCGCGGTTGGAACAACTTGCTCGGGGTGCTATTGCGGCGCGAGCGGCTGCTCCCAAGTTGCCCTGTCCAGCCGACATGGGCATTGCCGACCGAGCTACCGTGCCGCCAGAAGGCATTCGGATCAACATGGTCGCCCACGTTGTCTCGCTCGACGGCTCGCGGCGTGCGAACGCGTATGCCGTGCGGCACTGCACGACCGTAGAGGAGGCACGTGCGTTGGGCCAGCACGTAGCAGACGTCCTGGTCACCGCAAAGGGTGCACGGGACATTTTGGCCGAGGTGGAACGTCATCGTGCCCTGGCGGAGCAGGCGGATGCAGCGCGGCGCCAGGCAGGCGCCAAGCGCACAGCAGGCGAGCACGAAGAGGTGATTGGGCTCAAGCGTCTGCGCACAGCTGACGATGCGTCCTCCATTGCGTCCACCACCACCACCGCCACCACAGCGACTTTGGCCACGGTGGCGGACAATGGCGGGATGGGGCTCGGGGAGAAGTTGGCTGGTACGCCGGCCGAGGTCGACCGTCGGTTCGAGCCCCGCGCCGACGGCCAACCAAAAGCATGGGAGGTATAGCTGCTTGGCTGGGCATGACTGGGGTGTGCTGTGCTGTGTGTGTGTGGATTCATCTATTGCATGTGTGCTCGTACCAAAAGCAGGGGGGAGAAAGACAAGGAGAAGGAGCCCGACAGAGTCCGATTCACGTGTGACGGCGCAGGGGATGGTGTGGTGCGGACGGATGATCGCTGAGCGTCATCGGCCAGAGAGGGGGTGAGAGGATGGATGGCCGACGATCCGCGTGGCAGCGGCGGATAAGGCAAGAGAAAAAAGGCACGCATGGGCGGCGCAGTGCCTCCGCAGCAGGGGGGGCAGTGTGCGCCCTGCCGTGCCGGAGCGCGCGTGGCGCAGCGGCGCCCCCGGCCCGGCCCCGCCTCCCACACTGGCGCGGTGCGTGCACGCCAACCCTACCGCCACGCCGCCACACCAGAAAGCGCACGCGTCTCACCCGCCACTCGCTCCCTGCCAGCGCACCGCGCCGCCTGCGCCTCGCCTGCCTGCCTGCCTGCCCGCTGGCCGTGTCCTCGTGGGGAGTGCCATGCCCATTACCAGTCCCGTCGCCACCACCTCCACCAGCACCTTCTCTCTCCCGCTCCTCCTCCCCCTCTCCCACCCCCCCCACCCCCTGCGGCCGCCCCCCACCATGGCTCCTCCCTTCGGACTCGGCAGCTGGGGCTTTGGCGCTACCCCTGCAGCACCCGCCCCACCAGCCTCTTCTCCCCCCTCGTCCCCCGTCCCCGCCGCTGCCCTGCCCCAGCCCCAGCCCCAGCCCCAGCCCCAGCCCCCAGGCCCATCCCCGACTCCAACTCCTTGCCCATCGCCACGGCCGGCGTGCAGCTCGCAGCACGCCTCCGTCCCCCGGCGCACGCCTCCTCCACCCCGCCCCCTCTCGAGGCCACGACCAACGCCGACGCCATTGATACTGATACTTCTGCGCCTCAGCCTGCCACCTTCCTCTCTGCCGAAGACCACATCAGTATCCCCCCCACTCTTTCCCTCTCCACCACACCTTGCCCGCGTCCGCGACGCAGCACGACGTCTACCGTCTTGCCCACCCGCTCGTCCTCGCCTTTCTCGCTGGCCATGACGCTGCGCTGCTCGCCTACGGCCCGAGCCAGAGCGGTAAATCCTTCACCCTCGGCATGGCCGATCCCGACGGCCTCGACCGTTCAGCCGACGAAGCCGACAACGTGACAGGTCTCCTCCCCGCGCCGTCAAGGAAACCTTATCGCTAGCCGGTGCCGACGGGACCGTACAAGCTTCGTTTGTCAGTATCGTTGGCGACACAGTACAGGACCTTCTGTCGGATTGTTCTAGCACCGAACAACCTCATCTGAATCTAATCGCCATCTCGTCCGTTAATAACTTGATGGCTTACCTCTCCCTAGGCCGGGACGCGCTGCGCGCGTCGCCTCACCCTGCGCACGCTTTTCACGCTCTGCCTCACAAGACCTTCGGGAAGTAGTAGCAAACTCCATTTTCTCGACATGGCCAGTTCCGACACGGTACGTCTCCCCTGCCTCTCCCCCTGCCCTTGCCCCTGCCCTTGCCCCTGTCCACTCGGCCTGCCGCTCCCTCCAGAGTGATGTACGTGATTTACGTGATGTACGTACGTGATTTGCGTATTTACGTGATTTGGCTCGAGTCACTAGGCAGGAGACACGATACCCCGTACGAGTACCAAGTGCTAAGTACTGGACTATGGACTATGGACTATGGACTATGGACTATGGACTATGGACTATGGACTAGGGACTATGGACTATGGACTATGGACTATGGACTATGGACTAGGGACTATGGACTAGGGACTATGGACTGACCAAAGATTGGATTCAATATTGATGCGCGAATGCAGGTCCCCCAGCCACAGTTGCTCGATGAGCTGTTACGTCCTGCCAGCGCAGGTGCTCCCACCCACCTCACTCACTTGGTCCGAGGCACAGCCTCGCCCCCGCGTACACTTGTGATTGCCTGTCTCGATCCCAGTCCGGCGTGCGCGGCAGAAAACGTGCGCACGCTCCGTGCCCTCGTTCCACCATCTGCCATGCAAGAACCCTCGCCGTCTGCGATGCAAGAACCGTCGTCCTCTGCGATGAAAGAATCGTCCCTACCGTCCGAGATGGAAGAATCGTCACTACCGCCCCAGACGGAAGAATCGTCACCGCCGACGATTGCGGCGCTGCAAGCTCAAATCAGTTTACTACGGGACCAACATGCCCGCGCGCTGGCCGAGCAAGGCAAAGCCCAATCCCGTCACCATACCGCCGAACAAGAGATTGCACGACTGAAAGCTGCCCTGACCCAGTCCAAAGACGGCGAAGAGATGGAAGAGCTGGATCCACTGGACGGACGCTTATCTCCCTTGGCCATTGCAGAGCGCAGGCGGTCGCAACGCGAGTCGTGGACGCCCGCCGTACGCACACGCAGGAACAGTACCGCCTCTGCGTACGATTCGGATGACGATTCTGTCGCCCCACGCAGTCGTCGGTCTTCCTTTGCTTCAGCCCAGTCCAGCCGCAGCCGTAGCAACAGTATTGTTCGTGCCCGCCGGTCCTTCTCCTCCGTCCGGTACAAGCCCGCCGACTCGACCCCCGAGACAAGAGACGTTCATCCTCTCTCTTCCCGTACCACCTCGCCCACCACTGCTGCCACCACCACCTCCACCTCTTCCTCTCGCTACCACTACCCCAGCCAGCACAGACGGACCCAACCATAGTCGCACCCTGTCCAATGGCCCGCGAAGGACGTTGAACTTGGCGTCGCACAGTCGGTCAGGAAGTGTGGCTTTACCGCTGGCCATGCCGTTGGCTGCGACGCCCATGGCGACCGAGACCCAAGAAGCGCTGGAGCGCAAAGTACTTTCATTGGAGAAGGAGGTGAACCAATTGCAGGCCACCTTGCGCGAACGAGACGAGGAGTTGGTACAACTTTCAACGGAACAACGTGCGCTCCACCCTGGCGCTGCCCCGGTAACACCGTTGTCCCCCCCCGCCGTCGTCTCGCCCGGGGCGAAGGAAAGTGAGCCCAACGCAGAGATGGTCGAGGGCCTGATGAAGCAACTTGCCCAGTCCCAGTCGGAGCACCAAGCCCAAGTTGCTGTGCTGCAGGCCGAATTGGAAGCCCAACGCGCCGAGCACATGCATACCATCGCTACACTTAAAGAGCAACATGCCCAAGAGCTCCACGACCTCCACCAGTCCCACACTGAAGAACTCGAGCGTCTCGAAGCCACACATACCTCCACCACACGCGCGTCCATCTTGACCGAACGAAGGTCACGTCAACTCTCGCAATCTCTTCCTGCCCCGCCCCGCTCAGACGACGAAAGTAGCGAGATGGGCATCGCGTTCCCCACCCCGCCGTTGGACCAAGAAAACTTGGATGACCAAGTCGACTTTACTACGGCCGAAGAAATGCGCATGCAGTTCCAACAGGAGCGTGCGCAGCTCGACGCGGACCATGAAGCTGCGCTTGCCCAGCTGGTCGAGGAGCACGAGCGGGAACGCACCAAGCTCACGGCCGAGGCCGAGGCGTTGATGGCGGACCATGCGGCACTGCGAGAAGCCAATGTAGAACTGGTCACCCGTGCCGACGCATTGCAGGACCAGCTGGGCTCGGACCCGGGCGAAGTCAGTTTACTACGCAAAGAACGGGACGAAGCGAACGAGGCGTTGGTCACGCTGGAAAATTACGTGACGGAGTTATCGGCGCGCCGAACGGGACCAGTTGACAACCGAACTACGCGTCGTACGTGAAGCCGAAGCACCCATGGGAGGCCATGACCTCTTACTGCGCGAACTCGAGTCTCAACGTGACCAAGTCACCTTGGTCCGGAAAGATTTGACCGCTCAAAAGGCTGCCTACAATGCTTTGATGGACGAAAAGGCTCGGGTCGAACAGGCCCTGCAGGATTCAAGGTTAAAAGTCCGAGCGTTGGCTCGTAGATCCGGCATGGTCGACGGTCGTTTCTTACGTGGCGCTCCACCACCTACCCCACCACCTGCTATGCCTGTGCCCCCCGTGCCCACTACCATTACCACTCCCACTGCCACTAGCACTACTGCCGCAGGCGCACGCTCCGGCTCGGCCACCCCCGTGGAACGCGACAGTGCAGGTGGCAGCACCGTGCGTACCACGCCCAGTTTGTGGCAACATGCGCCCCAGCCGAGCGATACGAGCGTCACGACCATCCCGAGCGAGTCGACGGAAGGTGGGGAAGGATCGTTGCACCGCCTCCTCTCGGAGCGCGCAGCCGAGACCAAAGCGTTGAAATTGCAGTTGGTCAACTTGGAGGCCGACAAGCGCGCCAATGTCGAGCTGGCTGCAACGTTAGAAGCAGCGCTGAACGACTCGGAACGGAACTTGCGCAAAGCGCGGTGCAGCTGGGCGAAGTTACGCGTGAGAGGGATCAGTTGACAACTGAGGTCAAGGACGCCCGGGCGCGCTTGGACCTTACTTCGGCCGATCTTGAGCGTGTCCGGTCTTCGGTCCAGCAGGAAAAACAGGATTGGGAGTCTCGCGTACAACAAGAACGTCTGGCTAAGGAGAAGGCCAAAGAACAGTTGGCCGCACGCTTGGACGAAGTGGCCAAACGCAAGAATGCTCGCTTGTTTTGCATGTAACCCCGGGTAGGGCAAGGCAAGGCAGGCAAGGTAATCCCATGCAACTCCCAACCTTCAACCTTCACCCCTCAACCTTCAACTCCCACTTCTCGTCCCAACCACGCCGCCGCTTGCTGATACCCTGCCTCGGTGTTTGGCCACTCTTTTCGGGAGGGAGAGGGTGGGAGGAGGGGAGGGACTTGGGACTTGGGGATTTGTTTTATTTTGGCTCGGTCCTGCCCACGTTTTTTTTACCTTTTGTGCCCCTCCCCCACTCCCTCCCTCCCTCCCACCACTCACTTTCTTCTCTCGTTTTTGCCCTCTCGATTTACCCTCTTCGCTGTCTTTACGTTCTTGCCCCCCTAACCCTCTCCCCTTTTCCCCTTCGCCTGTTTCGCACTGCGCTTCCCGGAGACTTGTGCGCTTCCCCTCGTTCGCTCCGTTCGCCCCGTTACCCTCGTTCCCCTCGTTCTTCTTTTGCTTGCTTGCTTGCTGTACATTCTTTCGCTTGCTATCGGGATCGGATACAGGTACGACCTCCTTCCGGGTACCCGCGTTCCGCGTACCGCGTACCGGTTAGGACTGTCCTATGAGGTCCCTAGATAGCCGCGAAAGTAGCTGGATGCAAAGGTCGGAGTGAGGTTGGTGAGAGTAAGAGGTAACGTGGTACCAGGAGGAGGGGGAGGTGGAAGGTGGAAGGTGGGATGGGTGGTACGTGGTACATAGCTAATCGAAATTTCTTGTGCACAATCTTGTCATCGATCATCTGACATCCTGGGAACTCCCAGGGGCGCGGTGCCTTTTCAACGCCGTGTGGGGGACACCAAAGTGCACCCTGAACGTCCTGAAGGGACTTGCCCAAGGCGAGCGGTGGGTGGCTAGCCTAGAGGGTGATGTCTGATTAATGATTGCGACCTGCGGCCGATCCAAGCGGCGCCGCAGCTTGGACTCACCCGACATCACGCATCTCTGCCTATATGGAGTGTTTGTCGATTGCGCATTTTGCGGCCCAGAGTCACAGAATATAAACCCAGCCTCCCCTTTTCCCTTCTTCGCATACAGCAACTGCCAATCCCCAACGAGCATTGCTCCCTCCCATCACCCACGTGTGAACAATACGCAAGTACCTTCCCATCTCTCGTCATCATCATGTCGGCTACTCTTGCCGGCCTTTCCCTCCAAGACCCAGGACACAGCCTGGCCGAGGACACTCATGTACTTGATGAAAAAGTAGTGAAATCGGACGAGGTTGTCATTCCCGCCTTCAATCGTACCTTGTCGCACGACCGTATCGCGCGGGGTCTCGAGTACCACGGTTTCCATGGTGCATTACTTGAGGAGTACCACTACTGGGCCCGTGTCCAGCGTGAGGAAGAAGAGGAGGACTATCGCAACGGTATCCGGGGAACCAACCCGGCCGTGGAGCTGGTCCGTCAGTTTACCAAGAAACGGGCCACGCCCACGCGAGCAGCTGCAGCGCTCGACGAACCCCCTGACGAGAAAGAAATGGGAAAGCCCGAGGTAACCATGACTACCGATCTGACTGCCACCTCTCCCCAATACGAGGGGCTCCCCCCTGAGGCGGTCCATGACCTTGACCTCCATCGTGCTCTCCGTCTCACGGGCGTCAGCAGTGTGTTTGCCCTTATTGTCACAGATATTTTTGGTCCGGTTACGTCTCCTTACGCCCAGTCCCAAGTCGGCCTTGTTCCTGGAACAATTCTCTATGTTGTGGTACGTTTTCTGTGGAAGTTGACAACCATGTGCTGGTATCAACAACTACTTGCCACGAAATCCCCCACGAGCCCCTCGGGGCATCACAAAAGATATTTAGTACGCCGTGTGACGAAGTCGCGATGCTGACCTCCACTGTGCATTTTTGTTGGCAGATGGGCGTGTTGGCAGCTTTAAGTGGATGGCTGCTGCAGGTATGCTTCTGTGCACTGGATTCATCCCGGTTCCCTGTGCGCACGTATTCCGACATAGCAGAACGTCTCATTGGCCCTTGGTTCCGGCACCTGATCAGCATCCTCCAAGCCATTCAGCTTGTGTTCATGGTCGCAACCATCATTCTTAGCTGTGGCATGGGCTTAGTCCAGGTACGTTTTCTTCTTCTCTTTCGATTGGTACAAGGAAAATGATCGAACCCTGACTTTGAATTCGATACGTGTCCAGCTCATTACCAACACGCCTGGCCACGCGCTCTGCTTCACCGTGGGTGTCCTGGTGTGGGCCTTGGTCGGAATTGCAGTCACACGTTCGTCATCCCTCTCTTGACGCCTTCTCTTTCTATGCTAGAGCTCAGGTATTGACCTCTTATTCCTATTTCAGAGATCCGCACGCTCCGCGGCATGTCGTTGGCGTCCAACGTTGCGGTGATTCTCAACTTGCTCGTCGTATTTGTCACCATGGGCGTAATTCGCAACGAAGGCCCCGACTGGACTGCCGTAATGAACAATGGTCTTTCGTCTGACTCGGCGCCCAAACCCATCGTCGTCGTGGCCTTTGCCCATGGCGATCTGCCGAGCAAGATTAACGGTATCAATAACATGGTTTTTGCTGTGAGTGCAGCGGGTCCCGAATTGGGAAGAGAGGCATAGCCTCACCAACTCCACCCCCCCTAGTCCCAAGGGCCGAGTCTCCTCTTTGTCTTTTCGCGCTTGTCTCTCACACTCTTCAGCGATTCGGCTAACACATCCCTTTCTGTTTTGATGGTACAGTACGCAGGAGCCATGGTGTTTATTGAGATGATGGCCGAGATGCGTCAGCCACGGGACTTTTACAAGGGCTGTTTCATGGCTCAGACGCTGATCTTGGTCATTTACCTCATTTACTCCATCTTCTTCTACTGCTACTCGGGCCAATGGACTCTACCACTGTCCTTCCAAGGCATAGCTGCCGGCAGAGCTCGCGACTTGTGCAACGTCCTTAGTATCATCACTTCGGTTGCTGCTACGTCCATCTACGCGTCCGTTGGCATCAAAACGTCATATATTGGCCTTGTTGAGGACCTCTTCCATGGGCCAAAGCTAACCACACGTGTGGGTAAGTGATGCCACCTTTCACCTCGCAAACACGAGGCTTGATATTTTGTGAGAATCTTATATGCTGACCGCCTTTCATTGTTTTCGCTTCATGCCAGGTTGGTGGTTAAGGATTCCCTGGTCGACAATGTACTGGGTGCTGAGCTATGTGATTGCCTCGGCCATCCCACAGGTCCAGACCGTGGCGGGAATCATCAGTGCCGTCGCGATTGTCAATTTCAGCTACTCATTCCCCTTTACCTTTGCACTGGCTTGGTGGATGCACTATGACGCTATGGTCGGGGATGGTGAATTCACCCCGTACGCTGGCGTCAAGCGGGTGGACAGCTGGCGCATGTGGTCCCGTTGGCGCCGGGGATTCTTCAGTGGCCACTGCTGTTTGGGAGGCTTGATGATCCCCTCGGTCGTGCCCAAAGCTGCGCTGTTGACTTTGGCCCTGGCTTCGTTCACCATGTCTGGCTTGGGCATGTACGGCTCCGGTGAAGCTATCAAGCAAACATTCCAACGAGGCGGGGCCACTGGTACCTCTTTTGGCTGCGCCTCTCCTGTCTAAAATGAGGTGAGTGCCACGGTCACTCCTACCGGCCCGTATATGACTACGACCTCCCGTTCTCCGCTCCCTTTCTCACGTGTTAGATTTCCTCCACCCTTTCCCCAAGTGTTAGTAATGCTTCCCCTCGCTACCTCCCAACACCCTGGCTTCCATTTACGGGGCCTGAGGCCTGACGATGCTTGTTTCCATGTCACGCGCTTGGCCACCATTTTTATGTCGTGTCGCCAGCAAGCTACATAACATAGGAGACTATAGGGGGAGCAACTAGGGTACCCAACAGCAGCACATGAAAGGGGAAGTGCTCATCGGTAGCCCGCACGGGCTCCGGGAAGCGTTTTGATGGAAATTCCGCACCAGACGGGGGCGAGTGCAGAAATGCAGACAGAACAAGCCGGCTACAGGGAAGGAGAGGGGGGGAAAGAGTAAAGACGAGTCTCTGCTTAGTCGAAGAGACCAAAGCCCATGTCATCGTCGGACTCCTCCTCCTCCTCCTTCTTCTCCTCGGCAGGGGCCGCCTCGGCAGCACCGCCAGCGGCAGCCACGGGGGCAGCAGCAACGGCGAACGCCTCGGGGTTGGCAAGGTACTCCTTAGCCTGGGCGGCACCCTCAAAGTCAATGTCGGTCGCCAAGGCAATGGCGATGAGGTCCTTGTAGGTGTTAACCAGCGAGTGGGTGACCGAGACAATGGTGGGGTAGTTGATCGCCAGCGAGATGGAAGCAATCTGGCGCACACCGGCCAGGAACGAGGCAACGAGGTCCTCCTCCTTAACGTCGAGCACCGAGTTGTCAAACACGTTGCCGTTGTCGTAGATCGAGGTGACGCTCATACCGTAGGTGAAGGGAGAGATGTTGAGCATGTTGAGCAGCGTCGCCTCCGAAGTGCCGACACGAGTGCCACCCTCCACCACACGGACGTCCGACACAATCTCAATGGTACCACGGGCAATCTTGGTGGGGATGTTGAGGGCCTGGAAGAACGAGGTCTTACCGGGCTCCATGCCAGTGTTGCCAGCCTTGACAATCACGTCGGCGGGGGGCGTAGGCACCAGCACGAGCGGGGGCGGCAACACGGTTCTCGAGGATCAGGTCACGAACCTCCTTCAGGTCGTCGTTGGTGAAGACAAAGCCAATGTTGCCACGGACAGCAGGCAGGATCTTCTCTGCTGCTTCTCGCCAACGATCTGGCGGATGGCACGGCGAGCCATGGTGTTCTTGCCCATCAGGACAACAGCCTTGCACGGAGAGCAGCACGGATCTGGTGCATCTGCTGCGAGCCGACATTGTCGACGTTGACAAAAGATCGAGTTGTAAGCCTCGAGCAGCTCGTTGAGCTTGGCAAACCAAGCTTCCTTCTGGCACGAGTAGCGCCCATTTTTGTGTTGGGAATAGACGAAAGGTTAAGTGAGAGGGAAAGAGCCACCGATGACTTCGGAGAATCAGGGGACCTTTACACACAGATCGACACGATGTCAGGACCAGCAAGGATGACTGTTGGCAGGCACGCCAACAAAGCGTAGCGATATCGACACAAGGAAGAGATACTTACAGGCTCTTTGGACGAGGTGGGGGTGGAGAGCTAAGCCGGAGCCGCGCCAACTTGACAAATAGCAACGTTCCCGGCAGCAGAGCCAGTCACGCCCACCAGGCGCTAGGGGAGTGTCTCGAGCGCTCGTAACCCTTGCGAAATTAATAGGGTTAGTGCCGCACCCCTTTGGCCACCTGGCCTGTATCTGCTCGTTTTGCGATTTTCCTCCCGCTAAACAGCCGTCCAGATAAAAAGACGCTCCGGCCTGCGTTACCGTTGTGGTTCCTTGCCACCTTTGAGGAAGCGACCCGTACTAGGTTCGCGAGAAGGTAGTGTGCGTACACGTGTCCCTTGCCCTTGCGCCTCGTTGTGTCTACGCCCTGCTGACCCTTTACCCTTCACGCAGCAAGATGCAGATCTTCGTCAAGACTCTGACGGGGAAGACGATCACCCTTGAGGTGGAGTCGGGCGACACCATCGACAATGTCAAGGCCAAGATCCAGGACAAGGAGGGCATTCCCCCTGACCAGCAGCGCCTGATCTTTGCGGGCAAGCAGCTTGAGGACGGCCGCACCCTTTCGGACTACAACATCCAGAAGGAGTCGACGCTCCACCTGGTGCTTCGTCTGCGTGGCGTGCCAAGAAGCGCAAAAAGAAGGTGTACACCACCCCCAAGAAGATCAAGCACAAGCACAAGAAGGTCAAGATGTCGACCCTCAAGTACTACAAGGTTGACTCGGAGGGCAAGATCCAGCGTCTTCGCCGCGAGTGCCCGAGCCCGACGTGCGGCCCTGGTATCTTCATGTCGTACCACAAGCAGGCCTCGGGTGTGCGCCAGTACTGCGCAAGTGCCACCTGACCTTCCTCCTCGACCAGGAGTAAGCGTGGCGCTGTTGCGCCGCCCATGCCTATGCATTCTATGCGTTCGTACCTTTTAGTGTGTCTCTGGGTGCTTGTCCTCGATAGCTGCCGGCGCCGTAGTTTTTGCAGGCCTCGGTTGGGCGGCTGCGCAGCACCACCACAACCGATGGCAGTAGGGTTGCGGGTGGTTATGTCAGCACGTGCTGCCGCGGCCGACAGAGGGGTGATGCGGTGCGCCACGATCTTATCACGCACTGCCGCCCGTTTAAGCACCGCCCCCACCACCTCCACTGCACCCCGCCAGCCGCCCAGCGCCCCTCGCGCCCTGCCCCTTCTCCTCTTGGCGTGCCCCCCCCGCCCGAGCCTGGCCCACTGCCGTCGATGCCCCCGTCCAGAGCCTGCGGGCGTCGCTGACAGCTGGGCTACAGTCCGTCTGGCAACAAGGACACGCTGCGGCAGCGCCTGCGCAAGGCTCGGCGCGCTGCCCCCAACCCCTCGTCCGAAGCGGGCGCAGACACGGATCCAGACGCGGACGCTGCGTCTGCTCGCTCTCCCTTTTCCCTCAAGTTCAAGCAGCGCCCTTGGACTCCCACCGTCCACACCTTTCTCGTTGCGGACATTGAAGCGACCTGTGAGCGCACGCGCCACCCGCCTCCGCCCGATGTGCGGAACGCCAAGCTCTTCAAGCAAACCTTACCTGGCTTTGACTACCCAAATGAGAGTACGTGACCCCCCCCCCCCCCCCCCCCCCCCCTTTGTCGGGCGTACTGATCTGTGCTTTTCGCAGTCATTGAGTTCCCCGTCGTGGTGTTGCAGTGGCAACGACAGACGCGCGAGTACGAGGAGGTAGCTCGTTTTCACCGCTTTGTCAAGCCCGTGTGGAGACCGCAATTGAGCCAGTTCTGCAAACAATTGACCGGGGTGGAACAGGCAGTGATTGATCAAGCGCCCGAATGGCCTGCTGTCGTATGGGGGTTGTTCAACTGGCTCAACCAGCTCGGCTTGCTGGAACAGCGATCTCGACATGACGCGCCGGACAAGTACCGCTTGGCCGAAGGCGTGTGCTGGGCCACCCATGGAGCGGAGGACCTCGCAAGCTTTGTACCAAAACAATGTTGGATCGCTGCCGAGGCATTGAGCTTGCTTCCTGGATTTGGTCCCCGGGCGCGCGAGGCTTACCTCCTCTCTGGCTCCGAGGTCCGTTGCTCGACATTCGCAAAGCCTTCTGTCAGCTGAGCCTCTTGGCTGAAGAAAAGAAAGAGTCGCACTACTCTCACAAGGATCTGACCATTTCGGGTATTCTACGCCACCTGGGCATGGAGTTCGAAGGCCGTCCGCATTCGGGCATGTGCGACACGGAAAACATTGTTCGTATCCTGGTCGAGATGGCCCGTCGTGTCCGGGATGGAGGCGCACAGGGTAGACGCCTAGATGGGAACACACCTAATGCTTGCCATTCCCACGCTGCCCGGGATACGACCGTGGACCTGGCTTTGGAGTTGGAGAATACCCATCTCACCCCGCTGTCCCCTCCGAGGCGACTACCAGCTCTACCTCGCAGCGCCAAGTTCGTCAGAGGCCACGACAGTCCGAGCTGAACCTGCGCTGCCTCCTGTATCTCTTTTGCATACCAGCCCTGCTAAGGCCGAGGTGGTGCTCAAGGCTAACACGAACCACAGCTCCTTTGGCAATACACCGTATTGGTGGATGAAGCGCCCCGGTCAGGTGGACTGGCCTTATCCGCCCGAGCCGTCATGAAGACGGACTATGGGAGTACCAGAGTGGGACACGGCTACTGCCTGGAGACGTTCCAATGTATAAACGCTGATCTATCCAAACGCTCACATGCCCTGCAGAGGTATCTGGGCCAAGGGAGTCCCAATCGAACCAGGCTGCCTCCGCGTCCCCTCATCGACCCTGGAGTGGATACGATGAAGGTCACTGTGATAGGATGTGCATCTCGGATTCGCAGTGGGTAAGGTAGCGTTTTGGTATGGAGCAAGTTGGTCGACTACCATAGCTGGTAAGGTTGTGGTAGTAGCTTTCGTTCAACGTTCAGACGGCTATGCCGGCCACCACTCGCCGGGCCTTATGCATCAATGTTCAACGAAGATGAGAAGCAGATGGGGCCTACGGCCCTGAGTCGTCGTAGGCCAACAAGATGCGATACTAGTTACTGACGATCGATTATCGAGATATTCATTGTTCATAGACCGCTCGATCACGCCTTTGCCCCATCTAGTAGCCGAAGGAATGCAATGTATTCCTCTGAGCAGAACGGCATATGAGGATCATTGACCATCATGAGCGATGACTACTAGTTGCCTTCTAGTCTATGCTCCATGCTGCCTCGGAGCGTTGGCACAACCACGACAAAGCACTGGTGTAGTAGCTGTCAGTCCGACTATCAATGGTAACTCTATCAGGTCTACGATGAACATGACATGTTTGTACCGTACGGTCCACCAAAGGAACGAATGAATTGTGCTCTAGGGCTATGGAACAGCATTGGGGACAAGGACAGGGAAGAGAGGATATCAAGACGAGGGTTGGGGTTGGGCTGGGGTGGTTGTAGTTGGGATTGGGTACCGATCCAATCGATCCACAGTTCGGATGATCCGGCCCGCAGGCCTCAGGCCACATTGCAGGGGAGAACGAGAGAGTGGGGAGGGAGCGAGTCCATGGGGAGGCGGCGGGCGGGTTGAGGATTTTTCGAGGATTATCGAGGGTTTCGATGGGTCGCAGGCCCACTGCGTGATCTGGATGCAGTGGGCCCGAGCAGTGGGTGGCCCATGGGACCAAACCAAAGGTTCCAAAGGGTCCAAAAAGGGAGAGAGGAGGGATCGAAAAGAGGTGAGTTGAGGGGGGGGGGGGGGGGGTTAACGCTTTCTGGTCTTCACGGTAGCCCCGTGCGCACCGCTGTCGATCGCCGGGCGAGCGGGGGAGACGTGGGCACTGGTGGGGTGGCGACCAAGGCTTGACGGCGCCCCGCCAAGATCCAAGGATGACGCATGGCCTGTTCGGGTTTCATCCTCCGGTCCGGGTCCCAAAGCAAGCAGCGCGAGACAAAGTCGATGAACAGGTCTTCTTGCGCATGGGCGGCCGCTGGGCTCGACGGAGAAGGACCGCGGGTGCCTAGTCCTTGGCTGGAACGGGAGGGCGTACTGCGCAAGGCTTGGGCCAAGGTCTTGCTACCAGGCCGTCGGACGGTTGCGGCTGCTCTTTACCGGTCGAGGTTGGCCCCCGGGTCAAAGAAGAACTTTTTGCGCGACGAGCGGTCGATAAGGTACTTGTCCGGAATCCCAAATACTTCCATGATACACGCCAGTTGTTCCTGCTCGTTCTCACCTGGGAACAGTGGGCAGCCCGTGTAGAGTTCGGCAACGATGCACCCTAGACTCCACATATCAATCGCAGTGTGGTAGCTCAGCCCCAATATCACCTCGGGCGAACGGTAAAAGCGGGATTGAATGTACGTGTACACTCGCTCCGTCTCACGACACGATGAGCCAAAGTCGATCACTTTAATTGCCGACTTGGCTGGATGACAGAGGAGGATGTTCTCGGGCTTCAGATCGCAGTGGACGACACGGTGTTTGCGCAACAGACATAGCGACGCGAGCACTTGCGTCGTGATCCGTCGAACGAGACGGAGACTCAGGCCGGCAAACCCACTGGCCTTGATCAGCTCGTAGAGGTTAATGTTGAGCAGCTCTGTCGAGATGCAGAGATGGTCTCGGAAGTAAAACGAGTGGGTCATCTTGATCACGTTGTGCGTGTCGTCCGGATCCCATTCGGTCAGGCGACGCAGAATATCCACTTCCACAACCGCTTGGTGGTGGAAGCGCTTTTTGTTGCGGATCAACTTGATCGCCACCCATTCCCCTGTCTTGTGGTCCTTGCACCGCAGCACCTGGCCAAACGAGCCGCGGCCCAACAAATCAACACCCGTACCGATACGCCAAGTGGTCATGGGACACTGCACGGTAGTCCCCCCGATCGTCGTCGTAGCCGTAATTAAACTGGGGTTGATCAAGCGAGGGGATGTACTTGTTGCTCGCGTTTTGACCACTAGTAAAACGCTTCGTAGTCGTACATTTCTCGAATCTCAAAGTCGTTCAAGTGCGGGCCATACTCACCTCGGCTTGACGTCGCGATAGCGCACGGCAAGGTGCGCTGGGAAGAGGAGGAAAAGGAGCGCATCAATTTCTTCCTGCGACGCACCCGCTTTCCGTTTCTTGGCTTCGGCCCGACGGACAAAACTAGCCATCTCCTCGTCCCCAGCGCGTTCATCGGTCCATTGCGAAGGAGGAGGGGGCGTGGTCGAACTGCTGCCCCCGGTACGACTGCTTCCGCGTAAGGCCAAACCCGGACCTGAGGACACCAACTGCGCATGCGCTTCCCGCGCCGTCGCCGCCACAGCAGAAGCAGACGGACTGCACTAGCTCCAGCCAAGGACAATCGACGTACCCGGGACGATCCACCCACTCGGCTCACGGCCGCAGGCGCCGTACTAGTACCCGTCGAGCTCCCCTTGGCCGGACCAAAGTCGCTGTCTAAGGTGCTGGATACAGAGGTCGCAACCCCCGCCGCCGTAGCAACACTTGCATGGCTAGCTTCTTTGTTAGCGTCATGACTTTCCTTCTCCCGAGCAAAGAGGGACTGGAGAATGGAGCGCTCAGAGGATGTCAGATGGGATGACTGACCGCCCCCTGGCCCTTCGCATCGCCCCATCAATCTCAGCTTGCGTCTTGGCGGCTGTATAGGCGTTGAGGATAGACAAAATGGGGTTTGAGGTGGTTGCAGAGGTGGAGACAGAGGTGGATGCGGTTTCGATCTTGGGCGAAACTAACAGGGACGAAGCGGATGCGGAGCTGGGCAGAGAAGGTCGTACTGTTGGAGAATTCGCAGGTAGAGGGGGGCGCGTAGAAGAAGGGCGACCCAATCCGTCGGATGAGGGCTCACCTTCTGATCGTCGCTCTAGTACGCGAGACAAACGTACAGCTGTAGAAGACAACACCTCCTGTTTTTCCTCGTGGGTATGGTGCGAAGGGACGGAACGGAGGGACGCATTAGGGAGTTTGTGCGGGGCCAAGTGTTCCTCACCTCGTTCCTTCTCCTTCTCCCTCTCCTTCGCCTTCTCCTTCTCCTTCTCCTTCTCCGTCTCCTTCTCTTTCGCCTTCTCCCGCTCTCGCTCTCGCTCCCGCTCCCGCTCCGCATACTTCAACGACCCAATCGCGCGGGGAATGCGCGACGGTCCTCGCGCCCCACTGCCTACCGAGTACTTGGACCCGCTCCCCGACGCGATCGGCACACCAAATTGAGATACCCCCCCGACCCGAGTTGGCACTCGCACCCGACATCACGGGGTACCCCGACGCAGGTCGGCGTCCAACGGGCTCGGTATGCGACGCGCCACCACTTCCCTCCTCCTGCACCGCGAACACGGTACAGGCGCGTTCAAGCTCGAGGAACTGGCATGAGCCAACCGGCGCGCCGGACCGTCGTATCCGTAGAACCGGTGGCACCGGCGGTACCTGTGGAACCGGTCGTACCACGCTGTGGCGGGCTGGGGAAAAGACGGATGGCCGTGGGGGAAGAGGCAACCGCGCCATTGTCAGAGGGGGCAACATCGGTGCGGCCACCGGCTTGCCAGGGGACCGTCCGGGTAACGTCTGGTCCAAAGATGTCATGCCGCGTTAGCGTCCTTTCGGGTTCAGTCTTTCTTTCTTTGTAGGGGTAGGGACGGGAGGAAGACGAGACAAAGACAAAGAGGAGGAGGAGTACGTACCGTCGTTCTCTTTCGGATCGATTCGGACGTACGGCGTGGTATGCGAGGGAGGTTGGGGGATTTGGGCGATTTGATGGAGTTGGGAGGCTGGGAGGGGGCGATGAAGGTGGGTTCGTTCTTCTTCGTTTGGCATGGGGATCGTGGGAGTGCGGCGGGTGGTGCCTGCATGGGTGGCGCTCCGGAATGAGGGGGAACAAGAACCAGTAAGTGAGAGACCCAAGGGCGTCAACCCCTTCCCCGCGTCCAATGTACTGGTGCGAGACGAGAACGGGACCTGGTTCGCCACCGGATGCGCATTACGATGGGCACGGGGGGAGGAAGATTCCTTCTCAGTAGGTCGAGCTTGCTCACGCTGCCGCGGTGGGACAGACGTGGGAGAAGTAAGACCCGATTGGGCAGGGCCAAGCTCGGCTGTCAGAGGTCCCGACCCAGATCCGGATGCTGCGGTAAAAGCTACATTAAGGGGGGGAAGGGGCCTGGACGTCGGTGTGGCGAGAGCCCGAAGAGCTCGTAGGGGACAGGTCATGAACACGCTGAGAGGGATGCGGCTTGGTCCACCTTTCTGATCGTTCTGATCCTTCCCATCCTTCTGATTCTTCCGATCCTTCCGATCCCTCGGATCGGGAGGGAGGGAGGGAAGTGGATCCAGCCAACGGAACAAAGGACTGGACTGGAATTGAGACTGGGCTTGAGACCCAGACTGGGACAGGAGACCTGGGACGCTCAGCGCCGCTGCCGCACCCGACCCATGCGAGGTAGGATCTAAACTCGGGGCGGTTGTTGTGGTCGTGGTGGTTGTGGTGGTTGTGGTATGTGGGGTGGGTATGCGGGATCGGATCATGGGGTTGACAGGGGCGAGGAAGAGCCAGGGGCTAGAGCGGGGGGAGGGGGAGGGCCTGTGCCGTTTGTCAAGCTAGTGCCCGACGCGACACTGCCACCCACGCAGTGGGGCCCGATGACACGGAGCGAGACAGGCGAATGGGACTGGTTCGGCGGATGGGAGCCGGGAGAGCGGAAGAGGAGGCGGACGCGGGGGCGGTGGAACGTGGAGCCAAGGCAGGTCCTGTGGGTGCGGATGCGGATGCGAATGCGGATGTGGAAGGGGCTGTGGCGGGCCGGCTAGGGGTAGGGAAGTAAGTTGGCCCAGAGACGAGGGCGCAGCCAAGCTGGTCCGCAGCCGAGGCAGTTTGCCCGAATGGACGGCCGCCGGTTTGGCCGAGGCCATTGACGCTGTATTGGAGGCCGATAGGGACGAAGGGTGGGTGTGCGGTGCGGGCGGGACGGGATCAGGGACCCCTCGCCTGGAGCCGACGCTTTGGCACCGACTGGAGGTAACCCAGGATGGGCGATCGATCCAGCCGGCTTGGAACTACTGGCCACCCTAGGCGAGCCGATTCCTTCGGTAGAGCCTATACTCCCTGACCCTGACCGCCGAGCGCGCGGGTGGAAGGCGTCGAGCGCAGCGCCGGTTTCGTGCCCTGGGCACGCGTCGTGGCCGACGCGCCAACCGACGTGCCGGCTGACGTGGGGGGGCTCTCCACCGCCCCGCCTTCGAGGCCCGCGTCGAAGCGGCAAAGTGGCCCGGAGGTGGCCGACCCACCAGAGACAGCCGTTTGACTCTCACACTTGGCTCGCTGCCGGCCTCCATCGCACTGCCCGCTTCGCGTGTGGAAGAAGACAGCGTGCCTGTCATTGTCTTGCGTCGGCTGATGGAGGGGGGGGGGGTGGATCGAAGATCCAGCGACATGAGGCTTGACGACCGAGTTGGTCCTGCCCGGTACACGCTTCGTATGGGTCAGGGGGAACGCTGGGACGGCCATTGCCTCGGCTGCGCTGGGCGAGAGTGGGGGAGGGGGGGAGCGGCGGCAGCACAAGAGGGAGGTGATGGGATGCCTATGTTGTTGGTCCTCGCGCCTTCCGAGGGGGCAGGAACAGAGGTCCGGGTGCGGTCGCTCTTGTTGGAAGGAGACAAGAAAGGGAGCATCTTCTGTTCCCGCTCCTGTTCCTGCTCCTGCTCCTCGTCGTCCTGCGCGGCCTGCTGTGGGGCAGGGGAGTGTTCGAGGATGGCGCTAAGCAGGCCGGGTGCGTCCGATTGCACTAGCCCATCCCGCCCAGGGGCGCGAGGCTCGGCGCTGGCGGCGTCGGACAAACGCAGGCTAACGTCGGAGGCGGGATGGTGGGGGGGGCTGGGGGCGGGCAGGGCCGGGCGGAGGCGCAGCGGGGCGCCGAGTGGGGGCGAGACGGGGTGGCGGGCGCGTGGGGAGGGCGCATGGCGGCGGGACGCATGTACGCGGGCGACGGAGCAGAGCCAAGCGGCGCACAGCCTCCGCCCGCCGCCACCCGCCGCCACCCCCGCCCGCCCCCTGGCCGTCGCCGTCGCCCGTCGCGCGTCCAGGCGCACCTCGGACGAAGCGCCGCCTAACCTCGGCCTAGTCTCTGCGCCTACGCCCCCCCCCCACTGCCCCCGTGCCCCCGCCCCGTCTCTCAAATCTCAATTCTTACGTCTCAAGCGTCCATTCCTTTTCAGCCCCTCACAAACGACTCAACATACGCATTGGCTATTCCACACAGCAGAGCCCCCACCAGGCGCAGCACACGCCCAAGATGCGAGCGCAGGGGAAACAAACGAAGGAGGACATGTATCGAGGACCGAGTGTCCAGTGCTATGTGCGCACACCAAGAACGTGGGCCGGCCACCTTCCTAACCAAGCGCCAGCGATGGAGCGGGCCCCAGGCAGCACCGCGGGAACAGCAGAAAAAGGGAAAACAACGAGTGGGCATGCCAGGTCCAACGCAGGTGTTAGTAGGCGCCGGTACCAAGCCCCAGGAAACCCAGAAAGAAGCAGAAAAAACCTAGGGCCCAGACTGCGCTCTCGGCATATGGCACAGTAGGCTGAAAGGCGCTACGGCGTCCTTGTTGGCAGCTCAGCATGACCATCCGTCAGGGGGAAGTAGAGACCAACACTCTGGGCGGGCAGCAGAGCAACAGGACGGGATCCCATCCGAACAGCTGACACGGGCGGCCAACCGGGTGACCTCTCCTGTTCCGATCCTTTCGGTGTCGAAGCACATGGAGATGTGCCGGTCTTCCCCAACACCGCCTAGGTCCAGGTCTCGGCCCAGGTCCTCCCCTCCGCCCAGAGTGGAAAGAGGTACGTGTGTGTGCTGCTGTTGCGCGGATGATACGTCGGCTCCCTCGGGCTGCCAGGGCGGTAGGGAACCAGCGAGCCTTCCTTCCTCTGGGATTGCGCCTGTTGTGCCCGCCCTGGGCACCGAGCACAATGGAATCGCAGTGCTCACTAGGTCACTGTAACGTTTGCTCCGCACCCGTCGCCCAAGCGATCCCGATCGACGCGACCACGAACCATGTTCGTCGCCAGAGCGCCCCAACAACGTACCGCTTTTCCCCAGCTCCCCTGCTGCTGCTGCCTCTGAAGTAGGTGTGCCACGTACGCCACGTACACCGCCCACGGGAGATCCTGTGAGCCTCGATTCGCCTTCCTTCGCCTGCGCAGATCCGCGTCAGCGTAGGGACCGCTTCCTCGCACCCGGCCATGACACATTGACGTCCCTGGCCCTGGTGCGAGACCTGCCACATCAGACGATTGCGCGCCGGTTCAGGCGCGTGCGTGTGCGCCCGCTCCCCGCCTTGGCTGGGGGCACTTCGGTCTCCCGTCTCCGCAAGCGGGTCTTCCGCTTCCACCTGATCAAGCTCGGGAGGTACCGCGCTCGTATCCTCCTCGCGCTGCGTTTCCTCGGTCCCACTGGCGCCTCTTCGTGTGCAGACGGTCCAGGGAGACCAAGCGTGTCCCTTGTCGTCCCACCGAATCAGAACGTGCCGTCTCCCGTCCCAGTACGTCCTGGATCTCCTGCAGCGGTTGCGGTTGCGGCTGCTGCTGCTGTTGTTGCTGCTGTTGTTGCTGGCCCCCGAGCTCGTGTAGGCGCGCCTTGATTTCCAACGTTTCAGCCCGCGCTCGCACCGCCTCGTCCGCGCCTGGTCCAATTCACGTTGGACTCCAGCGAGCGTGCGGGCCTGCGCGGCAGCCTCGGCACGTACTGCGTTTGGGCCGTGTGAGCTGGTCCAGCTGCGCACGTACCCCCGCGACGGTCGCTTGGCTCTGCCGTAGTTGCTCCGCTTGCACCTGGTGCGCATGAGCATACGTCGCTTGCATCGTCTCCACTGCCCGGGTTTGTTGGTCCAGCAGGTCCAGTAGCGCAAGTACCGTCGAGCGGAAGAAGGCGATGCCCGCCCTCCAACCCTCTTCGTTGCTCGTCGTGGTCGTACCACACCGGGCACACTGGAGTGGGCCTGGGCCTGCCACCCTACCCTCCCCACCATCACTACCTTGGCCACCCATTCGGGTCTCTACCGCTCTTGACCACGTTCTTCCCGCCCAACTTGTCGGTCCAGGCCGCGACGGAGGCCGAACAGACGTCCGGAGCCAAGGTGAAGGCGTAGGTGTGGGGTGTAGCAGTAGACGTGGACGTAGTGGTAGTGGTAGGGTAGGGGTAGGGGTAGCATCGGACGAACCCGGGCCGAGCCGCAACCGAGCACTCACTTCGCTTCGACGCGGCCAGGTGTGCGACAGGGAACGGTTGGCAGGCGCACTTTCTACTTGCGGTTCGGCTCGGCCGCGCTGGTTGGCCTTGGCAGGCAAGGTTACGGTCGGTATAGGCTCGGTCGAAGGAGAAAGGGTAGAGCTTGCGGTAGCGCCCCGTTGAGCCCCAGTTTCGGCTTCAGCTGCCCCAGTTTCGGCTTCAGCTTCAGCCCCAGCTTCGGCCCCAGCTTCGGCCTCAGCCAGGTCAGGCCAAGCGAACGCGGACGAGCGGAGGGACGAACTGGAACGGAGGCGCGTGCCTACCGACCCTACTTCCTCCCCCCTCCCTCGCCACGCTACTACTCGGTACGGCAGTGGAAACGGCGGTGGAAACGGCAGTGGAAACGGAAGTAGAAACGCTACTCCCCGACCGTGGATGGTGCCCATGGTACGAAGAAGAAGAAGAAGAAGATATAGGCGCACCAACGTACGAAAATAGGGGTGAAGAAATCGTAGTGATCTCCTCTTCCTCTTCCTCTTCCCCTTCCCCTTCCTTTTCCTCTTGTTTCTCTCCTATCTCCCCAGAAAGGACGGAAGCAGGCGTGTGGCCCCGCGTCCCAACCCGCTCTTCCGTACCGAGTCAGAATCAGAATCCATCTCGGGACTGGGATTGGGATCGGGATCGGGATTGGAGTTGGGATCGGAATCTGGATTGGGATCGATACGCACACGCGCACCCGTGCCCGTGGCCGTGCCCGTGGCCGTGCCCGCCCCCCCGGCAGACCTAGCCCTACGACGGTCGCGCGTCAAACTCAGCATGCGACCCAACACTGTATCGGGGTGCCCAGCGCACTAAGTGGGATCTCGCCCGCTTGCGAATCCAGCGTTTCCACCCAATCCATTCCCCCCCCACCGGCCGACACTTCCGGCGCGGAAACCGTGCGTGCATGCGATGAGGACGCCGGCCGCATCACCACCGTCTCACCTGGACTGGTGCTGGTCCGCGCGCGGCAGCGCAAGATGAGCTTGATGCGGCGCGCAGTAGCAGGCCAGGCGGACGGGTGTGGAGAGAATGTAGATGCAGAAGGGGCAGAGGGGGCAGAAGAGGCAGATGGCAGGACATCGGGATGCCGCGTTGGACCAGCCACGTCCTTGGATGCACTTGATGCGTCATGGGCAAGTTGCGCTGTCTCGGTCTCGGGTTCCGTTTCGGTCTCGGTTTCGGCCTCGGCCTCGGTCGCAGGCTCGGGTTCGGAGGAGATGGGGAGAGCGGAGCGGGCGCTGCCGAAATCGAGTACCGAGTTACTTGGTCGCGTGCATGATCTTGGTCGTCTCCTCTCGTCCGAAAGCGGGTCCGAGAGCGGGTCTGAGAGAGGGTCTGAGAGGGGTCGGGCGGGATGCGAGAAGGCTGAGACGAACGCGAAGGTGAGTCGCCGATGCTTCTTGTTAATGTACGGCAGAGGAGGGAGGGTGGAGCTAGATGCATGGGGAGCAAGGCGTTATGACCCTGTGGGGGGGCGAGAAACGCGAGGGGGTGGTTGTGTGGCGGGGAGGTGGGGGCGGGATCGGTCGACGAGGTTCCTGTGCATTGGGCGTCGAGACTGCTCGGATAAGGAAAGTTTGTGATTGTAGGTGTGGTGGGTGCAGTTGGCGCGGCTGGTCGTCGGGAGAACGCGCCACGTGCCACCCCTGGACGAGATCCAAGGAAATGTACGGGTGCGAAAACGCTCCGGCATCCAGATCTGCCACTACCACACGTCCCGGGCTCTTGCTGAATCGGGGGAAGATCAGCAGAGAGGAGCCCACGTAGATCGTATCGGCCCTGTCGGTAGGGGGGCACCGATGCCTGTCCAGCGGATCCAGGCAATGTGGGCGGCGTCGCCGGATACGGATACGGCGGGAACAGCTGTGCAAACCGAGCTGCCGTCCCAGGCGTGCCAGCCGGCAAGGGCGGTAAGGGTTTGTTGCGAGCACCGAGACGGAGCGCAGTATGGCGTGCGCGTGCGCGGGTCGTGGCGCGCAGCGCGGCGAGAGCGGGAGGAGCGGGGCGGAGCGAACGGAGCGGAGGGAAGGAGCGACGGAGCAGAGGGCGAGAGCGGGTGCTGTGGGCGGTGGACCCGGTGGTGGATGCGAGGGAGGGCACGCGACAGAGGTTGCTTAGACCCGTAAAGGCCAGACAGCTGGCTAGCCCAGCAAAGAGGGCGGCGGGTGCGGGTGCGTTTGCGGCGGGCAGAGTGGGGCGGCGGACGGGCCTGCCACGGCGCGCCCAGCGTGGCGACCGACGCCATGGAGAGCGCGGGGGTGGGGGGGAGGCAGTGGTGGGAGCAAAGACAAGGGGGTGGTTGCCAGCGGGCACATGCCAACATGCAAGAGGATGGCAGGTGTGGCGTAGGCAGGCGGGCGGTGTCGGCGACACTGCTGCTGGGCGGGGGGGGTCTGGGGGTGGCCAACTACACTACCGCTCGAAAAGGTGTCATCGGGTGAGTACCGCGTAAACGACTGTGCTCAGTGCCTGAGTATGTTGGAGCGCTCGAGCACCGAGTGCCTGATCGATGATCCACGGATGCTGAGTACGTTGAACAGGTGCGTGGGAGCACTGAGTACTACAACTGGGAGTTAGCGGTTACCGAGATATGCCCCGACGTAGCACTATGAATATGAGGCTGGAGCTTGAAGACGAGTGTGTGCATGAGGGGCGCTGCGGCCTGAGGCACGGATGTGTCCCCTGAGGACTCCAGAGTAACGGAGTCCTGAGTTTGGGGGAGCTCTGATCGGCGTTGCTGACGCTGATTGCGACGGCGGTCTGAGATCTGATGACCGCCACAGAGGCGATGACGAGGATCGAGGGGGCACCCCAAAGACAGGGGAGGCTCGGGTACAGTACTGTGAAGATACGCCAAGGCAGACAGACGGTACGTGCCGCGTGTGACGTACGTGTGGAGGCTAAAGGCCCTGATGGAGGAGGGCTGCTCGAGTTGCTTATATTTGGGTTCGAGTTCAATTGCTGACATGTGACAGAGGTTGACGTGCTGACGTCGCAGCCGTCGTACCTCGACCCCAGTGGGAACACTGCTGGGAAGCCAGGCACCCCGCGGCACTGCACCGCCCACCCCCACCCGCCGCCACCACCCTGACGGCGGCGCCCCGCACGGCGCCAGCCATGCCAGCTGCCGACGCGAGCTGCGAGACGAAACTGCCCCTGTGCCTCGCCGCCAGCATCGCTGGCCTGGCCTGCTCCACCGCGTCCCTCGCCTGGCTCGCCCCAGCTCGTACCTTTCCCCCCCCCCCCCCCGATCGTCAGTGGCCCACACTCGATACACCCCCACACCCTGATCACCCTGACATGTATCCTGCCAGCTCCTCGGGCTCTTCGCCCTTCGCTACTAACCACGCCGCCCGGCGCCCTCGGTCTCCATCCCAAGTAGAGCAGGCAGATGGGAAGATCGAAGAACGACAAACGAGAAACGCAAGGCAGAACCGAATCAGGCGTCTTTGGACGGGCGAGACGAGCGCGAGAACCGGTTCTTCATTTATAGCCCAGCAAAGAATGACCCGTTGTTTCCTGCTTCCTTTGTCGTCTCTCTCTCTCTCTTCTCTCTCTCTCTCTCGCATATCCATCGACCATTTCCCTCAGCAATCCCGTGCATAAGAGCGGGACAATTAATTGGGATTGACGAGGTAGGACATGACTGTAACCCACTCACTTTTGCTGCGCCTTGGCCTTGTCGACCAAAGCTTGCTGAATCGGTCGCAGCGAGGAACAGACAAAGTCGAGACGAGGGGTGGACAGATTGTGCAGGCGAGCACGAGTTAGAGCGAGTCGAGGATGGGAACAAACTCCATTGGACGTTGGTTCTCGAGATCAATCAAGATCGATGGCTTGAACTGTGGCGAAAGGTTGCTCACCACTCTTCTCCACGTGCCTGCGCTCGCGTTGGAACCGAGGCGCATCCTTCAGCGTCACATTCATCGCCGTATCCACGCTCGAGTCAGGATACTCTTCTGCCCCAATCCCACACGCACGCGCAATCAACACAATCTCCTCCATCAGGCCCCGCACCAGCTGATCGTCCCGTCCAAACACGAATCTTGCAACAGGCTGTACACCGGTTGGCGAGCTGGCCGCACCGAACCAAACGAGACCAAGTGGCCGCGTCAGTACCGTTCCACTCGCTCCGCCCTCCAAACACCCACTACGCTTGCACCGGCAAGCCAAGCCCAACGTACCGTACAGCACACAGCCCCCCCACGCTGCATTCCACAACACCTTTTTCCATCGCAGCGGCTGGATATCGAGTACGGGCACCGCGTTGCCCCCGCCGGCGCGGTACAACTCAACAAAGCGATGAAACGATGCGCGTTCTGGCGCTGATTCGGGCACTTGGTCCAAGGGCAAGGCAGGGTAGAGTCCCATGTCCAGTCGCTCCAACTTGCCATGCTCAATCTTGCGTCCGCCATCGAGCAAGTTGGACCCGACCCAGGCAGTGCAGGAGATGATGTTGGATGCCAAGCCAGGTAGGACAAGCGACTTGTGCACCTCCTCCTCAATCCCAATCCCATTTTGAATCAGGACAATCGTAGGTGCCGTCTCGTGGCTGCGGGCCGACGCAACGCATCCCGAATCAGCGTCGACAACGGCGCCACATCCGGCGTACACTTGGCCGTCACCAACACATAGTCGTACGTCCGGTCCGCAGCCTCACTCAACGAACTAAACGCTCGCGATGGCTTCCACCCCGCCGTCTTGCCAAACAGCGCACTGTCCACATCCACACCCCCGCCCGTAGAGGCCAAGTGGGCATAATTGCTCCGCGCTACGCTCGACACTTCCACCCCCCACGGGACAGGATGAAACTGTACAGCACCCCGAGCGCGCCCATGCCGATCGTTAGCAGCTGCGGCGCACGCTGCGAGGACACCGGAGTAAGCTGAGCGTCGACCATGGTGGGCTAGACAGTGCAGCAGGTGGCCAGCTGGTGGTGGGAGGCAGGCGAACCGCTCACGATCACATGTCACAAAGAAGGTCCAATACCAAAGGATCATCGATTGATCAGATATGTGATCGATGATGCAGGACGCAGGATGCTCGATGCAAGTCACCTACACTATGTCCGTGCTTACAACCGTGGCTTGACGCGTCACTGTGACGCTTGATCTGAATGATCTTGGGCTTCTGCCGCTTCGCCTGCCGCTTCGGTCGTCAACGCGCCATACACCGAAGGAGTGGCCGGTCCAAATGTGCGTGCGTACCCGCAGAGTTCAGCAGTTCGGCCATTGTCGGGCAGGAGTCCGAGCGAGAAGGAACGAAGAGGAAGGTGTGGGACAGCATGGGATTGGAAATTGGAGGGCCATGTCACTAGCATGTCACTGCCCGTTTCAAATACGACGCGGCGCGGATAGATGCCCATGTCCCCACTTGTACTTCTATGTATTGGGAACACAGACATCTGTGGTACATGGTGTAGTGGTATCATGCCTCTTTGGGATCACCCAATCATAGAGGAGGTCCTCGGTTCAATCCCGGGTGTACCCCAACCTTTTTTTGTTTTGGGCCTAGCGAAAAAGCCCAGGGAACCCATAACCTTACAGTCGTTAGTCAATCGGGGAGTGGCAGATACATTTCACCTTTCAGCGTCCCAGAAGGCCTGGCTACACTGACTACCGATTAATGGGACTGAGTACTGATTAATGATCCTACCTGGAGGGCGACACAGGTGGGGAGGCAGCGTGACACACCCTGTTAAAATATTTTTATTGCGCCGCCGCAACCCTATCCGCTGGCTTCGCTACCCGCCCGTTGTCCATCGCTCACCACGCTTATCCTGACGCCCGACAACAACTTGATCGCCCGTTCTCGATATGGTATGTCGCTTCTCTGGCACCCGCCGGAGCATGGCCTTGCTGGTTTGGGGTTGTTCATTGTCCTCGGGGGCAATCTTTGTCTCTGCAAGAGTTGCTGTCGCACAGGCCCCTTTGGCACCCTGCCCATCCGCACAGCGCGACACGACCAACTGACCTTGCCTCTTTTTTCCACCGTAGTCCAAGCGTACCACGAAGGTTGGCATTACCGGCAAGTACGGTACCCGCTACGGTTCCACCTTGCGTCGGCAGGTCAAGAAGATTGAGATCTCCCAGCACGCGCGGTACACGTGCGCGTTTTGCGGCAAGGACGCTGTCAAGAGGCGCGCGGTCGGCATCTGGGACTGCCGTGCTTGCAAGAAGCAGGTCGCGGGTGGTGCCTGGGCTCTCTCCACCACGGCTGCTGCTACCGTCCGCAGCACCATCCGCCGTCTGCGCGAGCTTTCGGATGCGTAAGGTGTGGTGCACTTCTCTCCCCCGGGTTGGAACAGCTTGCCAGGCGTAACACTCCTGTTTTCCTATTGCCGTGCTGCAGGTTGTTGTCCTCGCCCTGATCCTTCGGTTTGGTCGTTCAGAGCCTTTTGCACGGCAAACCTGTGCACCGTATGCTCTCTTCCATGGACTTGAGCCGCACTGCTGGAGGGTTGGATTCTCTATTCAGTCACCTGTGTACATGCCTGATCCGCCAAGCTTGTGCTCCCCAAAAATTATGTGCACTGTGCAATCAACCGCACCTGCTTTCTGCGCAACGCATGTAGGAGTTCCCTGTAGTTCCCTCAGATCTATTCCAACGAGTGTAGACGCATACGGAGCGAGACGTAGTTTGCTCACACGTCCGTTTTACTTGTGGCATGAGCTTCCCGCTCAGACTTGTGAGCTTGCTCGTGGGCGAGGCGGGACGATTTGCCGTGTTCTCCTGGAAAATGGGGAACGTTTGGGAAGAACGATAGCGGCGTAGGACGGTCTGGCTCAACAAGGTCCCACTAGGTTGGCCATTCCCGTTGGTTGCCCTGTTGCCGCAGCCACTGGAGCTTGGGGGCCGTTAAGGTCCGACCCTTCGGCCAAGGGTTGGTTAATCCCCAGTGACGTTAACTCGGTGGTGGCAATTTGGACCGCTTGTCTTTGGCATCGTCCAGGACGCGGACCAAGCCCGGGTCAATAGGAATGCGGCCGAGAAAGTGGATGCCTTCCTTTTCGGCAAGAGCTTGCCCCCCGCCCCGACCCCACACGTTGGTGCACTCGGTTGCAGTGCGGACAGACATACCCGCTCATGTTTTCAATCAGACCGAGTAAGGGAAGACCCGTCTTGCGTGTGAAATCGAGGCTGCGGAGATTGTCGGCTAATGACACGGCTTGCGGTGTGGTGACCAGGACTGCAGTCGGATTGAAGACGCGCAAGTACTCGAGCAACGAAATGTGTTCGTCCGATGTTCCTGCAGAAAGAAATACGGGTCAGGACTGTTCAGGACGTCCTGCCCCAATCGGAGCAGGAGGGGGACGGGACACGACATACCAGGAGGAGTATCAATCACAAGGTAGTCCAGCTTGCCCCAACGCACGTCGCCCAAAAAACTGCTTGATCATCGCATTCTTTTCGGCCCCGCCAAATCACCGCATCGTTCTTGCTCTTCAGCAGGAATCCGACCGACATTACCGCAAGACGTTGAGATGCATCGCGTACACGGGCACCCATCCATCGGACGATTGCTTGACGCTTGACCCTTCCAGCCCAAGCATGCGCGGCGTAGAGGGACCAGTCAAGTCCACGTCGAGGATGCCCACCCGAGGGAGGTAGGTTGTTGTCTGGTTGTCCGGGGGAGGAGCCTCGCCACCTGGCAAAACTTCCGGTTGGGGCTGTGCCGGCCGGGAGAGCGTGGCAGGAACTGGAGTGGAAGACAACGACAAGGCCAGCTGCGCAGCTACCGACGACTTGCCCACACCGCCTTTGCCAGAGAGGACGATGATAATGTTGTTGACCTGGGACAGACGGCGGATGATCTTCTCATCGGGGCCTTGCTGCGATGCGAAACGGCAGCAGACATGGTGCGATGGGGGGCAGAAAGCGGAGCTGTGGTGGGAGCCGCGTGTGCTGCTGCTGCCCATCTCTCCCTCGATGGGCGGCTTGTCGGATGACGTTTTATTGCCCGCCTTTTTTTTCGACGCGGCCTCTTGCCTTGGCCTAATGTCCGCCTCGGGCGCCGGGGCCGGAGATTGGCGGGAGCGCTGGAAATAAAATCGCACCCAGCGCGTGCCACCCACCAAAAATTCCTTCGGGCGCACCACACGCAAAAGTAAAGTGGCGCTCCCGACGTTCTCCTCCGCGCAGCTTGGCTTCCACCGGCGCCGCCCTTGCTGCTGCGCCCGACATGCCCCCCCCCCCGCCCTCGCCCCGCGCGCCCCGTTTCCGCCGCCCCACACACACTCGCTCCCTCGCACTCGCCGCCAGGAGAGCGCGCCTCCTCCCCCGCCATCCCCCACCCCAGCACCCACCTACGCCTTCGTCCGGCGTCTTGGCGTGCGGTTTCCTACCACTCATCCACCGCGCTGCCGCCGCTGCCGCCCCAGCTGCCCCTATTGCACGTAGCAGCCACCCACCCCCACCCGCTCCTCTGCCGGCCGCCCTTGTTCCGCCTGCCACCTGCGCTGAGCTCGAGGCTCGCTTCGGCGGCCCCAAAGAGGGCGATACCATTGTCGTTGCCTTGTCCGGTGGCGTCGACTCGAGCACAACCCTCGCCCGCATCTGCCTTGCGCCCTCAGCGCTTGACCCCAGCAAGCCCAAATACGAGGTCCATGTCGTCTTTATGCGCAACTGGAACTCGCTCGACGAAGGCGACGACTTTGAGCCTGGCGCGTCGGGTGGGGCCGATGGATGCGAGTGGGTGCAGGACTGGAAGGACGTCCAAACTGTCACGGCTTATTTGCGCCGCGCTATGCAGCGCAAGTTTCCCACCTATACCCCCATCCCTATCCAGCAGCCCATTCTCCGCTCCGATTCACGCCCGCCACAGAGCGCCACCAGCGCCACCTCGCCTGCCTCTCCGCTCTTGCCCATCCACTTTGTCGATTTGAGTCGCCAATATTGGACTGACGTGTTCGAGCCCGCCCTCGAGTTGTGGGGCGAGGGACACACGCCCAATCCAGACGTATCCTGCAATCGGTCCATCAAGTTTGGTGCGCTGATTCGGGAGCTGTTTGGGCACCCCAAAGTGTCCGGCACGGCCCAGACCGCCCATGCTCTCTCACCTACCTACCTCGAGCACCGTGCTGCCCAGGGCAAGTGCTGGCTCGCGACTGGTCACTACGCCGGCGTACGCTGGGATCGCGATACGCTTGGTCAACCCCAACCACGCTTGATCCGATCCTCCGACCCAATCAAGGACCAAACTTACTATATGAGCAGCGTCCTCCAAGATGCGTTGCGCTATGTATGCTCCCCTCCCCCCCTCTCTCTCTAAACTCGTTCACGAGGAACAGCATTAACATCCATCTTGGCTTTAGGTTGTGTTCCCCTTGTCGGACATGCGCAAGCCCGACGTTAAAAAGATGGCGAAACAGCTGGGGTTGCCGACGGCCGAGCGGGCCGAAAGCATGGGGTTGTGCTTTGTGGGTGAACGTCAAAAGACCAGCTCGGCCCAGGTGCCCTCTCGCATCGAGCTCGCAGAAAGGTTAGCAGGAATTGTGACTTCCCCCCCCCTGCGGCCGAATCCTCAGCTTCCACCGCTTTGCGCCCTCGTCTTGGCCGAGGCCCACGCATGGGCGTTTCTCTGGCCAGCCCCTTTGCCTCATTTGTAGCCAACTTCCTGCCTGTTCAGGCGTCGGCGCCAGGTAAGATGATCCATCTGGAAACAGGTGCCGTCCTGGCTGAACATTCGGGAATTCACACCTTGACGTTGGGCCAGAATGCGCGGATTGCCGGCCGTCCGGAAAAGGCGTACGTGGCGAGCAAAGCGCATGTGCTCAACCCAACCACCAAGCAAATGGAAGCAGTGATCTACGTCGTTGACGGGAACCGACACCCAGCTTTGTTGTGTGAGCAAGTGTACATCTCCAAAGAACGGTTTGATTGGATCGGCGCTCCGCCCGCCGCGACCACCAGCCCGACCGGCCACCGAGTCCAGACGCAAATTCGACATTGTCAAGTTCCCGTTTCGGGCACCATCCGTCTTGTTTCCTCCCTCCCCGTCAGCGCCTTGCCTTTCCACCCGACTGGCGAGGGCGCGAGCAAGGATGGTACCAGATCACATTTGACCAGGTCATTCATGGTGTTGCACCAGGCCAGGTCGCGGCCGTGTGGGACTTTGATGGAACCACCTTGGGCTCCGGCTTGATCCAAAGGGTACACACCACGTGGGACCGGCAACAGACTGCCTCGGCTTCTTCCGTGGATGACCCTCGAACGTAGGGGTGGTGTGGAGCATACCTTGTGCTGCGCACCATTTTGATGACTTAATAAGTCAATCCGCAAGGTCGCGGAAATGTGCCAATGGTTGGGGCGGGGGAAGGTTGGGTCGCTTTCCTTACTGGGTATTTTGCATCTCCTATATCAAAATTCACAGGTAGATCGACGTATCCCGCTTCTTCAAACCTACTGCTTGGGTGGACAACGTCCCGGCACACTCATGTCGTTACAAAAGTGCATTTTTGCAGTCGTCCTTTTCAATGGATACTATGATGCGTTCGCCAGTGAGCAGCGCACGGATTCCTACCTGGCGTAGTACACGTACAAGTGATGCAGACACACACGGTGAGAACTGAGTCCTGGCGACCAACAATGGGTTTGAGGTGTGAGGAGAGATCAAGTAGAAACTAAGAAGCATCGATCGATGGAAGTGCCAATATATGAGCAGCTGATGAATGTATATACGCCCAGCCGCCATATACATTCAGTCGGCTCTACCTAGTATTTTCAACCCCATCTGGTTTCGATCCAGACCCTCGCCTCCTTCCTCGCCTCTCCCGCGGTACCAGTTATTAACGCTGGACCCTGACTGCTTGACTCTGACTTAATCTGTCCCCTCGCACTTTTTCCCTTGACCTTCGATTCACTTAGTTCTCCACTGACAGAGACTTGATTCTCTTAGACTCGTTCCTCCCAAAACTGCGATGGCCGGCGAGCTGCCCACGATTCCTTTTTTGCCCTGTTTGCACTTGCTTGTAAGCCTCTAGCTAGAGCAACCCTCTTAGGGTCAACGCGCTCCTCCTTCCCCCTCACTGCATGGGAGTCTCGCCACTGTCACATCGGATAACCCTTACTACCATGTATTTTCTCGAACCCTGCCAGGCTCTGCCCGGCCACTCTCAAGGCATATATACTCGCGACAATCTTATATGCGTTCATCAGTGCCCAATGTACCTTGGACTTTAATTTCGTGGGATCTGAAACGCTTTGGGCCCTGCTTGAGTCATGTCTCCGACGGGTACGGAAGGTCTCCCTTGGGAAAAGGAACCCCTCCCCCCCCCCCTCGGAAGACGGGGAGAACATCACCGAAAGTGGGCGTTGAACTAGAGGTGGCGGTCTTGTATGAAGACCGGTTTGTTCGCTACTACTACGATATAACAGCGAGAGACATATAATGCGATGTGTCGGAAGCGATGAAGCGGAGCCCGCCCAAAACGAGAGATACTGAAAGGGACGACTATTATACTTTTAGCGTCCGCCCTCTCTGTCTGGAGTCATATAGCCAGTAATAGCAATCCTTTCTTGATGCTTGTACACCACTCATTTGGAAAAGGCGGTTGCATTTCTCGTGTACTTGTAGATGATATTGCTTTGAGAAAGATTAAATTCTGTCGATCTAACGCAATGCACCCACAGCTACTCATGTCTGTCCCAGATGGACGGGGAAGCGATCACAGCTTTTGGACCTTTTGTTATTTCGGATCTTAGGCGCGAAACGCACACGCTACAACGATGATTGAGACGGACATGAAGAGTGGGACATCCGTGCCCTATAACACATAGCAATCGCAGGCAATGACCCCTCTCCTCTCTTTTAATCCGATCGACCTGCATCTTCTCGTTAGTTTACTCTAACGTACCCATCCTAATCGGGGTTTGACGGGCCTGTGCTTACGGAGCAACAGTACTAGATCTATTGCAAAAGCCGATGAAGCGTCCTCTTATAATTTTTTTTCTCTTCCCTGCACTATATACCTCCAGAACGCCATAATAACGAACAACCTTGACCCCCCCCCCCCTCCCCGTTGTTTCTTTTCCTTCATCTCTTATTCGATGAAAGTGTTTTGGGTTCGGTACCCACCGAGAGTTTGGCAGCTGGCAACGGCGCATGAAGCGTCCCTTATTTTTGCCTACACAATCAAAAAGAAGCTAATACTCTGTGTCTTGCACATGTGGGGCTTGGCCGTTCTATATCTGCTGTATCGAGCGAGCTTATTACGCGTTACGCGTTACGGCCTCAATATTAGGCCTTAGGCTTTAAGCTTAATTTATGATGGTAACCCTTTAGGGTCTTACACGTTACTAGCTATCCGAATCCGTTGTGTATTTGGCTTCTATACGTATAGTCAGCCCTATAACGAGACTGTCGGATCTCATAGAGCTTGAAGCTTGAAGCTTGAAGTTTGAGAGCACGTGAGGCCTGTGAGGTGCCTGTGAGGGGCTTACCGTTTATAAACAAGGTTGTGTAAGCTTAGTAGATCTTCCTAGAGCTGAGCCTTAGCACTGAAAGCGAAGTGGGTGCGCTGTTCAAAGACAGAAGGTGAGACGAACAGGGCCATTCGCATCAGTATATCAGAAAAACACAAGAAGCAAAAAGGAACCAAAGCAAAAGGAGTCGGCTAGACATTATGTTCATAGCCACAGACCGCGTGGTAGAGGATGCATCAGACCCTCCAGACGGAGTCGGAGCGATCTGGATCAAGCCTCTGAGGACCCGCATTCTGCTCTCTCCCAAGTACTGTCTCATGCGTTACGCGTTTTTTTTACGCGTTAGCGGGTACCGTCGTTGCTAGGTACTAGTTATATGGGAGCCTCGCAGCTCAGTCTGAGGAGCGCTGAGGCTCAGCGCTCACGCGCTCACGAGTCGCGCTGCGCTGCGCTGAATGATTAATGGCTTACTGACTAGCGCTCGCTGAGCTCTCTTAGATATTGATCACAGGCAGGGTGTGGGGTGCTGGCGAGCGGTTCCAACGCGGCTCCCCGCAAGCTCCACATCGAGCGGGGGGGGCGGTTACCGGAAGCCGGTAACCTGGTCCCCGCTCTCTCGCTTGTAAAGCTTAAGGCGTAACCGCTGTGGGCGGCATTGTGGTGACAGATGATGTCGATGATGTCGAGGATGCACATGTACATGTGATCGCGGAGACGGCGTCCGCCCTCTCTAGCGTCTATTATCCTCGCAGCTCGCTCCATCGAAGCTTGAAGCTTGAAGCTTCCCAACGGTTGTCTCTCTTGGGTCTCTTGCGCCGGTGTGTCTTCAGATCTCACAGAATTGAGACTGGAATGGGAGCGTGAACGTTGAACGTAACTCTGAGGATCTGAGATCTGAGAAGCTTCAGAATACCACATCTCACATGCCACCGATCTCAGGCCTGGCCTCAGCGCCTCAGGCGTCAGGCCTGGGCCTCAGGTTTCTGGCCTCAGGGTCTCTCAGATCTTCCGGGATCTCAGATGCTGGTGGAGCCTATGTTGTGGCTACTCAATACGTTGGTACTTACGTGCTAATGAGCAATATCTCAGATGTCACCTGTAGTTGTCTGACGCTGTGAAAAGTGCTGTGCATTCTGCATTACCGTGTCCAGCCCAACGTCGTCAGTGCAGAGCTAGTCACTAGTCACGCGTACCGTGTACCAATCATCGACATCCCGCAGAAGGATTGAGTGCCTGTGTGCTCCTGCGGAGTTGTTGCTTTTTGCACTGTAGCTAACGGCATTGAGTACTCACTGAGTACTGAGCACGGTACCGAGCGGATTGCTATCACATGTGAGATGTGAGAGAGATCTGAGAGAACAGACTGGGATGGAAGAAGAACTACGTGGGAGGTGGGAGATGGAGGCGGGACGACCTGCTGCCCCAAACGAAGGACCAGAGATGTGCGATGCACTTGCAGAAGAAACCAACCCCACAGCAGCGCTTTCGCCCCGCCCGCGGATGGGCGGGTGGGGGGTTGGCACGGGGGTGGCGTGCGTTGGCGCGGCGGGCTCGGTTGGGACGGGGCGGGGCGAGTCGCATTGTTCGTGGACCATCGACGCCCGAGGCGACCAGGCTGAGCGTTCAGGGTCAGGCTGCACGTGAACGTTGGGTGGATCGTCGAAGGTATTTGGCCACGCTTGGCTTTCCTACGTAGTGGGTGTGCTGCGGGGGCATATCATCCATCCCTTGCGCATCACGCGCCAGGCGTCAAGCTGGTCAATTGCACGTTGAACTGAACGTTGGCTGCGATGGCTGCGATGGCCGCGATGGCCAGCAGCCAGCACCCAGCAATGCATGTGACTGTGACCTGCCGCCTGCGCTCCAGCAGTGTCCTGCCGTCTCTGCCGCAGAGCGCCCGGGAGGCGGGGGCTCAGTGGCTCCGTGCCCCGTGCTTAGGGCCCGCACCCAGCCCCCGTGCATCATGCATCAGCATGAATCATGCATCATGCATCTTCCGGCGTCCTGTTGCTGGAAGCGTGACGCTCACGCGTGCATGCTTCCCGCCGACGCAGCGCGCACAGTGGGGCTGCTGCGGGGGAGCGCAATCCCCACAGCCATGCCACAGCACGGCCAGAGCCGCGAGAGGGCGCGTGGCGCTGTCGCAGCCCCGGCTGCGTCCCCAGTCTGCACGGGTCACATCGCACACGCTAGTGTCGGCGCGGGGCACGCTGGCTGGTGCGCCAGCATCCAGCATCCCCGCCTTGCTACGCGGCCTCTGCCCGCTGCCTCTTGCCTGCTACCTTCTACCCCGTGCCGCCTGGCCATGCAGTAGCTGCCCCCGCCGCTCGCCGCCATGCTCCTCAAGGACGCCCTCAAGAGCGGCGGCCACGTCCTCTTCAGCCCCGACCGCCATCCCCGCCGCTCGCCTCCCCCCGCCGCCCACCCGCAGGCCGGCTCCTCATGCCCCCGTCCCCGCCCGCGGCTGCCGCGTCTGCGCTGCCCCTGCCTCTGCGCCCATCCCCTCCCCCAGCCCCACACCCCCACGCCGCCGCTGCCTCCACCCCCGCCTCAGACACTGCCGCCGCCACCCTTCCCCGCCGCAGCACCACCACCCTCTGGCGCGACTTGGACTGGATCCGCCGCGGCACCTCGGCCATCGTCCGCAAGAGCCGCTCCTCCACCGCCTCTCCCCGCCCCGCACCTCCTCCGAGCTCCCCTCCCCCGCCGGCGAAGCAGCCGATGCCATTTACAAGGCCAGCACACTCGCCCCTCCCCCGTCCGCCTGCGAGCACGCCGCCTCGCTGCCTCCCCCCACTCTCTCCTTCCGGCTCCAGCTCCAGCTCCAATCCTAGCTCCAGCTCCGCCTCCGGCTCCAGCTTCGGTTCCGGCTCAGCTCCAGCTCCAGCCCCAGTGTCCGCTGATCCCTCTGGCGCCATATCTCCCAGGCCTAGGGGAGCCAGCCATGCTGTCCCCTCGGCCCCTGGGCCTGCGTCTGCGTCTGCGTCTGCGTCCACATCCGCCGCCGCATCACCCCTCGCGCCCACGCACCCTTCCTACTCGCATGTCTACCAGCGAGCTCTCGGCTCTGGCCGCCGCCTCCGCGCCTGTCCCCCTCCCACCGCCTTCGGAACGGACCCCGTTAGGCGCAGCACGGCTCCCATCCGTGGCTGCCTCTGCCTCCCCTTCTCCCGCCGCGTACTCTCCGGGACCAAGTCTCCGGTCTCCGTCCAGCCATGCTTCCCTCCATGCTCCCACCCCCCCGTCGAGCCACCTGCACCCACGCCCTTGGCACCCCGCGGCCGCAATCGTTTGACCCAGACCATCGACCCTTCCGTCCCTCAGCTCGCCCCTTCCTCACGCGGCCATCGCGCCTCCGTTCGATCCTTTCTCACCCGCGGCGGCACCGCTGGCCTTTGGTCTGGGCCTCCTGCGCCTGCCAAGCCGCCTTCCCAGTTGCCCGACGATACCGCACCCCTCGTTGAGTCCAAACCCTTTGCTTCTGTTCCAGAAAAGCCGAAGTGATGGACAGCGACCTGGGCCCGGGCACCCAGCATCAATCGACGGCCGCCAGCCAAGTAAACGTACGGGGGACGACGGGCACTCTCAACCAGGACCACCTTCCTTTATTATGCCTATCCCCCCAATACAGTCTCGACGCTGACGCCGAGCCTGGAGCTGAAGCTGCATGAACGGTGATTCCCAAGTTGGCGCCAACTGTCCCGACCACGTACCCTGGATCAAGTCTTGCATCCCATTCATACATCCCAAGCTTCCGATGCACCGTCGACAATCACATCGATCTACGCTAGTCGTATGGGTGGTGCGCGCCGTGCCTCCTTCGATAGCTCCTCTTCCAGTTTGCCCAAGCGCGATCGCGATTCCGTCGCCTCCACTCGACGTCGGGTGCGACGCTGGATGCAGCGGCCAGTCCCAACCCGGCCACACGTCCTTTGATTCAGATTCCTCCCGTAGGAGGTGTGCAACAGTTTCTCTACACTTCTTCCCCGGTTGGTTCGAGCGCCGCTCTCAGTCACAGTGCTCAGCCCGACAAGTCTGCGTCTGCATCTGCATCTGCGTCTACGTCTGCGCTGGGCGGTATGGCGTCGGACCCACGCAGCAAGGCCTGGTCGCGTCTCCATTTTCCGACTTGAATTCGCGCTCTTCGTCTGGGTTGTCAACCTCTGTCGACACTGGCACTGCTGCTGGCAGTGCTACTGGTACCGCTGCTGCTGACGGTACACGCGAACCGCTTCCCTTCTGCTCGTGTCGGCAACATGGCCTTGTCTGGGTCCAAGGCAAGCGAGACGTCGCACTCTGAGCAAGAGACCCCCCTCCGCCCCCTTTCCCTGCCATGGCAGAGACAGGGCGGGGCCTTAGCGCACGACTGTCATCCGAACCCGAACACCCATCCCAGCCCAATCGCGCCCCCACCACTTCGACCCCGGTGCCGTGCGCGCTCTCTGCCCTGGCATCGACCAGCGCGAGCGCGTCTGGATCAACCTTTGCCAGTCATTGGCCGCTCGATCGAGTCCTTTGCCACCCTTCTGGCTCGTCGTCAGAGCCCCCTCCCCTATCCCCTCCCCTTGCTCCGCTTCGTACCGTCGACGCGAATTTCGCTTCGCCTCCCCAAGAGGACTTGGTCCCCTCCGACCCCCGTCCCTGGTTGGGAGGCACGCAAGGGGTCCCCGTCGCCTACGCTTCGGTCAAAAGCCAGCTCGGGTGCGTTGGGGATTGGACCCCGTTCGTTCTTTGGGCGTCGCCGTTGTCGGTCAGCGGGGCGTGGGCAAGTCCACCATCATTCGCAAGGGGCTGCGCCAGTTTGGCCTGTCCAAGCCGACGCGGCTGTCGGGTCAGTGCAGCGCGTATGCCATGCAGTGCATTCTGGATCAAGAGCCCGAACAGGTTCGTGTCTTGGAGATTGACTCGTCGGCCTTTGTGGGTACCACGGGCCGCGAATTGCGCTGGCCTGACGAGTTGGATCGTATCGAGGGCGCAGTGGTTTGTTACGATGCTAGTCACCTTCCTTCTCTCAAGGGAGTTCCAGAGCTTTTGGGTACGTTCTCGCTTGATGTGGCTTGATGATGCGTGAGAGAAGGAATCAACTGACGAACGAATCGGGTACTAGAATTCTTTCACAAGTACCGTGTTGTTACCGTGGTCATTGCGTGCAAGTCCGAGAGCCCAGTCAAGGCGATTGACCCCTTTTTGGTCTCCGAGTTGGCGAGCAAATTTGGCGTCAGCCTAGCCGAGGCCAGTAGTGAGTCGGACGACGGCAAGCGGCGCGTAAAAGATTGTTTCCACCACCTCATCAAGCAGATCGCTAAGGCACGCCTCTCCCGCGCCGACGAGGCTCTGGGTTACACAGTCAACGCCACCGCCCACTTCTGTCCTCGGGCCCTACGTCGGACCCTTCGGGCGTGGGCTCTCTCTACACCGCTTCGAGCAGTACCTTGGTAGACTTGATCGAGTCCTCGGGCGCCGAAAGGGACTGGTTGGCACAGGAAGATCAAGATCTGATGACCCCGGGGCCCGAAGCACTGAGTATCTCGGATTTCCTTGCTTCCATGTCTGTCCCCGCTCGAGAGGAGGACAGCGGCGATACTGAGTTGAGCGGCGAGGATGATGACGACGAAGAGGAGGACAAGTCATGGGCCACCACGAGCAGGCACGCCCAAAGAACCCGCGGCGAAGCTCCTGCACCGTCCTCCTCGGCTTTGGCAGAGGCAGACGAGGACGGCGAGGGAGATGCCAACCCCACTCGGCAGTGGATGCAGCAACTCGCCATCCCTTCGTACCCAGGCGTACCTTCTTGCGATGCTCCCTCGGCCACCGCTGTGCAGTCGCTCCTGTCCCGCACTTCGCGCCGTACAGACTCGAGTCTGGGGCCGATCGTCGAGGGTTCAACCACCCAGCAGGCTGCTCCTGCCCCGCTGGCTTTGTTAGGCCCCACCAACAGCCTTCATCTCCCGCCCGGAGCAGGCCACTTTCCCCTGGCCACCCACAAAAAGGGGAGGGCGAAGGAACCAGTGTATGTGCCTACGTTGGACTTGTTTGATCGCTTCTTTTACTGGGGTGGCCATGACGGACCCAGACTTTTTGGCCGCTGTGCTAGTGTTTTATCGTGCGTTTGCCCATCCGGAGGACATGCTGGATCAGTTTATCGATCGCTTGATGCACTGGCCGAGGTACGCGATATGGACCAACTCCTCGTCCGTCACGCTTTGGTTCGCTTGGCCACCGTCTTCCACGATTGGGTCCTCGCCTTCCCCGGCGACTTGAGCGCACCGGGCATGCAGCCTACTCTGCACAGTTTGCCCAGCGCTTAGCCCATCACGCGTGCACCGCGCCGCTCCTCCCGGCCCTGGAGGCGGACCTAGCCACATGCGCCACAGCCATCGACTTGGACGTCATGTGGTCCTTGCGCCTCCTCCACCGCCCTTCGCCTTCGTCCACCGCCCGCACCAAATGTACCGGCACAGCATTCTCGTCCGATCCCAGGATCGACCTCGTCCACCACCGACGCCCCTTCCGCCACCTCGGGCCCCACTTCGTCCGTTCCCACCCCAGCAGGCTCCTCTCCCCGCGCACTGGGTCCTTCCGCTCGGTCACGTGGTGCCGGTGGGTCTCACCCCGCGGCCGCTGTGCCCTCGAGCTCAGCACCGGGCTCTACCACCGTTAGTAGGACCAGTGCACCACCCCCACGGGGGAGACCAACCCGACCCTGTCCACTGGCCGGCCCGTAGCTCCTCTGTTCTATCCACTTCGTCCGAACGGGGCAGCATAGTCGTGGTGGACCGGCGTGTCAGCTGCTTCGCTCGAGGCGGAGCGACAAGCGCTGGCACCTCTTCTGCCTTGATCTCCCGCGGCGGAGCAACTCCCTTGGCCTCCCCCCGAACGCAAGCTCGGGTACCGTTGTGCTTCCGAACGCAGCACAGGCAGGGAGAAGGAGAAGGGATGGATAAGGGTATGGATCTGGATCTGGATCTGGACAATGATAAGGACAAGGCTTTGGACAAGGCTTTGGATAGGACCAGGATAAGGCGTTGGACAAGGACAAGGACCAAGACCAGGGCGCAGACGCGGACATGGACAACAATACCGACCTTCTTCCAAGGATCCGCGCGAAGAGTCCAAAGAGGGGAAAGACTCCGTTCCCCGTTTTCCCACTCTTCTCCCCCGCCCAGCCAGGTGCCTGCTCCGGCCTCTGCACCAGCAGGCGCTGGGCCATCTGTGCCCCCCCCCCATCGGGCAAGTTGTCAATGCGGGACGTGTCCAACGGAATCCTTCTTGCCGACGAAGCAGCGATCGCTTCGGAGCTGACGAGGATCGAGTGGGAGCTCTTCGGGACATTGGACCTCGGGATTTCTTGCGCCATGCGCTGGTCAAACCCAAAGAACGTATCCCCAACGGTCGGGTCGCGAAAAAGCATCAGCCACTTCAATTATGTCTCGGCGCTCGTGACCAGCGTGGTGCTGGTTCAGCCCAAGATCAAGACACGCGCTCGCATGTTGGAAAAAATGGTTCGGGTCGCCGTCTGCCTTCGCATGAGCAACAATTACAATACCCTCCAAGCCGTCTTGGCTGGCATCAGTGGCGGCCCGTGCATCGCTTACGGCACACTCGCGCCCTGGTCCAGGAAAACAAGGAACTGCAAAAACGCTACCTCTCCCTCGTGCGACTGATGCAGACCGATCGCGCTTCGGCGCGTACCGTTTAGCCCTGGAAAACTCATCGGGCCGAATCATCCCTTTATCGGCGTTCACCTCCACGATATCTTGTCCACGGCCGACGGTAACGTTCTCGTCGCTCGTCGGACGGGGCAGTACATTGGCGCAAATTTGCCCTGTTGCACGATGCGATCGGGACGTTGACCGGGCCCAGCGGGCCGGCGCTTCAGCTCCCCCACTGGAACCCTAACCCCGACTCACCCGCTTGCTCCTCAACGTTCCCATCCTCGACGAAGATGAGCGTGGCACATTTCCCTCTTGGTCGAACCCAGGCTACCACCCCGGCTCAATCCTCCTGCGTAAAATCCAAGTCGCTTGATCCCGATCCTAATCCGATCGCGGCTCCGTTGCTTATGCTTTCTTGTGCTTCTCTCTGCTGGTCTTCTCATCTCATCTACTCCCCTGGCTACTTCTTGCCTCTTCGTCCTCCCTCCCGCGCTGTCCCATTCGGCCGTACGCGTACGCGTTCAATTGCAATCCGACACAGATTCGGCCCTGGTCCGGGTCCGCATTGGTTTCGCCCTGGTCCTGCCCCCATCCCCCCCCCAACCCGTCCTGCTTGCCCGCCACTGCTATGGACATATATCGTGCTACCAACCTCCTTTTTCAGCTCACTCCCTTTTTATCCTTATCCTTATCCTTAACCTTATCTTATCGGTCTTCCCTCCCCTCCCCTCCCCGCCCCTCCCTCTCGCATCCCACTCCCCCCGCCTACCATCATGCATCATGGTTAATCATGCTGGACTGGGATGGTTTGGTCTTCGCGATGCCCTCTGGACCTAACTCTCCCTTCTCCCCCATCCTCTTTCCTTCTTTCCTTTTCCCCTCCTTTCATTCCCTTCTTCCCTTCTTCCCTTCTCCCCTTCTCCCCTTCTCCCCTTCTCCCCTTCTTCACTTCTCTCCTTCTTCCCTTCCCTCCTTTCTCTGTATCATGTTGTGGCCCTGGATCGTGTTTGGTACTTGGCACTGGGTTTATCCAAGTTGCTGCCGCTGCCATGGCTCATGGCCACCCCTCCGCCGCCACCATCACCACCTCTTGCTTTCTCTTCTCTCTCTCTTCTCTTCTCCCCTTCCTCTTCCTCCTCCTCCTCCTATTGCTTCTTTGCTTCCTCTTTCTCCACACTGTGTTCCCTCTGCCTTCTCTTCTTGCTCCACATTGTGTTTCTACATCGATCCTTCCCCATCCCCCTCCCTCTCTCTCTCCCAGACCACAATCACCCACGTGCCCTTCTTGTTCCTCTATTGCTCTGCCACACGTGTTCGCTACAATCTCACCGCGTTCTCGCCTTTCCCTTTGGCTTCATAGTACCTACTAGGATTATTACTACTCTTGATTCCCTCCCGTTAACCCCCCCACCCCACCCACCACCCCACCCGATGAGCTTGCTGGTGGACGATTGTGTGGCATTGCATATCGTACTAGTTATCAGCACTCTGCTGATTGCATGATCGGCTGCGCGACGCTCGACGCTCGTTGGTTGTTTGGTTGCTTGGTTGTTAGATCGCTTGATGCTTGATCCGCAGGACCTGCCCACACCCCATCTCTTCCCCGTCCTCCCACCAAAGATCATACCCCCCGCTTGCCTTGCCAACCTTGGGCGGCTCGGCCCCACAAGCACCTAGCACCGCTCCGCGTGCGTGGATTCATTTCTCTTCCCCGGCCTAAGACCAGTGACGTCATCTCAGGACGCAGACCCGATATGAACGTTGCAGATATGTGTGTGGTCAGCGATCGTTATCGATGAGGCTGAAACGTGCGCGCCTTGGCGCTAGGGCTCTCGACGACCAATACCACCCCCAGTACCACCACCACCACCACTGCCGTCACTACCACCACCACTGCCACTGTCACCACCACTGCCACCATGGACACCAGGGCGGCTACTTTGCCCCAAGTGCATGGGCCTCCCCCTCCTCCCGCACTCTACGCGACTCCGACCACACGCTGTCTGCGTTGCCACCCGACGACCCTGTCCCCCCCCGCAAGTTGACCACCAAGCAGGAGGAGCGGCTGCGGGCATATGTCGACGACCAGTTTACCACCATCTCTCGCGGCGTGGCCAAACGGTATGTTTGTGCATCCATTTGGCCCCTACTGTTTGTTCTGACTCATTTGCCCCAGGCACGAAGCGACGAGCTCGCTCCCAACGCTTACAGCCTACCTCAGCGCGGTCAACAACTTACTTGACATTATTCTCACCATCCCGCTCTATGGGACAACGGGTGCACTGCAGATCTCCTATTTGCTTCGCATCACGGCCGTAGTGTTGGAAGACGTGCCTGGGTATTCCCCCGTGGACCGCCCAAGTACCGCTGACGATACCGACCCCGACCAGCTGGCCGTCCGCCTCCCCGATGCCGCACTAGCCGGACTCAAGTCTGTCCTCTTGACTCTGGAGGCGCTTGATCGGGCTTGGTACAGCGTGCTGTTTGGACGTCAAGTATCCATCTCTTCCTTGCGCTTGCACTCTCAGCAGAGTGTTGAGCGCGCCCTCGTCCGACGCCGCAGGCGCGGACGTGGTGCAAACGTCGAGGGAGCGACCGGAGCACACCAGGCAGATCATCAGATGGCACTCCGAGCTGTACAAGCCGGTCATCCTTCCCGTTCTACTTCGCCTGCCCCGGGGGACGCGGAGGATGTTTTGAGCGATGAAGCGTCGATGTGGAAGCCCTCACTTCTTCCCGTTACCTTACTCTTCCTCTCCCACCCCCGGATGCCAAACACACGTCCGCCCCCTCGCTTGACCCAAGTGTCGCAAGGGACAGCCATCCCGTCTTGGGGGGGTAGGTCAACGTACTGTCCCTCAGACGGATCGGGTCCGGTTGCGCAACATTCTTGTTTTGGGCAAGGAGCCCGTCTTTGCCTGGATGAAGAGTCCCTCGGCGGACCGCCCCCCCCAAACTGATGGATGAGGTGACAGGCGCCTTGGATGGAGTAGGAAAAGTGGGCGTCATGCCTTCGCACCGGAACAATGAGGCATTTCGCCAAACCCTCCGACCTAGCCAACACGTTCGAGACCTCTTTGTCGACCAGGGGAATTTGGGCGATGACCTACGTCCTCGGGAAGAGGTCTTGTCTGGATCCGAACCTGCAACTCCATCGGCAGCAATCGAGGTAGCGGGCACAGCCGCTGCTTCTACGGCTGCCCAAGAACCTAGCCAACGTCCCATCAATGAGACGGAACTGAACGACTACCGCTCAGCACTACAATCCGAGGTGACAGACGAGTCTACCTACTTGCACAAGAATTCACAAGTCCTGCTGGCCCCTCAAGATCGCCCAGAAGCGTTGGAGAAGCAAGAGGAGACTGAAAACGTGATCACTGAAGGTGGGGGCGATTGTGAGGAACGAGAGCACTACGCCGCTCTCTTTGACCGCAAATTGGATCCGGATGCGGACGATGACAGTGATGAGGACGTTGCCGCGGCCCGTTTGCAGGGAAACCCCACAGTACCATCTGATCCGGCCGATCTGGGTGGAGTACCTCGTGCCTTAGATGCTATCAACCAGCGTTCAGCGGCGGTGCTGGGGAACAAACGGCCCGCACCACAAGATACCGAGGATGACGAGGACGAGGAATGGGAGGATGTTTCGGGGCCAAGTAAACGTACCCGCGGGAAGGCGCCAGATCCGTTTGCTACGGACAAGAAGGAGGTCGAAGAAAACGGAGAAATCCTGGCCAGGAACCAAGAGTTGGATACAGATATTGACGGGCCAGTTATTAGGGAGGCGGGTCAATCCGAGGCGAAGATGCAGGGGGATGATGATGATGGTGATAACGATGATGAGGGCCTTCCTCCCACTCCATCACCAGTGGCTGAACAAGAGGAAGAACAAAGTTCGGGATGGATATGGAAGCCACTGCTGGAATGGGACCTGGCGTACTCCAAATCGTTCCACCGCACTTTGCGCACCTTAAATGATCTCGATGATCCTCGCCCGGGCGACAAGTGAAAGTGGCCAAGGTGCTCGCTGTACGGCCTATTCATCGTGGCTTGCTATCAATTGTGCTATCAATGTACGGGATGTGGTATGCTCAACGTACCCAACAAAAAAGGTTCAGCGCCTCATGATATGTAGTGTTCAAATCCACATAGATTGTTTTTGCTTTGCTTTGCTTTGCAGCACAGCTCATTCATCAAAAGCATCCCGTCATGGGCGGGTCCCGAACAGGAGCCCAACCCACGGTTTAGTGGTGCTTTTCCTTGGAGGAGCGGTGCGTGAGCTCTGAGTCCCCACTGATTTGATTCTACTTCAAATATTTGGTCTTGGGTCTTGAGCGCAAGTGAGCTCGTTGAGCTGCCAGATCTGGACGTCCGTTTTTTGATCTGGGCGTCTCTTCTTCGTTGTGGGATTCTCCCCTCGTGCCTTTTACGTTCTTGTTGAGGGCGGACAACCTTTAATGGGCACTTTGGGTCTTTTTCGTGTTTGGCTGTTCCTGTTCCTCTAGGAAACCTTTCCCTACTTGTTGATCAGTGCTCCTTTGAGAGTCATTCGCCTTTATCCCTTCCTTAGCTTTCTACGAGTTATTGTATGTTTTGCTTCCTTACAGTTCCTGTACGTATAAGTAGCCTTTCTTCTACTATGTTTCCCTTCGCGGGACATTTTGTAACAACATGATCATCTTACGAATCCATCCTCCGTCGACCCACCACAGACAACACTCGCGTTACTCGCTAGCTCACCAGCAATCCCACCGACCTGCTTCAGGGGCCACCCCTTGGTCTTCCCGAACCCCTCCGCCCATATGGAGGCATCCTTTGCCGTCAATCTCCCTCCAGCTTGCAGTCTCCTCTGTACAGATCCCGCTGTCATCTTAGAGTTGAGAGTTGTTCTGTGACAGGGCCGGTCTGATCCTCAGTCCTTCAATGTCTGTGTCAACTTTGTGGCCAACCTTTCAAAAAATTCTGCGTCCAGACAGGTACGTCACGTTTTTGTCATTTGGGGATGTCTCCATGTTTTCCCCCCCATTTCGCGTGTTTTGTTCCAGCACGAATCCCATTCAAGTCTTGAGATCTTGTCTTTCATGCCTATATATCCCGATATTCGCCCCATGCTGCGGCAAGTTCCCCAATCTCACAGAAGGCGAAAACAGCCAAAAGTCCCTCTTTCAGGGACTCAGTCGTTCCAGAGCAAGAGACATCCAGTCCCGGGTTGCATGACCGTTAGAAAGGGGTGTAGCAATCATTCGTGGGGAAGAAGCAAGAACAGAGGACATGGTGCGAAGTGGAAGGAACAGGGAAGGAGCGAGACGCTCGAGACGAAGAAATTGGAAATGGGAGCGAGATCAGCCAAACTATGACAGTTTCGTTTGGATGATTCTCCTACTTCCTGATCAAAACACTGTCATTCCCAACAGTATCAAGGTGCTCAACACAAAGTCACTTTTATTTTTCCAACCGCCCCCTTCGTGGCTTCTCAACGGCTCCTACCTTTCTATATCTCCGCGGTCATATGATCTCATCTGTCTGTATCTCCGTATGAAGTGCTGGCAGCCTCTCCGATATACCTAGATCGCGTCCATTTCATTGACAGAGCTTAAGGCTGGAACAGGGGGAACGCTACGTCTAAACCTAACCGTTCATCTTGCGGGGGTTACTTGGAAGCGCCACTAAGGTCAAGGAACCAGGGGATCGCCAGGATATCAGGACCCTCCGGCTCTCGCCATCCGGTCCCGTACCCTAGGAAGCGCTTGTGGACATGGATGAACGTGGTTGACATTCGAGCGAGGAACCATTTCCACTGAGACTTAGTAGCCAAATCCTTCCAAAGCGCAAACAACTTGCCCGCCGTCTTGGTGCCGTAGTATCCTCGCGTCGTCAAAACCAGGAGGAAAAACGGCTCTTGAGTGCGTCCCTGGTACTTGGCGTTCTTGTCGCATTCTGCTCCCTAGATTATAGTATCTCTCGATTCGCCCTGTGCACTTTTTACATCAGCTGCCCCGTGCCACCTTCCACGCCTCCTGCAGCCAGCAAGCATCGGTGATATTATTTCTCTACGAGGAAGTGCTATCGGATGATATTCTTAGTGCCTTCGCAGCCTCCGCTTGTTTCTGTTGGAGGGTAGTGCTGGGGCTCCCCTGCACGACCCTCAGTGGATCGGTGACGGTCCCTTAGCCGTGCGGATGAGTTCCGCTCGCAGGGCGCGCACGCCCTGCTCGCTTCATCTCCCTTCTCTCCTGTCTCCCTTTACCTACAGACGTTGCTTGAAGACTTGTGGCTCACCACTTTGCCTTCACGCCTTGTCTGAAGGCTGATTTGCAGCTGATTCGTAGGATCGCGAGTGCTCCCAAGTCGCACTCTAGCAGCTTCCTCTGCTTCGCTCTGTCAACATCTATGCCGATGTGATGGGGCTTAGACAGGAGGGGGCTACCAAAAAGGGGTCAACCAATAGTCAGCATCATCGATCATTCTCGTCGCTTCCCACCTTTCTTGTCCAACTCCTGACCGTTTCCAGCCAATTGATCGAGAATACAGGCAACTTCTCGCCTCCACTTAGCTGCCTCATCTTCATCATCCAACCTCGTCCTCCAGCTTTCCATCCGCCCAGTCGCGCGAGCCTTCCTTCAGCGGCGTCGATTCCCCCTAGTACCACAGCATATGGTGTGGGTTCCTTTCACGGATACGTCGACAGCCGCCCTGCCCAGCTTCAACCCTGGCAGTGTTTGTCCTCCACTGCATCCACGCGTCCCTAAGCCCCGGAGCTTCAGACGCGTTACTATCCCCAAGCCGGCGCATACTCAGCCCTACCAAGCGTGCGGCCACCTCCGCTTCACGCCCAAAGGTTTCTCCTCGGCTCGGATCCACCAAATAGCCCAAGCCCGAAACTACCGCGAGTCGTGTACCCCACCAACCTCGGTGAGCCCCCTGGCAGGGCCCGCCTGTGACAGGGTCGTCGTAATTCACGGTTACATGGATCGAGCCCACCACCTCTGGACCATCGATCATTTTTGCTCCATCCCCCTCCCTTGCTCCGCTGATCCCCTTTGCCCCCCCCTCTTCTTGTCCCCCCCCGCCTGTATCTTTGTCGCAAATACCCCAATTGCTCTTCACATCTCCTCCTTGCTCCACACACTCCGCATTGTGCCAGCTGTCTATACAAATATATACATTGTTCCATCTACTGGCTTGCCTACGTCGCTCCTTGGTGCCACGTCCCGCCTTCATGCCTAACCTACGTGTAATTTTTCAGACGCCTCCAGGCTGTGGGCCAACGACACATACAAAAGCTGCTAGCGTGGGACCACCCGATGTCCACACCAAATCAAAAGACTGATGGCATAGTGATCGACTGATGGTCGCAGAGTATTTCCGGTTTCTCACCACTAAAGCCATCAAGGATGTGGGGACTCCGAAGGCTGGCGGCACGCCGTGCATAACCACATGTGAGCCGGCGAGCTGTAATAACCTTCTGAATAACCTTCTGCCGTATAGCACTCCTGTTTCTCAACACCCATTCATGGCTCGCCCACGATTCATCGCTTACGCAATCATTGCCCTATACGCTTCAGCATCTAGTGCGGTTTCACAGCCGCCGGGTAGATCATCAGGACATCGCTTCAGTATCAGTTAGATTTGGAATCTGAAACGCGTTCAGTCCTGCCTGAGTCGCGGGCTCTTCTGTGGCTATAGACATGGTCTCCGCGGGTAATCAGTAACCCGGTAACATATGCGAGCCGTGCTCTTGTTTCATAAAACGGATCAAGAATATGTTGCTTGGACGACTTGCGTACTACACAGTACGTCGTGACATGCGGTTAGTGGCATTGCTCTCTGACAACGTTCTTACATTTCTTTTCTTCTTCTTCTGGTGGATGGCGAGTATAGTTCTCAGGAGCTAGATCGTAAGGGTCATTTCTTCTGCGGTTCACTGGTTATACCTGTGGCCTGTCTGGATGGCAGTTTCGTCGTCTCCAGTTGTGCATTGGGCTTGTTAGCGAGGTCACCTCGCAACGAGCAACAGTAACCGCCTCAAAGAGGGACTAGTGTTTTGCCAATTCTCCTGATCCACTGTGTCCCTCAGCCTTGTTGTATTTTTCTAACCCACGGAAGGAAAAGCTGGCCCCACTTTTTTGCTGCCAGCACCAGTGGATTTCCATCGACCGGATCGTTGCCACTTCGGTGACGTTGTACCTGATATGGATCATACGCCCAGCAAAAGTTTTCCTCCAAAGGTTGACATGCGAATTCAGGGTCATTTCTGTTTTAACCTCTTCCCCTCTGACGAAGACTGGGGGCAATGTTTTTTGGTTTGAAATCACGTTGAAAGTTTGGCTCACCAACACGTAAATATTGCCTTGGTGGTCATGACATCCAGTGACTGGACTGGGCGTAATGGGCAGGTTACAATGTCACATTCCGATGACACCGACGGTTTCCATACGATTACCGATTCTCGGTGTAGAAGATGCGCCATATCTTGGCATCGCCGCTGAATAATGGGAGGTGCCGGTTGCTCTATCAGCGCACAAGTAATAAACGAGCTCAACATACCATCCGACCATGCCAAAAGAATCCAAAGATATGCAGGATGTATCAGAGGTGGTGCCAATTTTGTCCTTTTTTTATAGGGTGGCATGACATTTATGGCAATCGTATAGTGAATACATAGCCCGTGTCGTTATGTTTGTTCATCGATGCCTATGACTTCTCAAACATCCACCCGTTGCTGAAATAGTCATCTGACAGGGTTGGTGAGGCGACTGGAACGCGTTGGTTTGTAGGCGGCAATGTTTGAATTCGTTCTCGTCTGTGTGCAGGCAAACTCGGATACGTTGAGTACGTTTGGCGACTGAAAACTAATGTGGCCACGCCTAGTTTGCATCACAGAAAAAGGATTATGTCCATCGGGTTAGCAAAGCAAGGGACAGCCCACCATTCCATTTGCAATATCCAGTTGTGTAAACGGGCCAGGTGGTCCCTAGAGGTGTGTAGCACTTGCGACATTCCTCCTTGCCTCGCCCATCCTTTCAATTATTACGGACGGAATCAAACGATTCTTTCTCGAGTTGTTAAACACCCTTCCTACATCGATGATGGGAGAGAGGTAATAATTGGCTCGGCAGAGAAACTCAAAGTTGATCGATGGACGGCTCTTGGGCAATGGTGACCGCGAGAAATGTTGCGTTGCTGATAAATGATGCCACAAATAAAGCGACCAGCAGGTTGACGATCAGATGAAGAGATACTGAAGCCGAAGTAACAAAACCCGAGCCATTTGGAGAGGCGATCGTGTTCAGTAGTGGTGCCTCATCGTCTTCATCCTCGATGTTCAGATTCGCCGTGATCGCGTTTCATCTAAATTGCAAAAGTACTCTTATACTATGGTAAAGAGTAAAGATCCTTGCCCAGAATATATATTGCCTCGGGACGAAATTCGCGCGAGAGATTCTTTTCCAAATCAGACTTTCAGACGCTAGATGTCTTATGATTGCTCGAACGTGCAAACCAAAAAAGTACCGGCCCTGATTGCGACCGTTGTGCACAGACGCAATGGGCAACGCATAATTGTTTTTGATTTTGGGTGAAGCCAGTTGATGTCTAACGAAGTGTGGTAATCGAGGACGAAGGTTTTGATCATAGTAGCTTGAACTGTTGCAGCCATCCCCGGTGCAGTATCTGATAAAGGTTCTGTAAAAGGGCACGTGACAGAGGCAAAGACACTAGCAAAACTGAGGCATAGAATGGCCATATTGGATACAAACGAAAATGGTTCCATGCAATCCAACCCAATGAATCCACTACATGCTTTTCAGTTTGCAGTGATGTTGGTGTGCTCACCTTTTTCTATTGGGTTATGAGAAATTGGGTGAATCTTAACTTCACCCTCTGTAGAAATAGATCGAACAGATAGAAGCCTTGGTGAGGAATGAACAAGGTTATTGGGGCAGATTTTCCTGTCAAGAGGATAAGGTACATCCACTCTAAGTACCTCCTAACAGGGAAGGTACACTGTTCTCCCAGGAGTTGTTTCTTGCGTTATTTAGTTGCTTTGAGAACCCAATAACATTCGCTCGGATGCAATAGTCAGGTTTTTAAAACCCACCAGACTGACAAAGACATGCCAGTAAGGTTAAACAGGGAAGGAACGAGACGATCGTGACGAAGAAAGAAATAAGAGCGGATCAGCCAAACTATGACAGGAGATGTGCGAGCACTGATAAGGCGCAAAGGGGTAGGCGGATTCAACGCGCTCTCTTGGCTTTCGTCACTTCCCCAAAAAGCTCAATATCCAGGCATGCAAGAGGACTATAGGCCTGTTGTCGGTCTCGCAATAGCATTTGGGTCAGTGTACCCCACATGGCCATGCTTTCTCCTCCCCCGTTGAGTAGAACTGATGAAACAACTAGTCACTGGGTGTGAGTTCATGTAGTGTACTCTGTGTGATGGGAAGTCTGATATTGCGGACCTCCATAGACTCTATCCAATTTAAGATCCGAGACTTTGTGATATCTCAACATATCCCGCTCCCATGCCCAACCCCGAGTTCGACAGTAGAAGCCATGTGCAGCGGTGCCCAACGACGAGTTGTTCTCATTTGAGCCTGCATGTACGCAAATGGTTCATGGTTTATCCCTATGAGTGATTGACATCCTCACCTCTCATCGTCAATGAATCCGCAGTAGAGATCAAAGCCCACATCTTCTTAGTTATCTGCTCTGTTCCATCCTCTGGCCTCTATCAGCTTTCTACACCTCAGCTGCCGCTTACATAGCTAATCGAAAATGCTGGTAACAAGGTTCCGGATAGATATGAGGACTACGTACAAAATTCAAGGTGGGCAAGGCTGTGCAAGATTGTGCGCAAAATTTCGATTAGCCATGTAGTGTTTCGCCATTCCTGACTTCAACCTATCAAGCTTCCAACCCCCAGACTTCGGACTCCTGGCTTCAATCCCGGTTCCCACTTTCAGTCCAAATTCGGGTAGTTATGAACACGAGAACTCCCGTTTGAAATCTGTATTTCTCTAGTTTCCCCGATATCCCTGCTGCGAGTGTACACACCAATGGACGTTAGGCAGCGGCTAGTATCGTCACTTACCCTGCTTAGTACAGTAGTTTCTGGGAGAGCAATGCTATCAGGTACCAAGTGACCAGCAGTCATAGTCCTCGATGAAGACAATGCATTCAGTGGCGTTAGGAGAGCAGGGGAAATTTTGAAGGCGGTTAGTCTGAAGTCTCCGGGGTTTACGGATGGGTTGATGCAGTGGAGAACAAACACTGCCACAGCGAGGCTGGACAGGGGCGGCTGTCGAAGTGGACAGTGGAAAGGAAACACACGCGATAAGCTGGTACGGGGAATCGACGCGGCCGAAGAAAGGCTCGCGCGACGGGGCGGATGGGAAGCTAGAGGACGGGTTGGAAGATGAGGAGGCAGCTAAGCGGAGACGAGGTTTGCCTGTACTGAATCCATTGGCTGGAAAAACGGGTTGGAGTTGGACAGAAGTCAGGGGAAAGGGACGAGAATGGGAAGGTGAAGCTACTATCAAATGGGAAAACGGATACAAAAGGGGTGTAGAAAGGAAGCCATGTCAACAGAAGGGTTGGTTGCCGCAGGCGCAACGAAGAGGTAAAGTAAGTGGTGACAGGGCGACAGTCGTCAAAGACACCGGAAACTTATTGTACTAGTGGCCTCATAGTAACTTTTTGACTTGACTGAGCGGTGGGCGACTATTGTCGCGCGGATGCATGGCTACTCGGGCAACTTCATACATGGTTTAAGCAATCATCATCACACTTGGTTAGACATCGAAGCGCGCTCTCCAAGGCATGTGCAGAGCAGGCGGGCCTTAGATTGGACTCAAATCCAAAATGCAGCCTGTACAGTCCGGGGTTCCCTTTACAGGGCCTTTGGGTTCTCGTTTTTTCTTGGAACGGTCCCGTGCGTTTGTGGGGCGTCTCCCTTGTTTCCACACGGTTGGGTAGCCCTGCCCTTTGCTTTTCACACCCATTCCATGTGGGCACATCCTCTGTTCTTTATTCCCGATGCCCAGGCGCTCTTCCAGTTCTTCCCGTCCCCCATCCCGTTGCCACGATGCCCAGGATGGCCTTTCCCAATCATCGGAACTTCCCCAAAATTACTCGGCTCGATGTCTCTGTGAGAACTCAAAGTATCAAGAGGCCACGGGCAACTATTATATCATATCACCAAAAAGACTGAACAGGTAGGGTCGAGGATCACCTTGACCGTCGGAATTCAGCCGCCAACCACAATCCGTAACTAGATTGGGGTTGAGACCGAGCTCGGCTATGATGGTTGCGCAGAGCATCGAGACTTCGATAGGGTCAAATTCGAGAATGCCCATCATAACAGATGGAGAGGGGAGATGTGCATATGGGGTCTAAATAGGGCAAGGAAGGGGAAGGTGAGACTGGGAAGAGGCGCCAACAGACCGGAGAACTCATTTCTTTTCAACAGGAGGAAGGAAAACAAAGCAGCGACTTGCATTCAGTTTTCAAATGGAAACAGAGTGTACGCTGAGCGGGAAGGGAAACCATAGGCCATCAAGGGCGATTATTGTCACAACAAGGAATAGGTTGGATGAATGGCCACCGCGTCTCGGCTATCGGGCATATGGCATCATCGTCCAACGATCTTCGCGGACGGGATTGGGTTAGGGCATTTAGCACTGAACTATTGTCGGCTCGTTTGGGTTCAGACCTGATGGGGTGTCTTGTTAAGTAGATTAGGTTGGGGCCCGAACAATGACGGAGGAAGCACCTGGACTCTGTCGGACCCGCCGACGGCTCGCCTTCGTTCATGATTTCTCACGCGCTCCTTATTACATCCAACTGGCGCGTCCTCAGTCCCATGATAAGGAGACTGCTTCCATCCCGGGGGTGCAAAAGGGTTTACTTTAACAAAGGATATACATATTCCCTTGCCTTGTCGAGAGGGGATCGTTCGCTGTGCTGATCTTGTTCCTCCTTTGGTCATTGGGAATATTACTACTGGTGTCGCTGGGCTTCTGTGTGCGCAAACCGAATCTCAGTGTGCGGGACGAACTCAATGCTTTTAATTTCCTGAGCGAGAAGGCGTGATGCGAGAGTGAACGCATTCTTGAGAGTATGGATATGAAAGGGATTTAGAGGGCTCTCGTGGCATGCGAGTCACCCCTCACCTTTTGGATCTAGGGCTGAAGAGAGACCGCGCCACGCAACTGGCACAAAACCATTTTCCCCCGTACCGCCACGCTTGTCATGGGGGGGGTCCCGAGGTGGGACCCCTCCTGTAGTTTAGGGGTATAAACCCTTGGACAGATCAATCGGTGGCTCGTACGTTAGGTCCTGCTCCAGATCCTGGTTGAACCGAGCGGGTGTAGAGGCTAGGGAGAGACCCTCTAGTTTGGGTGACTGCCTGCGTGCAAAGGCCGCAGTCCAGACCCTCCGAGGTAGGAGCCGCGTACGTAGGTCGTTAGACCAGCTGAAGGGGTCCAGGAGCTCCGGAATTACTCTGTTCCTCGCAGCGTTACCACACTTGGTACGCTGTAGCTGGCGGGAACAGACAGAGTCCTAAAGAGCAAGCGCTACTGATGTGAGTAACCGCGGCTTGCAGTGCACTCGACGTAAGTCGTAAATTCGTAAGCGTAAGGATGGTAGAAGGTGGAAGGGCGAGAGAGGAACTGGTAGTCGGGGAGACCAACGGTAATAGACAGGATGGCCGACCAGGACCACAGCTAGCAAGCCTTAGACATGGCTGCTTATATACAGCAGAAGGAACTAGGCCTCAAGTGCCTCATGACAGGTATAGACAGAATGCGGGGCACTTCCCAGAAAGGTAAATGCACAGCCCTTGCTTCCCAAGGCGCTGACACTGCGCAGTCGGGCGCAGCAGGAAGGGTTCTGACAAGACTGGACGCAATAGGCACAAAGCATCGTACCGATAAGCCCATGCGGCCATGGCGGGCCGCGGATGATATCCGCAGCAAGGATAAGGTGTCGACTGGCTCTCACTCGCTAGTCTAACCGGACTGACGCATGTTGGGCTGAGATGTCTACGACATGCGGGGCTCAGCGCCCGGCGATAACCGGAGCGCCCCGTAACAACGCTGGTCAGGATCTTGGGCGAGGAGTTCCAAGCTTCTGGAGATTCTGGCCATCTTTCACTCCTAACAGACGCAACTTGTAAGAAGACCTGTTGAAATGCGAGGGAAGTATAAAAATGGCGAAGTGAGATACATGGGGACTTTGGAGAGGCACCAATCTCCGCCCGTGTTACAAAATCAGGAAATACCGCGTTCAGGTTCAGTGTGGTGGTTAGTTGTAAGGTTGGCAGTCCCAAAAGGTGGATGCGGACGGAGAGCGATGTGGCGGTGGAGGATATAGCCAGCTTTTCAGTTGGGGACAAGTTTGGTCATCTCTGCTTGTGTCCACAAAAAGAGACCCACACATGTGAGGTTGTTGCACGGATGAATTGCGGCTTACACTAGCGGCACGGCCATCAATGGCACTGTAGTTATAGCAGCCAGCGTTCTTCTTCTTCTTCTTCTTCTTCTTCCTCCATCTCCCATTAGCTTGTACCATATAATATAGTTGTAATTCTATGGCACAAGAGGTTTGGAGAGCGTATGCCGGTAGATGCTCCCTGGTATGCTCGTCCGGTATCCACTGCACAGGTGCTATGAAAGCAGATGGAAAAGATAATTATCAGGATACATGTCTTTTTCATCGAGAGGAAAGGAGGCGAGGTATATGTACCTCCGACGAGAAGAGGACATGAATGAGTCCCACGGAGAAGGAAAAAAGGGGAGCAGAAACAGGGTCTAGAACAGATCAGGGTCCAGCCAATCTAGCGACAGTTTTGATCAGGTGGGTCTGATCCTGACATCCGATCAAAACGAAACGCTGTTTGGCTCTATAATCAGTGTCAGATGTATAGGGGCGGTTCTCTTCCGACCGAAGATCCCTCGTATATCTCCAGAAGAGTGGCTACTCGCGGACGATTAGGATCCTACAAGGTACATAGCATTTTTGAAGTCAAAAGTTGTTTTGTGTTTTCCACGGGAGGAGAATACTATGATCTTAGAAACGAGGAATTGTGATTGTAAAGCCATAATGAAGAACATATTGTGCGATGAGAATATATAATTTCGTGGGCTCTGGGGGAGGGGAGGGGAGGGGAGGGGAGGAAAAGATCGGTAGACAAAGTACGTCGCCGAGATAGAGGCGGTGAGGGTAAAAATTCGAGTGCACAGATTATATTAGATGCGAGCGAGCGCCGGTAGAATATGCAGGAAAGGAAGTTTGTGTAAGAGAGCCTGGTAGTGCGGATGGAGACTATTGGCGACACGCGGTGTGGGGCGACACTGAAGATGAACTTGAAGGGCGAGAGGCGCTCATATACTACGTACGGCCGTCACGATGTCCCTCGGGGCGTGCGACGCGTTTTAGTGATGTCCAGGTTAAGGTGTAAGGCCTAGGGCGCAAGGCCAGGGGGGGGCTGGCACTATAGAAATCCCATCCCCACTTTTCTCCTAAGATGACCTCGAAAGGCCATGAAACACCATTTCTGTTGTTACGTACACATACACCTCACGCGTGACGCGTGACGTAGATGCGGCTGGCTTCAAGCTCACCGTGATGAATCGATGATCACCGGTCGTCCGGCTGAAATGCGATTTGAAACCGAGTTGAGGCGCGCTGGCTTAGGTCAGCATTGCGGGGACGAAACCTCCCGTTTCCCCGCATGGGCGATGGGGTAGATCCGATCGGCTTGCGACGCTGGCCTCTTCCCACCTGCTGCCTCACCATCTCGACCTCCACCTCGGCACCATGTCCAAGCGCAGCATAGTTTCCAGGCGGGGCGTGCCCTCCAACCTGATCGAACTGCCCCTGCACCTGGCTGTTATGAGCTGGGGGCTCATTCTCATGGTCATGAGTTCGCAACATCGCACGTTTTACATGCTTCGCAAGCATCTCTCCCACCTCGGCCGCCTCGACGCTCAAGATTGAGTCCAACGGAATGACCAACATTGATGTGTATGTCCTGTTCTTCTAAATGACGCCTCCACCACCACTGACCTCTTCATAGCGCTTGGATCGTGGTGGGTGCTATGACCATGGTCTGGGGCGTGGCTACTGTCTGTCTGGGTGGTGCGCAGTTCAAGGGACGCAAGGGCAGTTATACTGGCAAGGGAACTGCCCTCTGGGGCCCGGTGGGTTTGGTTTACTTCCTCTCGTGTTGATCTTGTGGTTCTCGCTCACGGTGGCCTACACGTACTATGCCGTGGACCAGAAGTATTCGCTGTCGGCCTCGGGGGTACAAGAACCGCTCAGTGGCCCAATGCAGGCCCTCACCTTCCAGATTGCCCAGTCATTCCGCCAAGGGTATGCGCAACCGCTGTTTATTCTTCTTCGCTGCAGCAGCTGGGGATCTCCGCCGCGATACCCTCGGTCCCTGGGGAAATGCAACGACGATCGACCAGGTCAATTCGCTGGCCCCCAAGTACGAAGAGATCCAGTTTATCGTGCGGAGCTGATCTGCACCTGGTTTGGTTTGGCTACCGTCTTTTCCACTCTGGTCGCGCACTTGGCCTTGCCTGTGCTGTTGAAGACACTGGGTTGGACGCGACAGGAAAAGAAGTTGCGTGAATCCGACGTGGCGTACCCTCGCTTCGAGGATAAGGAGTACTACCGTACCCTTACTAGATCTCTTCCGACACGCTCTCTTTTTTTCTTTTTTTGTTCTCGTCGTCTTCATGGTATATCGGCCCTTTATCACCCTCTTTCTTTTTTCTTCGCCCCTATCCCCTTTTCTACCTCTTGGGTATCACATCTTCTTCTCTACTTCAGTACCCCCACCCTTCTAGTTGGTTCGCCCATTCTTTGCCATTCTTCTGGCGGGGGCGATCTGTACTTTTACGCTCCGACACGTTACTGTCCCTTTTGGTACATTCATTGAATTACGTGCCACTGGCGTGGGGTGTGTGTCTCGTTGGAGGTCGTACAGAAACTGATAGCGGCGGTGGGTACATGCCTATTCAGCGGTTTATCACAGGGGCAGATACCCAACACATCCAAATTGAACAGCAATGCTGCTTACAGCGGGGATTTCAGTCCGCTGGGCAGCTATGCCCAACGGCTTCAGTTGGTGGAGACTCTCTACAACTGAGTATTGCTCTGAGATCTGAACCCCAGGGTGGCACAGGTATTCCCAATTCGGTGCTTGGAATTGTGGCTCGGCCTTCCCACAGAGCCTCGTCTCATTTTCACCAGTGTAGAACAGCCAGGCCCAGGATCTACCGTTGGGCGTTGGGCGTTGGGCGTTGAAGTTCAACTTGAAGCTTCAACTTGAAGCTTGAACGCAAAAGCTTCAGGAGGCCTCAGGGCCTCAGGCCGACTGGAACACACAACCCCGTTGGGCAGGGCCGGCCACTGTACGCGGCGTTAGATGAATCATCTCATGATCAGGTCGATCAGGTCCAGACCTTTGAGATCTCAGCGATCTCAGCATCTCAGCTGATATTCGCAGGTCTGCGAAAGACGGTGCTGCTGCCATGGTGGCCCTGGCTGGCCGGAGGAGGGTGTGCGCAGAAGCTAGAAGGCCACTGGGTGGCCTGGAGGTGGCTTGCGGCCACCCCGCGCCTTGCAACCAAGTAGGGTTGGCCGCAACCCCATCGTTCTTGCTATGCTGCGAAGACGGGCTGAGGCGCTGAGGCAGACTCAGGCGTGTGAACGTTGGTTGAACGCTGTCCCACTTGAAATTGAAATTCAGCCACTCAGCGCTCAGGCTCCGATTCACACCCTCAGACACGCGCTGGCCGGGGCGGAGCCGATGGAAACGCAAGCCGTCGGCCTCCCCCCCGCACGCAGCGCCATCCATCCAACGGCCATCTGGGAACGTATTGATCGGCCAGCCACCTGGCGTTAGGCCTTAGGCACGTTGGACGTTAGTCCCTCGTCCGTCCCAGACGGCTGCGCGGAGCGCAATGCAATATCCATATCATCGGAGCTCCCGGCAATGCAAGTGAGAAACATCAGTGGTCGGCACGATCTACACTGTACTGCTTCTGCTTCTACGTACCGGCTGTGGCTGCCCTCGTGCGGCGTTTCTCCCGTCGCCCCCGCCCTCATCCCTTGGGCCAGATTGCACCTTCCCTTAGCACCACCGCCAGCGTGTCATGCCTGGCGCTCAGCACAGCCTACCATCTCACTTGGACCAACAGCCGCCAGGAGGCATCTACCAGTGGACCGTAGGTGGGATACCATACGCGTCGCTCTCTACCGCCTTTGAGGTATCCTCCTCGGTGGAAGCACAAGCCGAAGCCGACGCAGAGGCGCTGGAGGAGAAAGAATCGGATATCCGCTCCACTTCCGCTCGCTCATCGGCCTTGCGGATGAGCAACCCGGCGCGGGTGTGCTCCCCCTCTGCGCGCAGTGGGGCGCCCCAGCCGCCCCAGCCGCAACCGGCCTTGAGCCGCATGCCAAACATCCCACCCACTTGCATACAGTGGTGGAGTTTTCCCCTCTCCTGCCCCTTCAACTGCTCTTGTTTCATCTGTCTCCCACCATCTCCCGATCCCACTCAGTTTGGGCGGTGTCCCCCAAGCCCCCCACCTGGCAGGAAAGGCAACCAGACTCCATTTCCACCTTATTCCCTTCCCACTTTCCAACCGAACGACAAGTGCCACAACTGAGACGACGCGTGAGATGCGCGCGCCGCATTCGCTGCAGCTGGACCTGCACGCCCCATCACCGAACGCGTCCCTGCAGCGTCCTGCTTCCACTAAGAAAGAGGGTGTACGGCAAGGCATGCGCGGTCTGCGCTCTACTCACAGCGCCTCGTGCACCTCGAGCGGTGACACGTTTGAAACTGCTCAGCCGCTCTCCAGCCTCACTCGACTCGCAACCACGAGACGCATGATGGGACTGGCGATGACACTTGGAGAGTGGAGGAGGGGGCAGGGTGTGCGGACTGCTCGCAGTGTGCCGAGCGGGAGGCGGATCTGGTGGGGGTGGAGGTGATAGGCCAGCAGTCTGGGCCCGTGCTTCCGACGCTGATTTTCTCGAAGCCTTACATGTCGAAGCAGAGATTGAGGCGCGGCAGCTACGTTTGTTGGGGGGGGTGCTGCGCTGCGCAGCCTCCCAAATGCAAAATGTTTGCCGGGGGCAAAGTCGCGTGCACCGTGTTGCCCCAAGCTATGCCTTGACGTCTGAGAGACTGTCGCAACATTGTCGAATGGTGTGTCCCCCTCCTAGTATAGCTAGCTGCTCCGCCGGATCTATACTGACGTTTTTCTGTTATCAGCTTGATGTGCAAGACAAACCGGTGGGACATGCTGGTCATGCCACGCCGGAGCGGCGCCATCACCCCCTCCCTCGCCTCGGCCGACGAGCCACCCTCATCCACTTGTATGAAAGAGACGGCAACGCACTCGAGCACCACCGAATGCGAGGAGGGGATACGATTGAAGAGCAAACAGCAGGACGGGACGGCTGCAGCTCACATGGCACGGGTTCCAATCTCGGTCTTTGCTCTGGACCGTCATCGTGCGTGGGCGTTGAAGCCACGCGCCAGGCCAAGACGAAGCGTACGCGGCGGTACATGTCTGCCTCGCCCAGTTGGTCCAAGCGGTCCCTGGTGTCATCACAAGAGAGCCCCCTCGGTCGAACCAGCGATCCACGGGGCAGTCCGGTTCTCATGCATCCCCCCTCACGCCCGGTTTGGGAGTACCCGGGTCGCCGCAACGACTCCAGATGCTCGCCATGCCCCATCTCGCTCGGTAAAACCTAGACAGAACGGAGAGAGCAGGAGGAAGAGGAGATTGCCGATGCTTTTCTTTGCCTCGCACACCATCCCCTCCCTTGCACCGGCCAAGGCCTCGTGCCACATCGGATTTCGATCGTGCCCTGCTTCCCCGTGCCAACCCTCCGCTTTGGACCGACAGCCACTTTGGCCGCATGCCCTCGTCGCAAGAGGAGCGCACAAAAGACCGCCGCCCCCGCTCGGATCCTTTTATGCCTACCATGGTTCCCGAAGGATTGCCAGGACTGCAACACGCTAAAGACCCGTCTACCGGTTCGCACCTCCCCAAGCCGCTGTTTTGCCACAGGTCGACCCCCCCCTGCTGGCATGACGAACGACTTGCTTCCACAGTACCCTGTTCCTTTTCAGAGGTGGAACCCCCCGCGCAAAACCGATGGCAGGAGAGGGGAGTGTACCAAGCCTTCTCGTAGACCCGCCGTGCTCCCTGATAGTACTAGAGAGGAAAAAGTGGGGTCAAATCCAATCAACCACGCCACCGCCCATTAGAACCTCCTTTTGTGCCAAAGCCTTCTCGCTGGCATGGCTTCCTCCCCTCTCTTCCCTTGCACCGACAGGCAGTTCTGCCCCGCGGAACACGTATGACACGTATGACGTATGGGTTACCGGGGGACCCGACCACAAGATACCTTCGGTCCTGCATTCCATCCCATGCCCGTACCGGCCCCAGAGCCTAAGACCTGCCATGGGGTCGAGCGGGCGCTTGCGTCCAGCCCGGTCTCATGGCAACTTTATCATCCGACCTCGCATGAACCCGGCTGGCAACCATCTATGCTCCAAGTGAGCAACAACAACAGCAGCCGCAGCAGTCGTCTCGATCTCGATCTCAATCTCAGTCTCAGATCCCGCCCCCGGACTTGGTGTCTCAACCGATTGCGAGATGACGGGTGCCGCTCCCACGGTTCGCCAGACCGCTGCGCCACATTGGTCGTGGATCAGCTGCATGGAAAGGAAGCAGAACAAGAACAAGAGCAGGAACAAGAACGGACGTAAAGAGGAGTCACCCGAGCGATGAGCAGACGTGATGCACCCGTCGGATTGGCCTCTGCACCGTTCTGCTTCAGGTGACGCAGGCTCCTCTCCACCCTGTCCCGTCATCCTCCTGGGCACCATGCCAGACCTGCATCGATGCTCGCTTCCGTGTCACCCCCCCTCTGGACCACCACTCTGACCACCGTTCCGTGCCCCGAGTAGACACGTGGTCAACCCCATTCTACCGTCCGATGGAGGATGCGAGCCATGTTGAACCTTGGGATGTGCAGCGGCCGTGCCTTGGCCTTCCAGGGACAGGGACAGGGACAGGGACAGGGACAGGAATGGGCGAGTACGGGAGAGCAGGACGCTTTTCTGTCTTCGTTTGAGCCATGGCACCAGGGCCTGAACGGGCTGGGTCTGGACCGCTGCCGCTTTCCTCTAGGGGGGAAGAGGGACCGTCTCGCCCTTATGCTCCGTTTCAAGGGAGACGACAAAGCATGCTCGAGTTACGTTCGGGGCGAATGTGAGCGAGAAGAGGGAGGACAAAGAATGAGTGCGCCCGAAAGAGAAAAGAAAGCGCGGGTGTGACAAATGGTTTCTTGTCGGATGCACGCTGCAAGCCGTGTCGGACCACCACAGGCAGCAACCTCTGACCCCGTGGAGCTATCGGAGTGGGCGACAACTTTCTTGCTGAATACTCGCATGCCACCCACCTTCTCCCCCCCTCTTTTCCACCCGGTTTCACACGTTGATACTGAGACGTTCGAACACAACGATGACGGAGGAGAGGGCCGAGGGGGATTGTACGCCCCGCTCACGCGTACGCCCCACCCTTTCATCTCCCTCTCCCAAAGGCTGCTCCAGCGGTCTAGAGAAAGTATGATGCGGATGAAGCGCCCGTCTACCCGGAGCATGACTATGACTATCCCCCCGGATCCTCCCTGACCAGGGCGCCTACCCTCTCGCGCTGCACCCTGTGAAACACAATGGCCAGCTCCGTCGTACGGCTCCTTCTCTGGCCCGCCTCGAATGCCACTGCATTCCACCACCGCGACTCTACCCCTACCCCATTTAGGAGCGAGCTCAACCGCTCCACCGTTGCGCTTTGAGCGAATCGGCGAATCTTATCCCTACCACCCCCGCCGCTTACCTCTCTTGGTCCGCACAAGGAGCGCAATTGGACCCTCCCATCAATCCTTATGCCACCACCTCTACGCCGGCGGGACCAGGGGGGCCCGGGCCGGTGCCGTGCCGGTGCAGTGCGTCCAGTGGCTACGCAGGGCCCCTTCTCTCTCCTCCCGCTCCCAATCGGATTGGCATCCACCTCCCCACCCGATCCTCTTCCCACTCGTCCGTCCAGACGGAACCTTCGTTCCTTTGCATCGATGGATCGATTACGTTCGCTAGCCCGTTCCGCGTCGCGTCCAAGCCATCTGTTGTGCCCGTGTCGGTACCCCCACCCCCACCGACCTGCAACCCAACGACTACGCGTAACCCAGTGCAGTTCCGTTGTGCCACCGCAGCCATCGCACCACAACGCCCTCCTACCCCGTCCACGTCCACGTGCAAGGTCAAACCGGTGCAGGCTCCCATCTACCCGACCCCGCCCGGTCCAGTCCATGTCCATGTCCATCATCCCACGAACCCATCTTCTAGGCATGTGCCTCCGCACCTCCCACCCTTGCCCTCCGCTTACCCCTCGGGGGAAGGAACGTACTCCCGGCAGAAAGGGTAGAAGCGCCAACTCTCTCCAAAAAACGGTTCTTGGCCTCGCTGTTCGCAGACGAAGCAAGGTCTAGCGGAATGATTGAACCTAAGCCGAGAATCGAGAATCGAGAGGGTTGAGGAGGATCGTCTTTCGTTTTTTGCAAGATCCATGTGAAGGCTTTGTCTATCGACTTTGGTTGGCCCTGGCTCCGTTTGGCTACGCTTGATCGCTTGAGCCTTGTTGGTTTAATTGCGCATCAAGACTAGTAACTAGCAAACTGCGGTAACTGGTGTGACTGTTCGGTCGCACCCACCCCCAGTAGCTTGACTCCTTTAAAGCTGCTATGCACGCCGATACCCCGCCCCCCTCCTTCTGCCCCCTCTTGCACTTCTCCCTTTTCCCCCCCTTCGTGATACATGATGATGCCGTGTGGCGATCTGCCATGAAACAAGATGTCGCCATGCCCTTTCCTTGACCCGTCGTGCGCTTGCTCTGACGGGTTCTTGATTCGCCCCCGGAGTAGAACGAAGCGGGCGGCGAAGCCGGAGATGTAGACAGCTTATAACCGCGCTGGGCTGGCCTAGTTGCATTGTTTGATCAGTCGTACCCACACCCCATGGTCAAGAGGGGGGGGGGGCGAGGGGTGTATGTCACGTGTATGAACAAAATGTAGGAACAAAATGCATCCACGTCATCAACGTTCAGCGTTCAACGTACGTTCAAGTTGAACGTTGAGCTGAGTATGGAATGGGGAAGGGCGGCGGAGGCGTGTGTCCGCACGGGATGGTTCGAGATGGTCTCGGCGGTGGGGGGTGGGGTGGGAAGGGTGAGTGCGTGGGCGCATTGGGCACACCGGAGACACGGGGCAGATGTGGTAATTCGGGCTGGGCCGAATGCGGGGCAGTGGGGTGGAGGGGCGGCGGAAGAGAAATGGGGATGGGCATGGATGAGGGTTGCTGGTTGCTAGTTGCTAGTTGCTAGTTACTGACCCCCCGGAATGTGTGGGGCAGCCGGCGGAAGGCCGACTCCCCGCAGCGGCGCTCGCGGCGTCTGAGTCAGGATGACATCATCGCGCTGGTGTGGCGCTGTGGCTGGGGAACGTCTGCAGTGTGAAGCTTGAAGCGCGCCGGGCGTTTCTCCAGCAGGAGGCTCGCCCCAGATGCGATCCAGGCCGGACTCCAGCCCCGTCTTGAATGGGGACGAGTGGAGCCGGCGAGTGCAACGCGTCTGTCTCTGGCCGTCTCGGCGGGCTGCTTCCCACGCGCCAGTTGCCTCGCTCGCACCGGCCCCCGCGTATAAATACCTCCTGTCGCCCGCTCCTGGCCCCCCCGCCCCCCAAAACCCCCCCCCCCCCCCATGAGCGCCTACGTCCTCTGCCCCTCCTGCAACGGCGTCACCCGCCCCACCACGGGCTACTGCGTCTTCTGCGACGCCAAGCTGGACAACGCCACCCCCGTCAGCCGCCGCCCGCGCGCGGTCCTCGTCGGTACCACCCCTGCCCCCCCAGCACCATCCCGCACACCATCATCACTAGCTCTCTTCTCCCTCCGTTCCTCCGTTCCTCTCCCCAAGTACCCCCCCCCCCTCGCGCACGCCCCGCACTCGCCTCGCACTCGCATCGCACGCCCACTCGCTTTATCCTCTCGTACTCGCTCATCTCGCACTCGCATTCCCCTTGTTCCTACCCGCCACGCGCACTAGATACCATCCCAAGCCTCCACCGCCTGCTGCTCGGCCTCCGTTCCGTCTCTCTGCCTGCCATGCCTCGTATTGCATGCACGCAAGCTGGCTTGCATGCCCGCCGTTCCTGCCCTCCTCTCACCTTTCACGTCTCCTCTACCTCCTTCTTTCGTCATGTGCCGCCGGGGTCTAACCGCCCACCCTCACGCCCTGGTAGGGCCCCCTTGGTATAGCAGGGTAGGGCCTCCTTTGTGGGGGAGATCCCACAGGCCGTGACGTGACTGGGGACCAGTATGATTGGTCCCCCCTCATCACCTTCTGCATTTTTCATTTCATTTGCATGCTAGTACCCCTTCGGTACGTGCCGAGCAGGATCATGCATGAATCATTGAGTCGGATGTAGCCCGCATGGTCTGAACTTCCAGAAGCAGATGAGTGAGAACCGAGGTAATGAGTTAAGCGAAGAGAGATGCGAAATGCGCCCACGGTGTCGACTATACGTGCGGCTTGGTACAATTGGAACAAAAGGTGGGGGCGCATGTGGAATGCGGCTCAAGTCAAGTCTAGACCAAACCTCTACGTAGGGAAGTGCCAACACTCACCGCAGCCACACGGTGCAGCAGAGACCATGGAGCCACAGAAGGATACTCGCCCCAGGCCTGTAAATCGGGGGGGCATTGCTTTTGACGGATAGCTGCCTGCCCGGGCTGGTCAGGCCCGGTCAGGGGTCAGGCTCCCCAAAACGGGCCAACACCTCTACCCTGTAACTTCCAACCTGGGTGGTCACAATGAGAACAGGATACATTGTTTTTAAGGTATAGAAACGATCCCGATTCTCAGCTGTTGAACTGAACCGTTCACCTGCTGATCGAAGCACCTACATACCACCATGTCCCCCTGCCTCTCACCTTTTGTTTCCATAGCCAGGCATTGTATGATGAAACCGAGACCTGATGGACGTTGAAGCCGAGGTTGATTGATGCAATCGAACTAGTGGTGGTAGTTGTAACCTCTACTTCTACTAAGCCAGCTAGCGACCTCTATATACAGACGGACATTAGTCAAGTAGCCAGTCACCGCCGGGCTGCGGAAGAGAAGGCGAAAGGAGAAAACAGCCGAGCTTCTGGGCCTGAGGAGGGATTAAAACGACCTTGGCTACACGGCGCATGAGCACATGAGCCACCCTGGGGGGTTCCACACTGCATCTACACCACCCACATCCTACTCCTACTTCCATGAACAAGTACCATGATAGTATGCCCTGTGTCCTGTGGTTACTGAGAATGTGGGCCGGACGCGAGCCCAAGCACACCCTAAAAGTTCACAACCCGAAGACAAAAACAGAGACGAAGATCGAGATGGAGATGAAAATGGAGATGGAGAGTGAGAGTGAGATGAAAATGGAGATGAAGAATGAGATGGGGAAGAAAAAGAAGATGAAGATGAAAAGAAAGAAGATGAAGATGAAAAGAAAGAAGATGAAGATACCAAGAAAAGTGGAAGAAAAGGAAGAGAGGGAATAAAGGGGGCATGGATATACAAAAGCAGTGGTGCAGAGGCAGGCGGGGCTGGTACACCGCCTTGCAGCTGCTTGAAGCTTGAAGGGAGAAGACAACGAAGTGAGGGTCTGGGTCCAATACGTCCCTGGTGGCCCCAGGGACCGGTGAAACGATAACAGCACTCTTCGTGTATCCTGTACCATCCCCGGCATCCCCGGCAGCACCGCATCAGCGCGTCAGCGCGTGACCGCATCACCCCACAATGGTCGTGTGGAAGTACCGTCGGGCCTCATCGAGCTGAGCACGCTGGATCGCGTTCCACTCTTGACGTAGTCGGGGGAGGAAGTCGAGGAGGCGCTGGGAATCCAACCGTTTCACACTGACCTCAAACTCGGCCGAGACGGGGCGGTGGTCCGAGATGGTTGGGGTCCAAGCGCGGTATGCGAGCGATCCGATTCGACCCCGTTCCCGTTCCCGTTCCCGATCTCGATCTCGATCTCGATCTTGGTCTTTTCGTCCGAGCCAGCTGGAGCAAGAGGAGGACGGGCCCACTGAGCCCAGCGCGTGTTCCGCCTTATCGTCGATAGTGTCGTGTGCGCGTACCAAAGCGCTGGGGTAAGTCAAAGGAGCGTCACACCATAAGATGCGGTCGCACAGGAGGGCGTGCGTTGTTTGGGGGAGGTATCGTACGTTTTACTGCGGCGGTTGAACTTGTAGGGGGGGGAACGTGATGGGCGCCTCGGAAAAGACACGAAGGGCAAATCCACTCGTATTGGCTTGTTGGGTCAATTGGTCTTCGTCCAAAAGAGCAGTAATGTTACCACTGTTAATGTACCGCAACGTCTCGCCCCGGGTGGCGTTGATCCGATCTGCAGGAAGGCATACGCGTCAGTGGCTCTGACCCAACTCAACGTAGCGCATAGCGCGTAGTTCCTTCCCACTCCCAAAAAACCAACCCCAAAAAAACCCAAAACCAAAGCAACAACCAACCAACCAAGGAAGAAACATAGAAACCAAAGCACGACGTACAGTTCAAATCGCCACTCCAAAAGATAGCTTCGTGGTCCAAAATTTGTTCACCATCGCCGCCACGGGTAAAGGTCATGGTCCTGCGTAGCCGCGGGGGAATCGCGCCGTCTTCGGGTGCGGAAAGGGCCGCGCGGGGGAACAACTTGGTGGCACTTAAGATTGTAGCAGCATCATTGTTACGCGCTTGGACGTGGTGTTGACCCGCGGCCAAATGACAATTGACAAAGCACAAACTCGAATCGTCCACGATCAAGCGAGCGGCGACGGCGCCCTTGTTGCCGTACCGACCACCAAACAGGCCGGTCTTGACGGTGCCGACGGCAGCTTCGCGGATCCTTCCCGCCTCCACCTCGCGTGACGAAACAAAGAGGCACGTCATTAGACCTACTAGCAACTCGCTCTCCACCAACTCGTACGCGCCCGTACCAAACGTATCGTCGACGGCGCCTTGCAATTTACTCCGCCAGCTGCGTACTGGTCGAGATACGTTCGCCCCAAACTCGTTACCGATTTTCTTTTTGCTGAGGAGGAGGCTGCGCGCCGTCAAGCGCTTGTCTTCCAATCAATCAGTCTTGTAGGCCAACACGAGGATCTCAGGCCCGATCAGTTTGGACGTTGGGCCCTCGACACGGGCGGTGCGCGCGCTGCACTGCGCAGCAACTCAGATAAAAATGATCCGTTCGTCCCGCTCTCCAACTCGCTGGGATCGGCAGCATCAATGTTGTAGGTGACCTGAAGGGTACGAATGGTACGGCGGGTAGTCAAGTCAGATGCAGCACGTTGCAATCGACGTTCAAACCAATCGTGGGTTAACAACCCATCCCAAATCCGTACCGCCCCATCCAACCCACCACTGACCACTTGCAAACGGCCATGAGCGACACTATCGGCGTCGGTGACCAAGGTGCTGACGGCGCCCGCATGCGCAGGCCACGCTTTGATCAGCACCAAGCGCGATCCTTTACCCTTGCGAGCTCCGTCGCCCAAACCAAACACGAGCATCGTCCCGCCTTTGGTGCCGGCCCAGAGTACCGTCCCGCAGCGGTCATGCACAAGATGGGTTCGAGCGATTGGTGGTACACACCAACACACTGATGCGTTTTGCGTGACCATTCAGAAATCTGTGGGTTTGGAGGGAAAGGTTAGCGTGCTGCTGCGGTGTCTCGAGCGCAAATCCATGACGCCCATGACGACGAAAGAAAACAGAAAAAAAGGAGAGGAAGAAAGAAAGAGACGTACATGACCACTGCATGGGAGAGAAAGACCGAGCTTGTCGAAGCCGGCACAATCGCCGCATCAGTCACGCCGCCACGGGGGTGGGGGAAAACTGTGGGGGCAACGTGGGGGGAAGCATGGTCGCGACGAACGGTCGATCGTCAGCGAACGGATTGTACATCTGCACGCGTACCGATTTGTGGAACTCTTCCCCCGATCCAGGTTCCACCGCTGTTCCCGTAGCGGTTGCCGCTACGCCGCTGCGACCCGCACGCTGCGTCGAATGGAACGATGTATGTGCCCATGTTTCTTTGATCCGGCCGGGACTGGCTGGGAGGAGGAGAACGAGGAGACACCGCCCGAGGCGACCCAGAGTTGGTCCCCGACCAAGAGCGGTACCGACTTGCCCTCGACCGAGACACGGTGGGTAATGGCTTTGGTGCCCAACAGGCCCGGGGTGTCATCGGGATCGGACAAAACGCTAGCGCTAAAGGAAGGGCGAGAGACCGGGTCCGAGGAAGGGATGGCGAGGGACACTGTACTTTCACCAGCGCCTGAGGCCATTGATGGACCTGTCCCCGCGTTCCCGCCGCCTGCGCCAGGGCCTCGTGCATCCGTCGACAAAGAACTCTTGGCCTGACTGGAAGGTGTCCAGACCGAAATTTGCCGCCTTCATCGACGATGCACATTTGGCGGCCCAAGCGGGCAATGTGGAGGATAGCTTTGTGAACCAAGCGATTGACTGCCACCTGGTTTCCCGTACCACATCCAACTCCCATACGATCCCGCTCGCCGTGCCAACCCAGGCAAAGCGACCTGTCTCGCCCTCGTCGCTTTCCAAAAAACACAGCGCCGTCACACGGCCCGGTGCGCCCGGCGTGTCCGCCACGGTGGCTACCTTTTCGGTACCTTGAGCTTCGGGGGGGGCAGGCGCTTCCGTAAGTCCCGCCACCTCAGCACGGACGGTGCCCGCACGGAAAAATTTTAACCTTGTGGTGTGTGCGGTTAAGATGGTGGAACCCGATACGGCAAAGACGGTAAAACGAGCATGAATGACCAAACTCGATCCGTTCTCCGCCTCGTCTTCTCGATCCTTGTTGGAATCCAACATGTCCCGGGTCAAGTGGCGCCAAGGCCAAGCAATCTTGGAATCTTTGCCTGCGCCCGTGTCGTACTCGGCGGGCGACGGGAGGCTGCGGCACTGCTGGCAGAACCAATTGGATCTTCCTCTTCTGACCCAGTTTCGTCTTCCGACTCGTCCGACGAGTCTTCCGCGATGCCAGTCCGACGGGCGGCGCACTAGAGGTCGAAGTGAGATGTGTCCGTGCCTCGTCGCCTCGGCGTGAGGGAGAGGGACACTGGGATGAGCGGGCGTGCCGAATGGGGAAGAAGGACCGGAGATGGACTGTTCGGATACAGGCGAGTTGGACAGGCTCGAGGTAGCAGGCGCATGGGGCGAGAGGAACGTGTCTCGTTCGCGAGGTACGGAATGAGAGGGGACATGAGTAGGCGCATGGGAAGGGGCGCTGGAAGGGTATGCATGGTTCATCTCCGAGCCCATCGGGCTCACAGGCAGCACAGCAGGGACAGCAAGTGCATAATGTTGACTCAAGCTGCGGCGGTCCAGCGCTAGGGAGGGGAACCAACCGCGTCTTGCGTGGCTTCTCGATGGTCAAAGCGCCACCGAGGGCCCGTGTGCTGCTGTTCCTGGGAGGGGCGAGGCCATAGTGCTCGGATGCGGATGGACGGGCATGCGCATCGCATGTGGTCGGTGTGGATGAACGAGGAAGGTTGGAGAGGTAGCATGGTTGTACCCCGGGTGACCTGGTGGGTGAAAGTGGGAAGCCTGTCCCGGTCCAACAGGCGGGGGATGCGGAGGGAAGCAACGCGGACGGCATCTGGCTTGGGGCACTCTCGATCGTTGCATTCCTAGTTCCGGCAGGGCCGACGGCGGGGAGAAAGCGGTACTACCCTGCGCTGGCATTCCCAACTAGGTGCTTGTGGGGGCATGTTCATAGGTCCTGGTGCCTGGATGACCCCGTCGGTGCAGGTGTTGGAGGAGGCCGGAAGACCCCGTAAATACTGGCGGCCTGACGGCCCTGAAAGTGCTGAGGGTCTCGGAGGAGAACGCGTTTCGGGTCGGAGCGGGCGGGCGCCCAAGATGGGGGTGGAGTTTGCTGGCATAAGGCGAGAGCTTGCTCGGGGGGGCATCTGAGGACGGGTGGGAAGCTTTCAGGGGAAAAGGGGATCAAACTCCTGGCCAGCAGGCAAGGGATAGGTCGGGATATCGATACGACCGTTCGGGACCGCGGCCGACGGGAGTGATGGAGGAGGAGGTGGGGCCTTGGTACAGGTGGAGTTGAGGGATCTGGATGGGCCCCGGAACCGGGCGAGGAGGACGAACAGTGTGTTCGGGGGCGGGTCGTATTGTTGGCTACGGCCTTGCTTAGGGCAGCGAGCTCAGATCGTGGGCGGCGAGGTACGCTTGTTCCCAAGCCCGCTCATGGCTGTGGTTGTCCTCTTTCCTTTTTCCCGGTGCTTTCTCGGGAACGGGTCGGGAATGGCGCATCTTTCGTACCGCGCACGACTGGAAGAAGGGGTCATCTCCTGCATCGGTCTCCTGAGAAAGGCTGTGCGGTCTCCCTCATTCGAACCCGCGTCCACAATGGGAAGTTTGGCCTTCTTTTTCCCCTTGATGGGAGCGTGGGGACGGGCAAAAAGAAAGCTCATTGGGTGTAGACGCTGTAGAAGGTACGGTACTCCCTCGCCCTTCGAGCGCCGTGGGGCGATTTTGGGCGGGATGCGCGGCCCTTTATTGGCGGTGGAGGAAACGATTCAGACGTGCGCTCCTGAGGGAGTTTCTTGGGATCTTGGCCTCCTTGGGTTCCTTGAGTTCCTTGAGTTCCTTGGGTTCCTGGGTTCCTTGGGTTCCTTGGGTTCCTTGGGTTCCTTGGGTTCCTTGGGTTTCTTGGGTTCCTTGGGTTCCTGGGTTCCTTGGGTTCCTGGGTTCCTTGGGTTCCCTGAACCCTAGGTTCCTTAGGTTCCCTGGCCACCTTGGGTTCCTCGGGTTCCTTGGGTTCCTTGGGTTCCTGGCCACCTTGGGTTCCCTGAATTCCTAGGTTCCTTAGGTTCCCTGGCCACCTTGGGTTCCTTGGGTTTCCTTGGCCACCTTAGGTTCATTGGGTCATTGACCTCCTTGGTCTCCCTAGGTTCCCTGGTTCCCTTGAGTTCCCTGGGTTCTTGGCCACCTTAGGTTCATTGGGCTCCTTGCCCTCTCGCACGCGGGCCTTTACTTTGCCCACTTCGCGTTTGGGCGGAGGGACAGGGCCGAGACCGGCGGGAACTGGACGCAAAGGAAGCGGGGGGGTAGTCTGGCGCGTGAGCAGGGGGGAGGCGAGCGGGGCGGCAGCCGAGGAGGTGCGGGTGTGCTAGTGCGTGTGCGGCACAGACAAGGCACAGAATCGGGCGGAGTGAAAGAGGCTGGGGGGGAGAGAGGCCAAGGCTGGCAGCGAGCGGAAAAAGAGGGTGTGGGCGCGGGCGTCGGCATCGCGGGTCAGCGTGGGCGATAGCATCGGCATTGGCATTGGCGTCGGTGGTGGGGGTCGGGGGGGGGGGGAGGGGTGGTGGCCAGGGATGGAGGGTGGGGGTGCGGGAAAGGCGGGCGGGGCGGGGGCGGGCGATGGGAGGCGGCGGCGGTGGGGGCGTCGTATGAGGGGCGGCGGCGGGGGCGGGGGGGGGGGAGGAGGCGGGGAGGAGGACAGGCGTGGCGCGGTGCGAGGGCCGGCGGCGGTGTGCGGGGGGCGGCGGCGGGGCGCAGGCGGCGGCGGCGTGGGCGCGGCGGGCGCAAAGACGGGGCGGAGGGGCGTCTCCTGGCGGCTGAAGTGCCAGAGCGTGCCGGCGCCAGGCTCCTTGTCGGGCATTGGTGGTGTAGTAGCGTGGCCAGCAGCCGCCCCGTTGCTTTGCTCAGGGGTGCCAGCCAACAGCCAGTCACGTGGCCGTCTGTTCCAGCTACTCACGTGCGCCGCTGCTTGCACTTGATTCCATTCGCACATTCAATACTCATTCGTCCTTCTTGGTGTTTACCCCACCAGCCCCCCAGGTAGCACGTGACAGCGACCAGCTTGCGCCCATTCACCTCGCGCTCCACCAGCACCTCCGCCCGCCCGCCCAGCCGGTGCGCCGCCGCGCCCAGCTGCCCCACATCCTCCCACCCCGTGTTGCGCGGCAGGAACAGCGCCACGTTCGCCGACCCCAGCTGCGCCAGCACATCTCCACCAGCCCCGTCCCGCTCAGCGGCGCCAGCCGGCTCAGCCGGTAGACACTCTCCGTCTCTGGCTCGGTCTCTGGCACCGCCACCGCCTCCTCTGGCTCTGGCTGTGCCTCCCGCCTCGCCCCGCCTCGCCCCCGCCAGCGCCCCATCATACAGCCCCAGCAGCTCGGTGCGCGCCTGGTTCAGCCTCCACCGCAGGCGCTTGCGTTTGGCCTTGGTCTCCGTCCCGCCCGGCACTGCGGCCAGCGCGTGTTCCAGCTCGGCGACCTTGGCCTCTGCCTGTGCCCACGCCGGTGTCTTGGTCTTGGCCTCGGCTTGCTCGTCGCACCAGAGGTGGTGGCGACGGCGGGCAGCGGCATCTTCGGCATGGAAGGCTGTACTAGCTGCTTCGGCTGGCGCTGTGTCCTCCCCGCTGGTTTCTGGGGCGTGGGGGGCGGGTTGGTGCGGTACCCCACCCCACCAAGGCGGGAGAGGAAGATGGCATCAAACGACCATTGAGACAAGTGGCCCAATCGGCCTCTGTTTCCACCTTTTCCTATTCCTTCTTCTCCTTCTCCTTCTCCTTCTCCTCTCCTTCTCCTTCTCCTTCTCCTTCTCCTTCTCTTCTCCTTCTCCTTTCCTTCTCTTCTCCTTCTCCTTCTCCTTCTCCTTCTCCTCTCCTTCTCCTCCTGGTTGTTGGGCTGCTGCTTGGCATCCGCAGACGCACGTAACCTTGCATACGTGGCTGCCCACTGGACCACATCGGCACAAACGATCGTCACCTTATCCTCCACACCAGCCACACGAGCATTGTGTCGAGCCAGCTCGACCTTGACAGGATCGACATCGATGCCTACCACATGATCAAAGTGTCTAGCGAAGCTTACCACGTTGCCTCCCGCCCCACAAACGCATCCAACACCCACCCGGGTCCTGCAGTGGGTTGGGTCCCTTGAGTCCCGCCGCCCGCACCGCTCGTGCGCGTGGTGGTAGCGTCCCGTGTACCCCGCTGGGCCTGGAGGATCGTCGCCATCCGACGCGCAATGTGCTTGGCCACGCCCTCGGGTGTGATGCTGTACCAACTTTCGCGGTCCAAGACGTAGCCCTGGTCAAAGTGAGCAAAGAGAGTGTAGCGCGCATACCAGTACTTGTGCATCTCCTCCTCCATATCTCTTTTCGGATCAGCACGTGCGGCCGGACCCACTTGGGAAGACCAAGCCAGTACGCTTCCTCGTCTTCGTTGTTTTCTCCTTCTTCTTCCATTCCTTGTTGCTGTAGTTGTGCTGTTGGTGCTGGGATTCTTCTCCATCCTGTGCTTCTTTGTCCTCGGAAGAACCGACATGCTGCTCCTCTCGTTCCTCCTGCCCGGCTCCGCCTCGCGCGTCTCTTCGTCCGGGAAATACGCGAGCTCAATGTCCCGCCCCAGCCGCGGTGGGCGCTTGGAAGGCGGCAGCGGTTGCGCGGGGGACCTGGCTCGCTTCCTTGAGTTCCGAGGGGGGGAAGCAACCGATTGAACGTCAGCATCGTATTTGCGCTGCACGGAAGGCAACTGCCAAGCTGGCACACGCATCACAGCGACTTTGAGCGTGACGTTACTGGGCAAGCCCTGTGCGGGAACCGGGACCGGGTCGTACGACAGCGGGTTAGGCTTAGTGTGTTGCGTTTTTTTTTCTGGATCTGTTCGACCTGAGGGGGCGGTGAGAGGTCGGTCGCCAGTCCCTGCGCCACAGGGTGCAGACGAGGTAGATAAGGTAGACTTGCCAGACGCATGGTGCAGTGCATGGGAATGCGAATCCGAATGCGAAGCCGAGTCCGATCGGATCGGATGTGCCCCACCCCGACGACCGCGAGGACGCTGGGTCGACGCCGACGCGGCTGCCGCCCTGTCCCTGCCGGTGAGGCGGGTTTGGTCGAGCCAACTGGGTTGGAAGGCCCAGGGCAGAGAGAGCGGTAGCATCAACCGCAGCAGTAGCAGCAGTGGCGCAGTAGCAGCAGACGTTGTTGCTGTTGAAGAAGAAGAAGGAGGAGGGGATGGAACTCGTACCCCTGGTACGCAGCGGGGACGTGTGCCGTGCGCTGGTCGTGCGCGTCGCGCGGGGGGCGGAACGGCAGCGAGGGAGGAGCTGTCGTGCCAGGGGATCGGGATCGGGGTTGGGATGGGGAAGGGTGAGGATCGGGGCCACTGGGGTCCGGCCCGAATCCTAGCCAGCCATCGGGGCCAGCGGGAGACGGGTGGGTCTCGCGCGTCTGCTGGGCCAAGAAGGTGGCAGGGGCGAGCGGGGGCGGCATGGTTTGCGGTAGATGGGAGGTGGAAGTGGGACGAAAGGGTGTTCGTTGGTCGTTGGCTCAATACGTTCAACGCTTACCTTGAATCTCACCTTGAACCTCAACCTCGCCGACTCAACCACCCTACAAGCTTCAAGCTTCAACCTGAAGCTGGAGTCTTGGACGGACGTGGACGCCCTCCACCTTGCTCTCCGCCAGACCTAACGTACTGGCCCGAAAAAAAAAAAAAAAAAAAAAGACAAACGTCGCACGAAGCCCTGCTTTCCGGATTGCAATATTGAACTCCTATCGCAAGCATGCGTCGGGGCCACAACCACACAACCACCCTAAGGTCCACAACGAAAGGGGGGAGGGACCAGGCGGAGGGCAGAGGAGGGAGAAGATATCTCATTCTACAACCATCTCTTCACAGTGTCTCTTTGTCCCAGCCTCCAGCTCTGCCAATCATATGGTCACAGTAGAGGGATTGGCGCTTAGCCTCGGACGAGGGCTGGAAGAGGGCCGAAGGAAGTGCACGCGGACTCTTCAAGCTTCAAGCTTGCACCGTTAACGTTTAACGTTTAACGTCGGGACATCGGAACAGTCTCGCTGCATCCCACACGTGGCACACGGTCTCTGGTACCTAGTACCTGGTGCCCACAGTGCAGGTTGCAGGTTGCAGCGCCTTGGGTATCCGGTACCCGTACGGTAAATGGCCGAAACCCAAATGGGTAATTTCCTGGACCCATCAAACGCCAAACGCCCAACCCGCCTCAGATCATCAGATCATCACATCCTCACATCTTCACATCCTCACATCTTCACATCCTCACATCCTCACATCCTCACCCTCACATCTCAGAACAAGAGACCCAAGGCCGGGAGCAGAAGGCAGTAGGATACTCCCCACCCTAACCAATATTCAATCCGCCCGTGCCATCACGCAGTTGGTTGGTCGGTTGCAACGTGCCTTGCGCCGAGGCACGCCGGCCGCGGTGCGCGCGACGTGGTACGTGGTACCCGGCAATACCCTCGATGCTCAATGCACAATGGTTGCATGGTTGCAACCCGCGCTGGTGCTGGTGCCGGCGCCGAGGCGGACCGTGGACCGGCGCGTGGGTTTATACCGCGTTGCTGGGGACTAGTAGAGGTGGCACATGGCGTGGCGGCGTGCGAGCCACGTGGGTGGGAGCGTGACGCGTGACGCGTGACGAAAAGCGTGTGGGATCGTCGATCGATATCAACAGGAACACTTGAAGCTAACCTGAAGGGCCTGAAGCTTGAAGCTTGACTCGACCGCGAGGCTCCGCGTGTACGAATGCATAACGCATGCGGCTTCGAGCTTCAGATTATTTGGGCGACCACAGACGCGCGGTCGGCTAGCCAGTGGGCCGACGAGAGACTGGCGTATTGTTGGTATTTAACTGCGACATGCCGTGTGGTCCTCTACCTCGCTCGACCACCTTCGCTTCGCCCATCCGCTCACCACAGCTCGCAACCATGGCACCGACAGTGACTGCGACTGCGACTGCGACTGCGACTGCGACCGAGAGCGCGACGGCGACGGCGACGACGACGAACCCGTGGCTGACGTTACCTGCGCTGGCCAAGCCAACGCACTACGAGCTGCTTGTCAAGTCGGACTGGGCAGCTGACATTACGGGGTGTGGTGGCGTGAGCTGTGGAGACGTTGGTGGAGACGCGGAGCTAACGCTGAATGTGGGGAGCAAGCTCGTCGTGAGCAAGGTGCTAGTGGAGAGCGATGGGTTGACCAGTAGTGATGCTGCAGCTGTTGCGGGCTCTATCCTTGTTCGCGGAGAGTTGACACGGAGCACGAACGTGGCACACGCTACGTCTTCCCCATGCTGTTCCACCAGGCACCAAGGTGCGCTTGACCATTGCGTTTGGCGGGGAGATTGATAAGTCGATGGCGGGTCGGGGGGGGTACTACCGGTCCAGCTGGGAGCACAAGGGGAAAAAGGGTTTTATGCCTTGACGCAATTGAGCCCACGTCAGCGCGCAAGGTGTTTCCCTCATTTGATGAGCCAGCGTTGAAAGCGACGTTTGCTGTTCGTCTCATCCATCGTGCCCAGACCGTGGCACTAGGCAACATGCCCGTGATCAAGACGACGAGCGTGTCAGAGAGCGAGATGCGGGACCTTTTGCGCGCCACGGAGCTGGAGCTAGAGGAGGACAAGGTACTCCCCCTCCCCGAAGCTACTTCAAAGGTGGACAATAACAACAACAATAAGGCCGAATGGACGGTAACGAGCTTTGACGTGACGCCGCTCATGTCGACGTATCTGGTAGCCTTTGCCAATGGAGCCTTCCTCCACCTTGGCTCGAGCTACACCTCCCCTCTGACAGGGAAGACAGTGAGAGGTGAAAGTGTACACGACGCCAGAGTACATCCACCAAGCGCACTTTGCACTCGAGGTAACCACGCGCGTTATGCCCGAGTACGAAAAGGTGTTTGACATTCCCTACCCTTTGCCCAAGCTCGACACGCTCGTTGCGAGTGACTTTGATGCGGGCGCGATGGAGAACTGGGGACTGATCACTGGTCGCACCTCGATTTACCTCGTCGACGAACAAAAGGGCGGACTGAGCGCACGCAAGCTCGCGGCCAGCGTGCAAAGCCACGAATGCGCTCACCAATGGTTTGGCAATATCACCACCATGGCTTCTTGGGAGAGGTACGTACCCCACCGGTTCTCCCCCCCCCCCTAACCTGCTTCTCCCCCCCCCCTTCTTCCCCTCTCTTGATGCCCAAGAAAGGGTAGCTAGTCTGACACTGACGGATGGGTAGTCTGTATCTGAATGAGGCCTGGGCCTCGCTGGCGGGGGAAGTGATCATCCTAGACCGCTGCTGGCCCGAGTGGACGTCCAACCGAGAATTCATTGTGGCGCACCTAACGCGTGCACTCGAGTTGGATGCCAAGCGGTCTTCGCACCCGATCCAGGTCCCTCTCAAGGGGGAGAACGTGGAAGCTGCGATCAATGAGATTTTCGATGCGATTTCGTACTCCAAGGGCGCATCGGTTCTGCGCATGCTGATGAAGATGGTCGGGGAACAAGTGTTCCTCCAGGGCACCTCGTTGTACCTCAAGAAGCACTTGTATGGGAACGCGAATCCAGAGGACTTGTGGGAAGGTATTGCCCAGTCGTCCGGGCTGGACATTGCAGCGATCATGAGCAAGTGGGTGTTGAAGCAAGGTTTCCCCGTTCTGACGGTGACCGAGGAGGGGATGAGATCACGGTGCGCCAGAACCGGTTCCTCGCTACGGGCGACGTGAAACCCGAGGAGGACGAGAACGTTGTGGTACGTGCCGCTCAACCTCAAGACGGTGGGCAGCGACGGAGCGCCACGGGTGGACACTAGTCTTGTGCTGAAGGAAGAGCGAGAGACAAAGATCATGCTCAAGGGGGCGTCGAGTGTGCCGTGGAAGTTGAAACGCAGATACGGTGGGGTGTGTACCGTGTTGCGTATACGCCTGGGCGTCTGGCTCTGCTGGGCGAAGAAGCAGCACGGGCCGAGTCGGTGTTTCGTTGGAAGACCGGGTGGGGCTAGTGAACGATGCGCATACGCTCGCCCGGGCCGGGTACGCCACGACCAGTGGAACGTTGACGCTGCTCAAGAAGATGGAGCGGGAGGCATCCTTCTTGGTCAACTCGGCTGCGCTCAAGGTCTTCTCGGACCTGAGCTCGGTGTGGTATGAGGAGCCCGAGCCGGTCCAGAAGGCAATCAAGAAGTTCCAGGCCGAGTTCTGGGGGCCCAAGGCGCACGCGCTCGGGTTTGAGGGCAAAGCAGACGATTCGGTAGACGTGCAGCAGCTACGGGAATTGGTACGTTGGATCTGGATCCCGCAATCCCCCCTTGCCCCTTCCCTGTTGGATGTGGGAGGATGCAGAGAACTGACGCGAGGACGAAACACAGGCGATGGTGGTGCAGCGAGTGCTGGCGACGCATGGACGGTCCAAGAGATCCAAAAGTTGTACGCGGCCATGCTCGAGGGCAAGGATACGATCCCGTCGGATCTGCTTGTGCCGGTGTACATGACGGCAGTCAAGTACGGTGGCGAGAAGGAGTACGAGGCGTTGCTGGGGATCTACCGTACGCCGGCGACGCCGGCGCACAAGGTGGCAAGCATGTACGGGATGTGTGCGACGGAGGACGCCTTGCTGCTGGAGCGGACAGTGGCGTTCCTGTACTCGGGGGAGGTGAAGGAGCAGGACTTTCTGCACTACTTCCGGGGGATGTCGATCAGACCGAAATCGCGGCGTGCGCTGTGGACATGCACGCAGGCAAGGTACGACGTGCTGGCCGAGCGGTTCGCAGGCAACTTTGGCCTGGGCCGGCTGATCCAGTCGTCGTTCGATGGGCTGGCGACGGAGCAGGACGCCGAGGCGGTGGAGGCGTTCTTTGGGACCAAGGACGTAAGGCGCTACGCCATGGCGCTGTCGCAGGGGCTGGAGAGCGTGCGTGCGCGCGCAGGCTGGCTGGCGCGCGCGCGGGGGGACGTGGAGGACTGGCTCAAGACGAACGGGTACCTGGCCTGAGGCGGGCGGCGGGGGCATGGGGGATGGCATATATATGGTCGAGTGCTAGTGCTGTGTGATACATGTGTGATAGCAGAAGAGGCAGGCGGACGGCGATGGGACGCAGCTGCTGGGTAGGCCGGTTCGGTTAGGCACCCTGTCCCAGGAGTCACCCCACCGCAGATGCGCCTGGCAATCGGCTGCCCAGCGCATCCATCATCGATCAGCCGCACGGGGCAGCTGCTGGTGTGACAGGTGGGTGGCGATCGGGGCGCTGTGGCGCATCAGGTGCGGGGGTTAGGGATCTGCAAGGGCAGCAGCGCCTACTATATACGCGTGTGCCCCGTGCTGCCCCGCGCTCAGTGGGGGCGCACGCCGATGGGAACGCCCAGCAGCAGCATAGCACCAGCAGCTACAGCAGAAGAGCATCCTCCCGCCATTCTCCGCCTAGCCCCCCCCCCCCCGCAGCACACAGCCCCCTCGCGTCGTCTGCATTGCTCGGCTGCGTTCTGCCCTGCCCACCACCACCATCACCACACACCATGGGTCTCTTCCGCCGCCAGCCCACCTCCCGCCCTCCTCTCCCGTCCCCATCCCCGCCCCCACCCCGCCCCGCCCCCCCCTCCGCCTGCCGCTCCACCCGCCGCTCTGCCCGCCGCCTCGCCCGACGCTTTGCCCATGCTGCACTACTCCGTCGTCGGCTTCGATCTTGCCGACGCGCTCCAAGCCTTCGATGCGGCCCCTGCCCCAGCCGCACCCAGCAACACTACCATCGCTCCCGTCAGCGTCACCCCCTCCCCCCAGCGGCCTTCTCCGCAGCCACGCCTGACCGCCCCGCAGCCCCAGCCTCCTCCACTCCAGGGCCACCCGCGCGAACGCCCGCATGTCCGTCCTGCCGCCTCTGCCATCCCGACGGATGCGCGTCGGCAACTAGGTGGCCCGCCCACGCTGGTGCCCATACCCAAGAGCGCAAGCTACGCGTCCTTGCCCAAGCATGTTCACACCCATTCAGGTCTATCCAAGAGTGCTAGCCAAGTGGCCTTGCCCACGTCTCGGGCCAACGCCTCATTCCCGCGCGTTCCATCCCTCGGCGCTCATCCAATCTTTCCCTCCACTGGCACATCCACACTGGCAATCGTGTTGGACCGCTCCCATGCTACCCCAATCGCGCCTGCCACGAGCAAGCGAGCCCATCCCCCCACCCCACATGCCCCCACTCACTCCCTCACTGCCTCCGACCAGCTGCCCTCGGCTGCGGCTGCTGCCGCACGCAGCCCTGGGGTGAGCCGCCACCTCTCCCACTCCCAAACCAGCCTCTCCGCTGGCGGCAATGGCCCCAGGAGCTCCACAAGCCGTCTGGGTAAACTCTTCCACCGACGGCGCAAGACGAATGCCCTGCCCCGGCCTCATCCCCTGTCATCGCCACGGCTGCGCCTGATAGACCGTCGCACGATGCATTCGATGCATTCACCCCTGTTTCCACGACTCGGACTACCGGTCTAGGCCTGGCCCTGCCCCGTACCCCGCCCCGCAACCCGTACCCCCCGTCTCGGCGTCAGCATTGGCTTTGGCTTCGCCACTGCACCGACCTGGCCAAAGCTTAGGTTCCGTCTCTGTCTCTCCCACTGTAAGATCGGGGAAGGACGCCTCTTACTCTGCGGCGCACATGTACGTGCCCCCCACCCTGGTGCGCGCGCCCTCTCGCATGCACCCCCGACCCCGATCGCGCTCCACTCCATCACCAGTAACAACAGTAGCAACAACAACAATAGCAACAACAACAACAACAATAGTGTTCCTTCAGCCCGCTCCAAATATGCTGCAGCGACGGTGACCTCCCCGTCGGGTACCAGGAGCGTCTCGCCGCTGTCCAACCCGAGCAGCAGCAGCTCCCTTACCTCGGCCAACACTACAGTGTCAGTTCAGGAGGAAAGCAAGGGCGCCCCGCCTGCGGTCAAATCTTCGTCCGAGTCCACTGAAACTTCAGAGCGCTTTGACGGATCACAAGAGGGGGCAACCAAACTGGACGAGAAGGAGTCGGGAGAAAATGCAAATGAGAAAAACGAGGACGCACAACAACAACAGCAGCAGCCGCCTCCTCGTGCTCCCACCCCCGTTCCGGAGGTGGACCCGACGATCCAGCGCTTGGGCCAAGTGGTGCCTATTCTTTCCCACACTATCCTTCGCTACGCACACAGTAACACGGGCATGCAACACTTGCCTCCGTCACAGGAAGAGGAAGAGGGAGAGGAAGAGGGAGAGGAAGAGTCATTTGTTGCCCCTGATGAGACCACACATTCGCCCTTGCCGGCCGCTAGCAGTCGTCGGCCCCGTCGGAGAGAGAGAAAAGCGGACCTACGCCCGGGGCTTGGCTGCTGTGGTCTCCGCCGCGTCTCCGGTGATCTTGGCGACGCTCCTGCACTACCTCGATATTGACGATGTAGTGGAACTGGGGATGACGTGTCGTGCGATCCGGGATACCTTATCATCTGCCCTGGGTGCGGAATTGGTGTTGCATCGATTCCTTGGTTCGATCGGGTACCAAACCTGGGCTGGGCAACTAGCTGCGCTGGATGCTGCGGCGGCGGGTGGGCCGGGCAGTGTGGCGTTGTGCCTCGGTTGGGCGAGGAACCAGTGGAGCTGACGGCGCTGGATGTGATGAACTATTCCCTTGCCAATGAGGTGCGGTACGAGTACCTTGCTCTTGCTGCGGCGGTGAAAAAGGGTGGGGTGGACCGCCGTTGGCCGCGCTTTGCTCGCTGCACCACTCGGGCACATAACCGTGCGCTAGCTCGTCTCCGAGCGCAAGCGAACTACGACCCGAGTCCGCGCGAGCCGGCGCGGGCTCGGGTGTTGGACCAAGTGCAGGGCACGACGTTAGGTCCGCTCCTGCCCATTCTGCGACACGGGCCGTTGGACAACCATGCGTCCCCTCCGTGTTGGAAGGTGTGTCGGAGCGCTCAGTGTGGGCGTGGCAACAACTGGGACTGTCGCGCCCACAGGCTCTGCGCAAGGTCGCAGCGGAGGAAGCCTTGACTGTGCGTGTGCCCTGGCGGCCTGGGCGGGCACCTGTGTGGCGGGTCTGGGTCCCCGTGGCCAATTCGGCTGGGTGGCTGGAAGATGAGGACTTGGCTTTGGCGGAAGGAGAGCTGTCTCGCTCCGGGGTCCGAGGGCACGCCAAGGCGGATCACCTGATGGCCGCGGGAGACGTGGTGTGGGATGTGGCTGTTGGCACGGAGCGTAACGAGGGCAAGTCAATTTACGACGGTACCTTTATTCGGTACGTTTTTCTCTTCTTTTTGTTATACTTCTTGCTTCTTGCTTCTTGCGTCTTGCGGCTTCTTAAAGGAATAGGGGGATATGCGCGTTGCTGACAAGACATACAGCGACTTATCGTTCACGTACGATCTATGGGGGCATCTGCCCTCGTGGCTGAATGCGATGACCCTACCGCCGGGATGGTACCACAATGTGATTCAGCCCTCGACGGCGTTACGTCCCGTAGTGTTTCTCGACTTACTTCCGTTCCGGGAGGAACTGATAGCCAGCCTGCAACTATCGCAATCGCTCCTGCAAGGTCCGCGGTACGCGTTGCACAAGTGGATGGCGCATGCGCAAGCTTCGGTCCCCCCGCCCCAACCCGTCAAGGAACCAGCCAAGCAACCCGTCAAGGAACGCGTCAAGGAACGCGTCAAGGAACCCGTCAAGGGCACGCCTGCTGCGCACCTTGCCCAGGTGATCGCCTCGTTCGACGCGGGGTGGGACGGGGAACTGCATTTGGAGCTGGAAGGCACGGCCGAAGCGTTACACGATCTGATTGTACGGTGTGCTGGTCCACATGCTTCGTCAACGGAAACGCGATCGATCTTAGCTGCAGTGCTGGACCCTAAGGCGGACGTGGCCGCGCGCAAACTGCCCCCACTTCGACAACAGTTCCTCTCCCCTGACTCTACCAAGTCTATGTTCCCTTCCATGTGATGCGGGATAAGTGTTCGCCCGGTCGGATCGTGTTGCATCCCCTACCGGTTCAGGCTGGGCAGCGGTAACTAGGAACTGACGCTTTGGTTCCTTTCATCGACCCTCGATCGTCCTTATTGGCCACATACATTCATCCTGATTTCGTTTCCCGCACCTTGACCAGTCCGGGGTTTTCGATCGTCCTTCGTGTTATGCTAGTGCTATGCATGATCCCGGGACCAACGTTCAACGTACTCAACGTTCAACCCCCCACACCATGACCAACCTACTCCCTTCTTCAAGTCCGTTTTGACTCTCTTGAACCCTTTTTCTGGGTAGCAGGGCCATCAAACCGTCGTCGCCCCTCCTCCCTCCTCCTCCCGCCCGCCCGCGTCCCATCCCACTCGTCCCGTTCGCGTACGACAGGTTCGCTTTCCTTTCATCCGATCGTCCGCGCCTTTTGCTATCCCTCCCCGCCCTGAGTTCGATGCGTATGCATTTTGCGTTATGCGTCCAAGGGGGTTAAGTTCACCACCCGCACCCTCACCCATATCCCATATCTCATATCCCATCCTGATCGTTCCCCTATACTATACCTTCCTACCCTGTCTTTCTTGTGCGATGTTCTCCCTCACACTTTTCCATACCCTTTTCTCACACTTGGCGCTGGGCACCAAGTTCCATTTTGTCCATCCCATTGAACCCTCCTGCTGGTCCTTGTCCCACACCCACTTTATTGCTTGCCTGTCTCCTGGTCCCCCGCTCGTCCTGTGGACCATTCGTCCATTACTAGTCACTATAGTCACTAGTCACTGTGTTCCCCACCCCTGTACCGGGTAGCTGTTATTTGCCGCGCGAGGTCCCCCCCCCCCCCCACCCGTTCCTCTTCTAAGGTTCCTCTTTTCCCCGGATCCGTCTCGTGCCTCGTGCCTCGGCCTGGATGCAACCTGTTCCCCCTGGTTGGCTCGTTCCTGGCGGTGTACTAGGCGTATACGTATACGTATGTTCATGGCCCGTTCAGCGTTCCTCGTTCCTCGTTGCTCATCATGGCTCCTCGTTGAGCGTAGGACCCCTGGAACGCATCAATCCTATGAACCTCATTTCATTCTCCACGTATGCATACAGCTCTGATCCACTTTTTGGCTCCGCGAGCATGCCCTCGTCCGTTCTCTCGTCCCATGTCCCCAGCGTCCCTCACGCGCTCACGCCCCATACATACACACACATCATACACCACACATCATACATCGGAAAGATACCCGAGACTGAAATGGATGCGTCAAGCTTCAAGCTTCACTGTCGATCGCATGTCGATCATATGGCGCTTGAAGGTGTGGGGAGGTAGTAGCAGCTAGTAGCAAGTAGTAGCAAGTAGTAGCAAGTAGTAGCAAGTAGTAGTTACTCCTAGTTACCCCTTACTTACCCTAGGAGACGATTGCGTTCCCAGCGCATCTGCTGCCTCAGGACGCCATCCAAGATGAGCTCGGCATTCCATACGGGCAGCTGTTGTCCGTTTGGATCGCGCACGCCGACCAAGCGCTCCATACCGCGCGGTCCTCCGAGCCAGAGACGAGGTGCACAGTATCCGGTGTGGTACGCACCAACTCCATCGCGGCGGGGGAGCAAGTCTGCACCGACCCACCAGCAGCTTGGACCACGGCACGGAGCACCGCTACAGCCGGCCTCACGTGCATTGTGAAAATAAACGTGTGCCCTTTTAGCAGGGGACCATGGCGCTGTCGACGTGCCAAGCTAGTGCGCAAATGAACGTGACGAGCACGCTCAGCCGACGGGTCAGAGAGGATATGGTCCCAGGGAGAGTGAGGCGCAGAGATCCACGTGAGACCTACACCGGCACACCGCGTCCCACTGCGCCCAACATCTTTTCTGTCCGAGTAAGCGTGCGGGCTAGGACGACCTGTGCTTGGTCCAGCTGAGTAGTGGTCCCACCCCGCTCGTCGGAGCTGCTTTTCTTGTCGCCAACTCAGCTCGAGCCTGTGGTGGCGTACAACGCGCGGGAAGCGGGAAGAGCCTGTAGAACGATCGGTCGAAATGCGGTGCCGTGCCCGTTTGCGTTTGCCGCGTTCCTTCTCCCCGCAGGCACGGACGTGGTAGCGGGAGAAGGCAGCTGGGGCAGGGGGTTGGGGCAGAGACGGCAGCGGAGGAGGAGGAAGAGGAGGAGGAGAGGGGCGGAGGGCTAGAGGGCGGCCGTCGTCGTTTCCTTTGGCGTTACCGGTGCGGGCGGGTGCGAGGGGGGGAGCGCAGCGGGTGCAGGTAAAGAGGATTCGGACCGGGGTTGGGCTTGGGGGGCTTGGGGGGCCGGCTGGGCCGTGAGGAGGCAGTGGGAGCGGGTTGGGGAGGAGGAATCGACGGTGCAGAGAGGGTGGGGACAACGTCTGACGCAGGCGGTTTTGGTCTGGACGTGAGATCCAGAGGGACAGCAGGGGTGGTGCGGGGATCGGGGGTGCGGGCAGGGTTGGAGGGAAGTGTGGGTGGCTGGGAAGCCGGAGCAGGGGCAGGGGCAGGTCGAGCAAGCGGGGAGAACGACGGGGCTGGCGAACAGCTGTGTTGCAGGTAGAGGGCGGGGAGGGTGTGCGATCAAGACCGGTTCCGGTGCAGGTGGCAGGGACGTCTCAAGCCGGCAGGAAGGTATAGCCCTCTTCCTGGGACAGCGCAAGGACCCAATTTTTGCTCTGCTCTGCAAGCGGCCAGCGTTTCGGGTGGACGCGTGTGTGTCCCATCCGCTCTCCAGGGCACGATGGAAGAAAGGTCAGTGTAGACTGGGTCCTGGAGGCGGGACGTTGTCCCACTGTGCATAACAGGCTTCCAGCCATAGATGGTTGACCCGTCACTTGCCACCTCTGCGCCTGCGCCACCTTGTCGCCCTTGGCAGGGCAGCGATCAAATGGGTATTCTTAGCGGTCATATCGGGGTCCAGGTGGCACCAGTATGTTCGATGAGGAGTTTGAGGTAGCTACGTGTCGCGCCCGTGTAGTTGCTGAGGCTGACAGTGTAATGTTCAAAGTGACGAATGGCCTTTTGAGTGGAGGGAAATGGAGCAACCGTTCGCTGGGCTCCTCGATCCGGCCCGAGGTGGCGACCCCCAGAGCCAGGCTAGGGTAGCTACGCGCTTGTGCAGGTACAGTGCCCAGTAGGCCGCAGGAGTGTCGCGATGCGCCACAACTACCACATCCGCACGTGCGACGGCATGCGGAAGGCTGTTCTGTTGCGAGGGGAGGGGGATCCAGACCCCGCCATGGTCCTTGACGTTGTACGAGAGTGTTTCAACCATCTCGTTGGATACCGTCTTTTCTGGCACAAAGAGAATTTTGAGACCCTTGAACGCGTCCCGGAATTGATAGAAACGGGTGCGGCGTCGATCGTCGGGGGCGTGGCTGAAAAGTTCGTTGATGTCGCGCTTGAGGACAAGGGGAGGGTGTACTTCCTGCTCTTGGGCCACATCATCTGGGGAAATGTGCATGCTAAGGCAACTTAGGTCTTCCGCCTTTCTCAGCGGCGTGTGCTCCAAACTGGAGATAGGCAGGCTGGCCCATATGAGTCAAGGGCCAAGCAAAAGGGTTGCAGTTGACGCGCATATTCAGGCGAATGCACTCGTTGACCCAAGCGGGGTGGACAGCCACGATGCCGAGGTGACGATGTTCCGGCGCGCGGAGGGCGTGCAGTTGGGCGAATCCTCAACGGGGGTGATGACATGGGTCACCTCCTTGGTCAGGTTGAGGCGAAAGTGCCCGCCTAAGGATGTGACGGCAGACAGGATCAGCTCGGCCTCGGCCACAGACAGCCGTGACGGCGCGACGAACACACACACTAAAATCATAGCTGCGTCCGGAGAAAAGTAGCGCTCGTCCTGGCGTGTACCTACATGAACCGATCGAAGGACCCATTGGGGCTAGAGAGCGAGGGGGGGGGGGGTCAGGGCCACGTGGGTGACGAGGGCTAGGGGGGGGACATACACTAACCACGATGGCACGGCGAGCAGCGGCGTCATCGGCAATGCCGTCAGTAGCAGGATGGAGGCAGGCGTCGTACTCGGGCAAGTTGGTGGAGCAGGCAATGACATGCGTGACCAACTCGGGGTCAAACCGCCAGGCGGAGGGGCGTCGGGGGGGAACACCGCCGCAGAGGCGGGGCAGGGCTGGGGGCCGAGGCGCGGCGTCGATGCTTGTATGCCTGCCTCCAGGACGGCGTGGCAGCCCACTCGTGGGCTCCTGAACGGGCCATGAGGGAACGGATCTGGAGAGAAGGGCAGTCAGCTCGGGCGCGTCAATTGGGCTCGGGGCACCAAGACCCACCTGGGCAGCCGTGGGCGGGGGCAGGTCGGCATGGACATAGTAGACGACATGGTCCATCAGCGCGCTGGATGGTGGGGGCGAAGGCGAGGGCGAGGGCGGGGGCGAGGGCGAGGGCGCGGGGAGGGGCGCGGGCGGCTGGGCGCAGACGCATGCCCAGCATCGGCCATCGCAGCCGGATGGACAGCCAGATGGAGGCACCTCCGCCAGCAAAATACTTAATGAAGCCCCGGACGACACGCGATCACTTACTTAAGCTAGGCTTGACGCTTCAACTTTCAAAGCCAGCCCTCCACCCTGGCGCATGGCCACTGCAAATCTGAAATCGTTTCTCTTGGTGGCCTGGCCAGGCGGCCTGAAGCTTGAGCTTGGATGCTGCATGCATCCCCGCCACGTGTCCCCCCCCGCCACACGACGCACGAGGGCAGTGCGTGCCAAGAGCAGCCCAGTTCCAGGCGCGTTTCGATGATCACGTGCGCTGAGGTAAGACGCAAATGTCCACGTGGCTTCACGCGTCAGGTACCCGCTTCACACCCTTCACCTGACGCGTGAGCCTCACGGTGCCCCCTCCTCGTCCTTCTTGGTCGGCGGCCCAGCATGCCCCCCCCCCCACCTCCCAGCGAACCTGGTCCACTAGCAGCCGTCGACGACTGTTGCCATGCGTCTCGCCCCGATTCTGTCTCTGGTGCTCGGCGTGCTGGGCGCGTCGCTCCCCCCCTTGCTCAGGGCGACGACACCCCCACCCTCCAAGTGGCCACGACCTTCCCCGACAACGACGCCCACGTCGTCCACAATGGCGCGGCCAACCGCGTGGCGTTTGCCATCAGCCACCCCCTGGTGCTGAGCGTGTGCTCAGCCTCGAGAGTGTCACGGTGCCTTCCTCAACCCTGCTAAGTCTGATGGTCAGCGTGGCCGGGTGGTGCGTAACATGACTACCTACACTCTCACCAAGCCGCAGCCGCTGCGTGCTGTTGGTGGCCAGCCCACGCACCAGACCTTCGACTTTTTCTCCGAGTTCAAGCCCCAGCCACTGGATGTCGAGTTCCGGCTGGGCGTGCGGGACGGTCAGACGTCGCGCTTGTACACGATTCCTGTCTACCGGGGACAGGTGACCGTAGTCGAGCCACCGGTCAACTGGCTTGACCCGCAGGTGTATGTATTTTCTCGGTGGTACGAGAACCCAGACTGACGGGCGACTGACTATGACATGCAGGTTGTTTATCTACGCGCTGCTCCTTGGATCCTTGGTGGGAGGCGCTGGGTACTACCTGCATACCCAGAAGGCCAAGAAGAATGCGGCGGCCGCCAAGGTGGCACGGCAACAGCAGCTCAAGGCGACGGCTGCAACGGTGCAACAGGATGGATACGACGAAAGCTGGATTGTACGTTCACTCTCGGGTTCTGTGTTTGGGGTGGTGGCGCTGGCGGTGGCGGTGGGGAAGGTGGCCAAATACTGACTTTGCTCTGTCCCCAGCCCGACTCTCACCTGAAGCGGCGGGTCCAGCCTCCGCGCCAGGCGAAACAGTAAACGCGCTTGTCCACGCACCCCGACCAGCTTCGGCTCTATTGTCTTCCTTTGCAAAATCGAGAAGGGATGATGATGATGATGATGCAGAGGTGGTGAATGCTGGGTAGGATGTGCGGATCGTAGTTGGTAGGTGGCACTGGTCCATGAGGAGCTGCGATCGATGGTCACATGGTCACAGGTCACCGGTCCCCAGCCATGGCTGGCGAATGGCTGCTTGGTTGCGCCTGCTGTGGATCAAGATAATCGATTGCCGCGAGAAAAACAGACAACCCTAGCAGATCACATCTAATCCAAGAGTAACACCATCTTGCTGGCCCTAATGTGTCTTTGCCCCATGACTACCACTACTGGGTCCAGCACAGACGGGGCGGGGTCGAGGAGGGGGAGCTCTCACCGATACCCAGGTCGCCTTGTTGGGTGCCGGGGCTGACCTAGCCGGTCCATTACCTGCTGGCCCGCTGACGATGCATCGGGTGCTGCAGATTGCGCTGGCAAAGGCGCAGTACGCCGTGGCCCGGGACAATGCGAATGAGGCGGATGCTGTGCAGGCGTATGCCGACGCTGTACGTCTCCTTCAAGAAGTGATTGTTCGCCAAGCCCGCCGGCACGCCTCTGAGCCGCGTGACGGCGAGCAGTTGGCTCTGCTTGAAGCTGAGGCCAGCAGGTTACGTGGCATTCGCGATACATACCAAGAACGCATTTGGTTCCTCACCTCTCTGCATGAGATGCACGAGGACCAAGACGAGGACCAGGACGAACACGCTGATGACGCTGGCGACGTGTTACACCTACCTATTCAAACTCGGCTACGGCTACATCTGCCCCAAGAAATGGAGCAGCGCCTCTACTCACAGCACGCGGAGACACACTTTCGCCTCCCCCGCACCTGCACCAGCTCCCGTACCAACAACATCAACAGCAGCGACGTTCAAGTCGGAACCCACCCCCGAACAACCACCTGCACCAACCCATCTCCCCACTCACTCTCAGATATCCATTCCCAGTTCCTCGGACGACACGTCCTTTCTTTCACTGGCCCGCCGGCGACGCGGCCAATCACCGACCCAGATGGACCTCAGCGCCGCCACTTTGAAGGCAGAGGAGAGTTCATTATCGACAGCAACCACTACCATCCCGACCGCACACTCGGACATTTCCACATTCACACCCAAGTCGGCCGCTCCCGCGCCGATAGGAAGCCTGAACCCACCACCGAGCCTACCGCCGGATGTAGAGCTGCCTCCCATCCCGACAGAGGGCAAGGACATTCGCCGCTGCACCTCTGCGCCTTCCATTGTCAAGGGGGAAGCAGGACGAGTGCGTGCGCGGGGACGCGTGCGCGGCGGGTCCCCTTCGTCCTCCTTCTCTGGACTAGAAGGGTGGGGGGAAACCGTGTGCCGTTCCCAAAGGCTGGGTTGGATCCGCGCCGCGCGCACCAGGCGCGCAACGTGATCTTGTCCTCGCTGTCGCTTCTGCCTGAAGCACGGGAGCCCAAGGAGGTGCCACAGTACAAGGCGGATCCTCTGCCTGGATCGGACGTCTTCTCCTTGGTTCAACGGCTGGCCCAGACACCTACAGAGGAACGGTGGGTGTACCTGACACCGAGCCTCGTGCTCACTGCGCCACTCTGGGGGGGGGCGGAGCATGCCCGACTTCCCCGGGTGGAGAACAAGGCACAGAGCCTGGGTGTGCTGGTGCGCGCGCTGACGCGCGTCGTGCATGCTGCTGAAGATCTGTGGCCTGCCGAGGAACTGCGAGAAGAAGGGCAGGCCATGGCTGCCCCCGGTCTGGATGGGGCCGGGCCCGAAGGAGCTCAGGCCCTCCTCGTGGCCCTGGACGAAGTGGAATTTGCAGGGCGGGAGGCACAGGCTCTGTGTCAGGGCGCAAGCTATCGCAGCCGTCTCTTCCGTCTCCAACGGGGGAAGAGGCACCAGTCTCCTCCCTGGGCAGTTTGGGACGAGTCAGCCACCGACTGACAGCGACACTGGAGCGGGTGACCCACCGAGAACGAGAGGCGCGTGGGGCGGTGCCGTCGCAGGCACTTGGATCGACCAAGGCGTACGCGGCGCACGTGCGTACGCTCGCCGACTTTGTGCCTGTCTTGGTACGTCACATGAGTGCGCTGCAAGGCAAGATGGAAGATGCACCGTATACGGCGCTTCCTCCGCGCCTGTACCAGGCTTCGCAAGCGCCTGGAACGAGTCAGCGCGTGGTATGCGTCGTTGGTCGCGCCGCTCTTGGTGAGCGATGCGCGTTGGCTTTTGAATCTGCGGCTAGCGGACCAGATGGCCGAATGATTAATGGTCCCGCGGCGGCCAGGTCGATGGGGTAGGGCGCGACAACTAACCTCGGCCCGTAATTCAGATCCACATCAACCGACACGCAACCGGCGGGCGATCGTCTGCTGTAGTATACTGGGAGTCAGTCACCTCACTCGGTCCTCTGGCCCCAGGCGAACTAGACTAGTCACTAGTCACTACCGAGTGCAGCCAGTCGCTAGCCCTAGCCACTAGCTTCACTAGCACATGCACCCCAGGCAGTAGTCCAGCTAGTCCTGCCAGACGGGGTAGCCTGGAAAAGCCTCAGCGCCTCAGCGCCTCTCTCAAGCTTCAAGCTTCAAGCTTCAAGCTTCAAGCCATTCAAGCCCGCAGCCTGAGGTCAGGCTGAAGCTTGTCCAAAGTCACAGCGGAACATACGCATCAGATTTTCATTCCGCGGGCCTCGTTAGCTGGCCCCGTTGCTTGGAGCGTGGCGTCAGTGGGCCCGCCTGCTCCTCGACCTCCACCCCTGTCACCCCCGAACGGCAGCAATTCTCCCCGTAAGCCCCCCGCTGCCTTGCCCTTGGCTGGCTGTGTCCGTACTGGATGCTCTGAAGACAGTAACGCATGCGCATGTACTGACTTGCCCGGGCGTGATTCTGTGGCGGTTGCTCTCGTCCCTCCCCCTTGATCCGCAGATGGCGGCCAAAATCTACGTCGGCAACCTCAGCTGGAACACGACCGACGAGGGTCTGGCTCACGCCTTTTCTCCCTTTGCGACCCAGGGAGCGCTGTTGGATTACATTGTGATGAAGGACCGCGAGACCGGGCGGTCGCGCGGGTTTGGTTTCGTTACCTACACCACTCAGGAAGAGGCGGACGCGGCCATCCAGACGCTCAACGACACCCAGCTCGACGGCCGTACGATCCGTGTCAACATGGCCAACTCGCGCCCGCGTGATCACCCCCCCTCGTTTGGTTACGGCGGAGGGTACGGCAACCCCTACCCTGCGCCCGCCCTCCAGGGCTTCACCGGCTACCAACAACAGGGCTTTGCTGACGTGTCAATGGGCAGGTTCCGTATGCCTCTCCGCCTACCGCGTTTGCCCAACCCTACCCCCAGGGCTTCCAATACCCCGCCACTCAGGGCGGGTTCTCCGGGCAGTACGGGTACGTATGCTTTGCTACACCATTGCAGTGGTCAATACTAATACTGACGGCCCACCTAGCAACTACCCGCAGAACATGTGATTGGATGATTGCTCGATCCCGTCCCCTCTTTTGGGCCGCCTTAGCGGACCTCCGCTCGGGGCGTCTCTGCCCATTGATTTGAGCATCGACCTCGTCCATCCTAGTCGCATCTGGGCACACGCTTCGCGTACCAATCTACGACTATTCACATCTCTGGAATCTATACTATACAGCAACCAAAAACCATGAGTAGTTTTCACGGGCATAGCAAGGACAACAGAGCCATCCATTTTTGTGCGACCGCCCAAGCGGGAAGGGGCAGAAGGGAGGACCCAAGTGGACCCCCCAACGATCCCAACGATCATAGTGCGCAGACTTAGAGGACAGAGAAGATGCGGATCTCGTTGTCCGAGTAGCCGGCAAAGAGGGTCTGGCCGTCGGCCGACCAGGCGAGCGAGAGCGCCTCGGGAGCCTTGCCGTTGCCCTCAATCTCAGGGACAAGGGTCGACAATGGACTGCGATTCAAGGTCAAAGATCTTAATGCAGGACGAGGTGGCAGCGCAGAGCCAGTAGCGGTTAGGCGAGAAGACAAGGGCGTTGACATTGTCACCGGCCTCGAGCGAGTAGAGGTGCTTGTCGACAGACAGCTCCCAGAGCATGACGGTGCCCTCCTTTCCGCCGGACGCGCAAAGCGAGCCATCGGGAGATGGTGACCGTGTTGACGTAGCCCGAGTGACCAAAGTGGTTGGCCTTGAGGCGCATCTGCGACAGGTCCCACACCTTGACAGCCTTGTCCCAGCCACCCGAGACAATGAGGGAGCTGCGGGTTGGGGAGAACTTAACAGTGCTCACCCACTCCGTGTGACCGTGGTCGGTGAGGTTGAACTTGCACTCACCAAGCGTGTTCCACAGCTTGATCGTCTTGTCACGCGAAGCCGACACGATCTGGCGGTTGTCAGCCGAGAAGGAGACCGAGAGGACATCAGCCTGGTGGCCGACAAAGCGGTGGACAGTGTTGCCGGTGTTGAGGTCCCACAGACGCAGGGTCTTGTCCCACGACGAAGACAGGGCAAACTGGCCGTCGGACGACAGGACAACGTCCGAGACGAAGTGGTTGTGGCCGTGAAGGATCTTCTTGGGGTATCCCAAGTCGTCCTCACCCCGCTTGAGGTTCCACACAATCACATGCTTGTCGCGCGACGACGAAACGAGCAAGTCAGGGTTCTCGCTCGACGTGGCCAGCGCCGTGACCCCCTTGGTGCCCCGTGAGGCTGCCCTTGAATTGCAGCGACTCGCTCATGTTTGGATGCTGAAGGCCAGAGAAACGAAGGAGGAGGAAGAGTTAACAGAACCGAATGGAGCGACACGAGTCACGGTCTCTGCAGAATACTCACAAGATCGGTTGTGAGGTGGAAGATCTGTGTCGGCGGCAACGACGACGAGCCCAGCGGGAAACCGCGACCAGGTGGTCAATAGGGTTCCGCAGCAGAAATTTATTAGGGTTCCGCAATATATATGGGATCTTGCATCCTCAAGTGACACGCTGGAGAACGCGACTGGCACCATATGTCACGTGATGCTCCCAGTCTGTCGGTGCAATAGCTCGCAGGGCGGAATAGGGCCTGCGGGCGTTCCGCCAAATTTTCGCTATCCACATCCACACTGCGGATACTGGGCATTGCTTCGCCCTGCTTACCACCTCCGCCCCACCCATACCATGGTCAAGCTGAAGCCTACCCCTTCGAAGCGCCAGTCAACCAAGCAGCGCGTCAAGATCAAGAAGCGTGTTGCCGAGCACCACCGCAAGGCTCGGCGCGACGCCAAGAAGAACCCGCAGTGGACCAGTCGCATCAAGAAGGACCCCGGCATCCCCAACTCGTATCCGTTCAAGGAACAGCTCCTCGAAGAGATCCGCCAAAAGCGCGTCGCGGAAGAGGCCGCTAAGATTCAGGCCAAGGAGCGTGCGAGGGAGGCGCGCGCACTCAAGGGTGCTGCTGCCACTGAGGAGAGCGAGGACGAGGCAGAGGAGGAGGAGGAGTTTGTGGATGCCGCACAAGCTCTTCTACTCCAGGCCCCCGTGTACCGCGCCACTCTTGCGGAGCTGCTTGATGACGCCCAAGTGGCTTCAGTGCTTGTTGCGATTGATGCACGTGATCCCCTGTCGTGGGTCACGCCGTCGCTGCAACAGAACGTCGAGACCAAGGGCAAGCATTTCGCCTATGTCCTGACACGCACCGATCTCGTGCCACGAGAGGTGGTTAATGCCTGGGCCTCTGTCCTCCATAACCGTTTTTCGGCACCAGTATTTCCCGTGTCTCTAGGCGAGCAGCCTTTGGGTCTCGCGCCAATCTTGGAGCAGATACGAGCCTGGGGCAACAAGGACGGGAACCGCGTTGCAGTCTGTGGCATGGAAAATGCCGGCCGCTCCTCTTTGGCTTCTGCGCTGGGGATGTTGGCTCAAGCGAGGGATGGCGCACCTGTCACAGTCTACGACACGGCCCATCTCATTTCTTCCGAGGATCCAGGAAAGGATGACGAGGCGGCGATGCTGCGTGCTTTGCTACGCAACAAGGGCCCCATGCAAAAATCCAAGACGATCGAAGCCCTAGCACGAGCACTCATCACCCGCGTCGCTCGCATCTTGGACTTGCAGCTTCTCTACCGTCTCCCGGCTTTTGCTGCTGGTGCCGAGACACGTTCGGGTGCAGATCTCACCGCGACTGAGTTTGATGAGCTCTGTGTTCATCTCGCCCGTTCCATTGGACACCTTGCTCGCGGTGGCGCGCCGTCCATCACACCCATCATGCGTAAACTCATCTTTGATTGGTGTCATGAAAAGATGATGTACTATGCCATGCCCCCGCTCTCGCGGTCTGACGCCAGTGCTCAGGCCGCGAGCTTGGGCGACCGCTTGCCCACCACCTTGGCCGGACTGGATGAGGCCGTCCTCCCCATCTCGGAATGGAAGGCGCAGTATGCCCCCCGTCAGCTCCGCCTGCTTCCAGGCCCCGTTGACCCCCGTACCCTCAAGTGGGAGTACATGTTCTTTGTCCCGCCTTCGGAGCGACCCGCTAAAGAGGGTAAAAAGGCGGTCAAGTTTGCTGACCCGGATGGGTCGGATGAAGAAGAGGGCAGAGTTGACCGATGACGAGTCGGAGGGTTGGGAAGAGGTGGACCCCGAGAGCGCGTCCGAGGGGAGGAGGAGGAGGAGGAGGTTGAGCAGAAGGTCATCGAGGAGCCTGCTATCCCAAAGAAGGCCAAGGGTAAGAGCAAGCGTAAGGCTGAGCCTGAGGATGAAAAGCCACAAAAGAAGCCCCAGGTACACCCGGGGACAAGTACAAACTTTCTGGCTCACTTCTGATTCCATCCCGTTCTTTGTGTATCAATGCATTCCTCACAGCGACAACATTCTACTGGGTAGTAGTATGCCCTCCCATTGATGATAGTGATGAGTTGTTCGGGCCCTGGGGCCGGAGGATCAGAGAGGCAACTGGCTATTGATCGAGTGCAAGTAAATTAAAGGCAGACACGGTCTTCTATCATTACGGACTGTGTGAAGGTTAGGTAGGCTTTGCTACACCCGCCACTTGATTAAGCAATGGCAAGCTTGGGACTTGGCCAATATGCCTCTGTCCAAACCTCGTCCTACATTCAACGAGTGCTGACAGAATATCCATTAGAGCGTCACTTGTTCGGATCCTGTGCCTCCTCGTGACTCGCTTCGTACACAGCCGCGCCCTTGCCCCAGCGCCCGGCCCGCGGCCCCAGTCCTCCCGCACCCCCCAAATATGATGGGCGCGGATGGCGTGGGGGGCGCCCTGACGATGGTGGACTGATAGTCGGTAGATGCGAGGTCGTCGGGCGCCTCCAGTAGCTCTTCTATCCTAGGGAGCGGACCAGTAGCTTCCCTGGTTGCCGCTTGCGAGTTTTCTGGGAGCACACTGGTGGGCGGGACGGAGGACCAGTTGACACGAGTTCCCCAGAGGGCCAGAACAGCCGGTGGAAGCGGCGTCCATGGGTCGGTTGGCCAGGTGGGTCGGGCCATTTCGTGTAGCCGGGATAGGGCACGGGCCGTGGCAAACTGTTCCGCTTCGCTAGAGAAAGGGAAGAGTGCTTGCCTCCGCTTTCTGGAAGTGAAGATGCAGTAGGGTTCAGACGATGGTCCTGCACACGGTCATACATCCCACATTAGGACGGAAGTTTTCATCGTGTCCTGCCGCGCTTCGCTGAGCGTTTCGGTTGGATAAGCTGAGGAGAGTTGAGCTCAGTGTGTGTGGTCGGTCCGCGTGAACCGAAGAGTGAGTCAATTGGCACGTCAGCCGAGATGAGAAGACGCGTACGCGTCTCATAAGCAGCGTCAATCAGAGTGATGAATCTGCGTGTTTGATCGCGTGCGCCTTGTTCGCCAGGCTTACTATCGTCCAACGTGAGTTGAGGAACGTGCTTGATGGCCAAAATGGAGAAGGTAGAGCACAAAGAGAGATAATCTGCCCGGCAAGCTCATCAGCGCAGAGAGCTCCGAAGGATATCATTCCCATACTTTCTTTCCCCTGGGACGGAAGACACGCGTGGGGGATCCGAACCTGTTGCCTAGGGAGCCGGACGGGCAGAAGGATGAGGAGAAGGTGATGGATTGGAGCCAGAGTTGGGTCTGGGTACAGAGGCATCTATATGGAGGCTGGACTAGGCACAGGACAGTGAGTCACACAGAGAGAGTGCAGGGCACAGGGACAGTGACACGCAGGGACGTCAGCGTGGAAGCCGATGGAACCGAGGCGAACCTGGTCTACCGACTGGGAGCCAGAGGATCACAGTCAACACCCCCGCTGGCCAGGGAACCCGGAGACATCGGTTGTGGATGAGCTCCTGCCAGTGGATGTAGAGAGGGGAGGACTTGAGTGGCAACCGGGACGAATGGCCTGGAGTTGTGCATGGCCACACGACTGGCCTACACCCCCGCTGTCCAGGATGACACCTGAACGAGCCGAGCGCTTGTGGTTGGTGTATTGTGCGACCGCCAGATGCTTGTAGAAGTCTTAGAAGTAAAAGTAGTAGGGGTTGCGCCCCGAAGCGATTTGGTGGGCAAAGTAAAAAGCACCAGTTATAGGTGTAGTGAAAGAAAATTGGAAACTTGGAGTAAATGCGGTCCAAGGTCGTTGGCATCAAAATTGGATGCGTTTGGTAGTTGTTTGGTTCCGCATGCCTGGTGCCAGTGGGTCCATTGGGCATGGGAAATGAACGGGCGCTATGCGTCAACCGTCTTGATCTGTTTGGGTTCTCTTTGTTGTTGAAAAAGAGGAGTGGAAGAAGTTGGGTGACCACCCCCCCCATCCTTTCCCCAGGTGCCCGGATGAATTGGCAATCCGGGGCGTGTAGCCGTGGGTGGGGCACTGATGAGCAGCCACCCCCGCTTTCTGCGATTCGCCTGCGCCGTTTTGTCGTTGGAGGAATTTCGTCTCGTTGACGATACCCGACACGTTTGTTCCGTCGTGTGTTGTCCCTAAAAATCATTGCCCCATCTGGGGGGACGAGTGTGCCGATTGTGGCGGTAGTATGCCGATTGTGGCGGTAGTATGCGATTGTGGCGGTAAGGTGCCGATTGTGGCGGTGGTGTTGTTGGGCGGGAGGACGGGTGTGTCTTGTGGGCTTGGCGGCTTAGCTTGGGCTTGTAGGCTTGGGGGTGGGCTTGCTTGAAGAGCGCTCCCTTCCGGGGGGATCAGATTGTAGCTCTGTTGGCCTAGGGAGCCGGACGGGCAGAAGGATGAGGAGAAGGTGATGGATTGGAGCCAGAGTTGGGTCTGGGTACAGAGGCATCTATATAGGAGGCTGGACTAGGCACAGGGACAGTGAGTCACACAGGAGAGAGTGCAGGGCACAGGGACAGTGACACGCAGGGACGTCAGCGTGGAAGCCGATGGAACCGAGGCGAACCTGGTCTACCGACTGGGAGCCAGAGGATCACAGTCAACACCAACGTGCAGCGCAATCAGCTCCAGCCCTTCTCGACGCGCTCGAACTGCATTGCCCGCAAATCGCAATGGCAGGTAGTAAAGACTTTCGTCGGTCTGGGCCCTTGGCTGACAACAGCAACTACTTTGTATCCGATCTACCCGCTTTCCACACCCGTGTTCAGGAGCTGCTCCAGGGCGGCAATGGGAACCCATGTCGATCGGCGTCTACGGCCACAAGGTTCTGTTGACTGTGATCCTCTGGCTCCCAGTCGGTAGACCAGGTTCGCCTCGGTTCCATCGGCTTCCACGCTGACGTCCCTGCGTGTCACTGTCCCTGTGCCCTGCACTCTCTCCTGTGTGACTCACTGTCCCTGTGCCTAGTCCAGCCTCCTATATAGATGCCTCTGTACCCAGACCCAACTCCCTTACCGCCACAATCGGCATACTACCGCCACAATCGGCATACTACCGCCACAATCGGCACACTCGTCCCCCACAGATGGGGCAATGATTTTTAGGGACAACACACGACGGAACAAAACGTGTCGGGTATCGTCAACGAGACGAAATTCCTCCAACGACAAAACGGCGCAGGCGAATCGCAGAAAGCGGGGGTGGCTGCTCATCAAGTGCCCCACCCACGGCTACACGCCCCGGATTGCCAATTCATCCGGGGCACCTGGGGAAAGGATGGGGGGGGTGGTCACCCAACTTCTTCCACTCCTCTTTTTCAACAACAAAGAGAACCCAAACAGATCAAGACGGTTGACGCATAGCGCCCGTTCATTTCCCATGCCCAATGGACCCCACTGGCACCAGGCATGCGGAACCAAACAACTACCAAACGCATCCAATTTTGATGCCAAACGACCTTGGACCGCATTTACTCCAAGTTTCCAATTTTCTTTCACTACACCTATAACTGGTGCTTTTTACTTTTGCCCACCAAATCGTTCGGGGCGCAACCCCTACTACTTTTACTTCTAAGACTTCTACAAGCATCTGGCGGTCGCACAATACACCAACCACAAGCGCTCGGCTCGTTCAGGTGTCATCCTGGACAGCGGGGTGTAGGCCAGTCGTGTGGCCATGCACAACTCCAGGCCATTCGTCCCGGTTGCCACTCAAGTCCTCCCCTCTCTACATCCACTGGCAGGAGCTCATCCACAACCGACGTCTCCGGGTTCCCTGGCCAGCGGGGGTGTTGACTGTGATCCTCTGGCTCCCAGTCGGTAGACCAGGTTCGCCTCGGTTCCATCGGCTTCCACGCTGACGTCCCTGCGTGTCACTGTCCCTGTGCCCTGCACTCTCTCCTGTGTGACTCACTGTCCCTGTGCCTAGTCCAGCCTCCTATATAGATGCCTCTGTACCCAGACCCAACTCTGGCTCCAATCCATCACCTTCTCCTCATCCTTCTGCCCGTCCGGCTCCCTAGGCCAACAGTTGGCCCGCGCATACAACTCCTGCGGCGCACGGTTGGACGTGCCCACCACCGTCCCGCCGAGGCGCCAGTATGCAGCCAACACTCGCGCCAGCAGGCCCGCCGAGGCGATATCAAGCAGCTGCAGTTCATCCACCAGCATCACTTTGCCCTGCGATACCAGCAGCCAGGCAGCGGCGTACTCGGCGAGTGTGGACGTGCCCAATGCGGCAGATGCCAAGGCGGCGCTCCCTGTGGCAGGGGACGCACGCACCACTTCCTGCGTTTCTACTGTAGCTTGTCTTGCTTCGCGCGCTTGACCGCGGCCACGGCACGGTCGTGGACCGGAGGGCGGAAGACACTTGCAAGGCGGCTGGCGTGCGGCTGGGCCAGCTGACGAACACGATGAAGTAGTGCCATGGGACCCGCTGGAGCCCCGGTGCGGGCAGCGCGGGCCTCTTTGGCCCTTCGTGCCGCTTCCCTATTGACAACTGCGTAAATCTCGAGTAAAAGGTGATGGTAGTGCCGTCGAAAGCCCAAGCCAGGGGGAGGAGGCGAGGAACAGTCGGCAACCAGGTCTTACGCACCAGGGAGCCCGTCAGGAGCGCGCCGGGGGGAGCATGTGGAGAAGGTGGCGGCGAGGCCACGAGCCATTTCTCGAGTTCGAGGGCTTGGTGATGGGTTGGTGGGGGCGGGAGACGAGGCGGGGGTGGGGGTGTGGTGTGGGTCTGGGTCTGGGTACGAACTAGGGTCGGCGGCGGATTGCGCTGGTGTTGGGCGGCGAGGGTGCGGGCGAGGCGGCGGAGGAGGACGAGGGCGTGGATCTGAGCGCCGTTGCGGGCGAGATGGCCGGCGGCAACGCGGGTGTGGTACGCGGCGAGCGGGTCGGCAAGCGTATGCGTCGTCCGCCGCGCCACGGCTGCTGCGCGCATTTGTGGTGGCGTTTGCGTGGCAAGTGAGCGCATCTCAAATTCGTGCGCAGTCGAAATGATTCGATTGGATTGCGCACAGGAGAATCAACTGATTCGGGGTGCCCCTCCTCCCCGCCACCACTTTCTCGCCCGGCCTTGCGTCCCGCTGGATGCGCCGATGAGTGTGAACAACGGGCGAGTCCGTCGCCAGCGCAGCTCCGCCCCCGCAGCGACGGCGACGGCGCTGCTGCTCATGCGCATGCACGCCGTGTCCGCGCTCTCGGCGCACGCCGCCTTCGCGCTCTCGGCAACTACCGCCTGGGGCGTACCATTGGCGAAGGGTCCTTTGGCCGCGTCCGTTTGGCCCATCATTCTCTTCTTCCCCACTGCGCCGTCGCAGTTAAACAAATCCCGCGCGCCTACCGGCGGCGAGGAGTTGGCAGCGCTTGCGCGTGAGGTGGACCTGCATGCTCGTCTGCGCCACCGCCACGTGATGCAGCTGCTGGAGGTTGTGAGGACAGAGGGCAGCATCTGGCTTGTGTGTGAGCTGTGCCCCGGCGGGCTATACGACTATCTGGTGGAGCAGCCGCTGGCCGGTTGGAGGAGCGCGAGGCGCGGCGCCTTCTTGGCCAGCTGTGCTTGGCTGTAGCGTACGTGCACGATGCGGGCATTGTGCACCGCGACATCAAGCTGGAAAATGTGCTACTGGACGAGCGGTGTAACGTCAAGCTTGCAGACTTGGCTTTGTGTCCCAGTTCGATGACGACGAGCTGCTCGACACGTATTGTGGCACGACCGGTTATGCTGCCCCCGAGATGATCCTTGGCGAGCGGTACCGTGGGCGCCAGGTGGACATCTGGTCTCTCGGGGTCATTCTCTATGCCCTTCTTACTGGCTCCCTCCCGTTTGACGACGATAGTGAAGATATCATGCGCGCCAAGATCCTACTCGGCTCGTTCGATATGCCCCAACACGTCTCCGCCGGTACGCTATACTATGCCCCTCTCTTCCTTTTAACCTCGGCTGACATCACAACATCTTCAGAGGCCGCTGACTTGCTGCGCGCCATCCTCGTCCGCGACCCTTCCAAACGACTTACCATTCCCCAGATCCTCCAGCACCCCTGGTTTCACATGAATATGGACGCCGTTCCTTCCACCACGTCCCCGCCACCACTCGCGGTACCCACTTCTCGAAACGCCAGCATTCGCAGTCTCCCCCGTAGAGCCCACTCGTATACTGCCCCTTCGATCGAAGAAATTGGCGCAGACCACCACGCAGGCCTTGCTCTGGGTTTGGCCCCCGTTCCTGAAGCGCCGGGCATTCTGGATGACTCTGGTTCTGACACAGACGTGTTCCACGATGCGATTGCACAGTCGATGATGGTGCTACGCCGGACGAGGTCCCCGGTGACCCCGTCGATACTGATGTTGCCTCGGATGAGGCTGATATCACACCCGCCCATTGGCCCAAACTAACAGACAGAAGTCTGCCTGCTTCCCCGTTGATGCACGCCATTGAACCGCTGCTTCCCTCGATTAGCACCGACCCATTTACCGTGCCCCCAGAAAATGACGAGACGGACTGGCATGCGCTCCTTTTGCTACAGAGCAAGAGCGCCAGAGGTGTCCGTGCCCACTTTAGTCGTCCAGTTGAACAACACCTTCTAAGCACTATGTCCACGCTCGGCTTAGACGTGGGCTCCATCGTCAGCTCAGTCCGACGGGATGCATGTGATTCGGCCAGTGCTATTTGGTGGCTGCTGCTGCCCGCGCGCCGAGGAGAGAGAGAATGAGGAACGCCTTCTTCTCTCTCTTCCAAGGCGGGATATTGGGCCACAACACAAGAGCACTGGGCCTTCAATCACTCTGCCTCCGACGAGCGTAAAGACGGAACCCATTTCCCTTCCCGACGTCCCGGAACCTCGCCGTATGGAATCGCCTCCAGCAATCGTTATCGCTCCCGGTTCGTCCCCACCAAAGGAACCGCCTGATCACAGCATTCCCTGGGCGTGCCCCCCGGGCGAAATATTCGATATGCCCCAACCCCCTACGACCCGTCCGCCTTTGGAGGTTTCCTCCGGGTCTCCTTGGACGCAAAAAGGGAACCGATTGCTTTATTCACCTTCGCCTGCCGATGTCCCTAGAGACCCCAGCCTGTCAGATGGGGAGCGTAACCTATCGGCACCTCTATTGCCATCTCGAGGGGATGAATATGAAAGTTGGGGCCATCAACGGACGCATACCACTCCCCACCTTCTGCTGGTGCGGCCCTCTCTACCCACATTGCAGACGGAGCAAACGACTTCAACCATTTCTCTTGGGCAGGCGCTCTCCTCCCGTTCAGCCTCCCCCATCGACCTGACTGATCGCCTTCACATTCAACCGGAGCCGACAGGAACATCCCGCGACCCGGCTGACAGCTCTGTATCGCTCCCCTCAGGCAACCCCGGCTCCAGCTCCGGGGCGTTTGGTCCTGACTCGGCTGAGATGCGGGATGGGAAGAAGGGGCGCAAAAATAAGAATCGGTTCTTGAACAGTTTGAGCACTGTTCGTACTTGGCTTGGCACTACCGATCCAAAACCGCCGGTCCTGCCGGGCGGAGGGAAGAAGATAGCTTCCCCGCATAACGGGGAAGTGAGTCTCCCGCTCCTGATGACATCCTCCGCCTCTCTCGTTCCAGGCCCATCTGAGGCGTCAGCCCCATCACCAAGAGACGGTCAAGTTCCAAGCCTAGCCTAGGTTTGAGTATGCCACTTCGCAAACGCAAGAAACCGTCCCCACCCCAACACCCCACTTAGCTTCCCTCTATCCAGTTTGACCCATCTGCCGCGGGATGACCATCTTAGCGTTAGTACGGGTGAACCGTTGGCACCCCGGAGCAACAGCCGTCAGCGCACCCCGGTGCGGCCACGAAGAAACCCGCGCCGGCTCTCCACCACCTCACAGTCTAGTGCGCGTCGTCCGCCCTCACCCGGACCAGTGAAGGTAGTGTCAGCTATGCCCGCCCGGCGCGGACGGTGCGCACGCGCCGCCAAAGTCGGAGTGGCAGCACACTGGCCAGCCGCTCCTCAGCGCCTCCGGGTCCAGGGGACTGGACCAGTGGTGCGGGAACTGCTACACCGCGCATGCGCGCCCGTACTAGCGCTTCGCGTCCGTCCAGTATTTTAGGCCGAGTCGACTCAATCTCTTCGGTTACGTCCCCGGCCGAGATCTGTCCGATCCATGCGAGGCCCACGTCCACCCCACGCCATCGTCATCGTCGCGCTCCTCCACCGAGTCGCATACTATTGTAGTCCGTCGAACCTGGTCACAGCGACGTCGTTCCCTAGCGGACTCGGATGGGGTCAGTGAACTCCGTGTTCCTCGATCACCCTTCCTGGATGGGGAAGAAGGGCCGCTCCGATCACAGTTCTTTGCTCACCGCAAACGTTCCTCTTTCAAACCTCCCCGTCGATGGGACTCTGCGTCGGACGAAGCGCCACCACCCAAGGAAGTCGCGACTTGGTTACAGAGCTGGGGCAAACTGCCCCCGGATTGGGCGGGACGGGTAGATTCGGGTGTGTCTCCCTCGATGGTACAGAGAAAGGAGCTGCTGGCGCTGCTCCGGCCCAAGTTGCGGGATGTGTTTGCAGCGGAAGAAGACGAAGACGAGGACTGGGTGGATGAGGAAGAGGAGGAGGATGCGTTCCCTGGGTATGGACCGGAAGCTGCGGGGCTACGTCCGCTTGTGCCACCTGAGGGGAACCGGTGGCGCCCCACGCAGTCTCGCGGCAAGCCTGACTCGCCGTATGCTAGTCGGATGATGGTGCATGCGCCCCTAGCTCTCGCGCCACCGGAAGATGGAGTAGCGGCGCAGTTGGAGACAGTTACTCATCATCTTGCCTCGGTCGCCTCGCACCCACCTCCTACGGGCCACCCGCATGGCCCGCTTGGGGGAATCAACGCCACGGTACCCTCGGGCCCAAGGATGCGTACTGTCGCTGCGCCAGCCTTTACGGATGTGCCGATCGAAGAGGAAGAAGAGGAAGATTAAGCAGGGTGGCTTTTGAACGCTCTTTCTCGGACCTTTTTTTGAAAACTGTCTTGCCTCTGCGAACGTATACCCTTTGTGACTCTGTGGACAAAGAATGAGGGTATGGTAATAGTCCAAAACGAAAGGTGCTGGAGGGTAGGACTCTCCCGATACCGTGTGTATGGACAACGGTGGCCGACTTTCGAGAAGCAGGGGGAGGCAGAAGCGGAGGCGGAGGCGGGGGCGGAGAAGCAAGATGTGAGGGTCCCAGAGGGGCGAGACAGGTCCGCGCGCCTGCCATGCGCATGACTTGGCCCACGTTGCGCACCTCAACCGCGTCCCATCAAAGTCCACCACGGGCGTACCCTCGTCGAACACCACTGACACTCTCTCGTCTATCACTTTCTCTTTTGGTCGTAGTCGTAGTCTTAGTCGTCGTCATGGTCACGGCGGTGGTGGTGTGCAGGTGGGCGTGCGGGGTTCGGGGACGACCAACTCGGGCGGAAGACGGTCGAGCATGGCGATGGAGACGCAGTGGGCCGCAGCAACACTCCGCCCCGTTGCCGTCGCCCGGTTTCATCGGGCGGACAGGGGTGTGTACTTCGGCGGTTACATATTGACAACTTGCTTACTTGGGAGGGGCGCACGGACCACATGCCCATTTTTATTTACCCCACGGCAGCTTTTGCCATGCAGTGTGCGAACTGGCCCCGCCGCCCGGTGGTTCGTTCTCTCCGCGTTCGAGAGGAGATCCCGCCGGCCTCGGCCTGGCACGCGCTTGGACGGACTGAAACGTGGGGCGCTCCCTTGGACAGACGGTAGCTGAGCCGCACTGCCGCCTGGTGCCCTCCCTCAGAAGGCGCACTGGACCCTAGTTTGCTCGCCCAGTTAGTCATTCTGTAGCCGCGCCGCACTGCTGCCTCTTCAGGCACTGGCCTAGTCACAACGGAGCCGAGCCGATTGCCGCCTAGCGCGCTATACGCATCCGCTGCTCAAAAAGACTTCCGGACGAGTATGAACTAGGGAGACAGGGGAAAACAGGGAGAGGCGGTTGCCGCACGGGCAACCTAGAAAGGTAAAAGGTAAACGGGCACGGGGCGACTAATGTGGCAAAAGAAAATCCTCACAATTGGGTGGCCATGCGGTGGCCACTACTATTATCGCGCGGATACGTACAACTGGTAATCACGCTGGCGGGCTTTTGCCAGCCGTGGCGAGCGAACTGAATATGGGGCGCGCTCTATAACTTGTGGTAGTAGAGCGGACGGGCCTCAGCGCCTCAGCTCAGCTGAGATCGGATAAGATCGAATCTGGCCCACTGTGACCAACCTGGGGACGGGATTATAGGAAGGCCAAGGGCGCGCGTAGGTTCCGCCGGGATTGTCAACCCGTCTTCGCCCGTGATAGTTTCCTATGAAAACGGCGTGCACTTTTTTTTTGCACATCTCCGTTTCTGCCTACCCATCCCCTCAGCCGGTCGGGCCAGCGTCAGAGACGTTATATGTGATTTTAGCCCTTGGCGGACACTATGGCCGCCTGAAGGTCGTTGCGAAAGCTGAGATTTGGTGGTTTGCTATGAACACAGGGTGCACTCGTCTGCTTCACTACCTTCCCTCTGGCCAAGCACCCAGTAGCACCCAGTACACTCAGTACACTCCGTTATACTCATTGGCCAACCTCAAGACCTTCAAGTGAGTAAGCACAGATATAAAAAGGTTGAAGTACAACTACCGGTCGCAGGAGAGCCACAAAAATGCAAGAAGGGCGGAGGAGAGACACGGCAATATGGACACCATAGGCCGCGAGAGGGCACGGCCATGGCAAGAGAGTCGGAGATCCGACGCGAATGGAGGGGCACGCAGGAGGGTGGGAGTGGGGGGGGGGGTAGGAAGTGAATAAGCCCCACAGAAGCATGGGTATACCATCAACAACATATGACCGGTATCATCTTCGCAAAGCCAGGTGACAATACTGCAAAGGGAGCGGTCAGTGGCCACGAAGTCGTTTGTGGCAGCAGTGCATCTTTGCGGGAAAATACACTGCCACAGCCGCACATCCACTCCTTGTTGATACTCGACGAGGCTGGATCCACCTCTTTGCCCCAGACTAGCGCTTGGTCGGGGAGAGCGTTCCCGACTCGATCGCTCGCAGTTCATCTCGCGCATGAATCTGGCGGTGGCGGACAAGGTCATAAAGACGATTGCAGTGTGTGCCACAGTACGCACCCGTCAGGGGATGGAGGTAAGTACAGATGCTAGTGCCAGGCGCAAGAGGGCCTTCTTGTCTCCCTCGCGAGAGGCAGCCAGAACCGGCCCAGTGGTAACGTGAGACGAAGCCGATTCGGACGGAGGCGTGTTCCCAGGGGTCTGCTCCCACTGGTCTCCCCCATCCTGGGCTGACAAAATCGTCAGTTGGCGGTCTCGCGACAGGTTGCGGGGCCGACCCAATTTCCTCTTGCCTCGCACAGGCAAAGAGGAGGTCGAAAAGGTAGAATGTGTCTGCTTCCTTTCACCACGACGAGCGCGCTTGGCCGTTCGCCCAGTTCGAGGATGTACACCCTTGTCTTCCGGACCAGAATCTGACGTCCCCGAGGGACCCGAGGTGGAAGTGGCTATGGGGTCAGGCTGGGCCGAACCGGATCAGAGGTACCCCCTGCAGTCGACGCGCCAGCATTGTCAGATAGGCCCACAGCTGAGGGCGAGGGTCCCTCCAGGATCCCGACTGATCACTGGGTAAGGAGAGTGGCTGCCGGAAAGAAGGGGCTGAGGGCGGATATCCATAACGATTGAGACTTAGGCGCTGTAGGCCCAGCAATGGCTCTTCGTTGAGGGGAAGGCCATTCGCCACTGGGGAGGGATGGCTCGACGGGGAGCCAGGATGTCGGGGAGAGAGGGGAGAGGCGACCATGCTCGGTAGGGAAACAGACTGCTGAGGTGGGAATGCGGGCATGGTGCGCCCCGAGGAGCAACATCTTCTAGGGGGGGCAAACGCCGTCTTCGCTGGTCTTCTTCCATCGTTGTTTCAGGCGCAAAATATGAACTAGTAGAGAGAGATTGTTGTCCCCCCAGCCCTTGCACAGGCCAACGGAGGGGGCGGCTCGGGTGGGATGTGGTCTGAGTCCGACCAGTTAGAGAGTACTGTATCGGGTTGGAGAGCCTTGGCCTGGCAGGCGGAGGGTAAACAGGCTGCGACAGCCTTCCTTCAGAGGAAAGGAGCTCCTGGCTGCTCGATGGCCCTGAAATGAAACCAAGATGGCGAGGCCCTCCGGAGATAAAGGGAGGAGGGGCGCTGTTGCTCTGTTCCATGCGAGGAGGGTGCGCTGTGAAGGTGAATCTCCTGCTGGGCATTGGGAGGGGAGGGAAGGTGGTAGAAAAGGAGCTTGATGTGGGAAGAGCTGAAGTAGTTCCCCTGCCCGAACTGGAAGATGCGGGTCTGGGTGCATCCGGTACCGGCGATCGCGAGAACGATCGATGTGGGGATACATCTGGTGCATTGCGCGGCAGGGGTCCGGCGTGGCGCGTCCAGCTGGGACAGGTGGAACCAGATGGGTGCGAGATGCCGGGCGCAGGAGCAAGTCAGACGAAGTACTGGGCAAGCTGTGGGCCGAAGCGTTTGGGCTCGAGAAACGGGCTGAACCAAGTTTGGGGCGCACAGGAAGAGAGGAGGAGGAGGAGGAGCCACTGAGACGGGAGGGGCAAGAGTTCAGGGAGCTCAACGAGGTGAAGAGGTGCGCTCGGAGCTTTGCGTGGAGCGAGTGCTGAGCGAAGCAACGGTCGGGTGAGGGCTTGGGGAGGTGTGTTGGGCGGGCGGAAAGGGGGCGGGGAGGCGGAGGGGACGAGAGGCGGGAGAGGAAGCGAGGAGAGCCTTGGGCTGGTGGCACCCGGACTGGGGTTGGCACTGGGGCCGGCATGGGGGCCGGGGCTGGGGCTGGAAAGAGGGCTGGGGATGGGGCTGGGGCTGGCGGGATCCATGGCGCCACCGCCGCCGAGTGGCGAGGCCGAGGGAGGGGGCCACGCGCAGGAGCCAGGAGCAGAAGGGGGCTGCCAGATGCCCGATGCGAGGCCACACGTCCCGAGGGCGGGCAGAGGCGCGAGAGCCAGGCGCGGACCAGCAAGCACTCAACTCTGCGCGCAGCGCCAGAGGTGGTGGCAGAACAGCAACGGCCGGGTGGTGGGTTTTGTTCCAGCATCGGAACCGGGCAGCGGCCCCGGGGGAGGTCAGCGCTCAGGCTGCGCGCACTCACCGATGAGGTCGTCGGCCTTTCTGCATTATGCATTATGCATCTTCTGGATTTGGCAGATTCCGACGCAGCAGCAGTGCTGCTCGCTTCCGGCGGCTGCCCCAGCGCTGCAGCCAGCACCAGCAGCCGCCGCGGCGGGGCCGCGATGGAAGCCGGCGCTTTCCAGACCCTGCGGCGTCTGCTGGTGCCCTGTGTGGGATCCATTTCCAACCGCACCACACTCCCCGCAGCCACGGACGTCATTAATCCCCGGACCTACGTACGCATATCCCCGACCCTTTTCGTGTGTTAGCGCGTTAGCCCCGCCACGACCGCTGACTCCCCCCTCCCACTACCATCATCAGCTACCGCCTCTCTCGTGCTGGACCACATGCATGGTTCGAACCAGCATCGGCAAGCAGCAGGGGCAGCTGACATGTCGATGATGAACAGGAAGAGGGGATCACCATCACATCGGCTCATGCCACATTTCACATGTCACCCCGTCACCGTGACTTGTCACGCAACGCCCCGCCCGCGTGCGGTTGTGCAACAGAGGCGGTTCGTTTAGAAGTTGCTGTATCTTCAGGGTAATCTCATGTTGGCGTTGATGCGATGTGGCTGGTGTAGTGTGTTGCGCCAAAACACCAATAGCCACGGATGCAGGATGGCAAACACGCAGGGCCCACATGCCACTGCATTTTGGACTCGACCACTAATCATGCTCATATGGCGCTCCGCTTGAAATACTACTACTACTACTACCTTCTCCTGCATTCCTCTTGTCACAGTCGGGGCTAAGGCGAGGGAGACCAGAATCGGACTAGGCCAAGGGTGTAGCAATCGTTCGTGGGGAAGAAGCAAGAACAGAGGACATGGTGCGAAGTGGAAGGAACAGGGAAGGAACGAGACGCTCGAGACGAAGAAAATTGGAAATGGGTGCGAGATCAGCCAAACTATGACACCTCTCGTCACTAGTCACTCGCTACGCCAAGAAAACCGGGTGACATCATCAGTGTGGACAGTGAGATCATCGATCAAGAGGGTATATACTAGTGAAAACGATGAGGAAAAATCGACCGTGATCCATCTGGTATCGACGGAGTATAGTTCGGAGTAATAGTATAGTAATAGCCACTGCCGCATTGTGGCGCAAAAGCATTTTGGCTTTCACCATCTCCAAAACACTCTCCCTATATGACACCTGGAAGGGACCGGTGGATGTGTATCGAGATCTCGGTGTTGATCTTGGTTGAGTTGGGTCTGTCGCGGGACCTCGGTCCCGTACGCTTATTATGGTTTAGGCCAGGGCCCTTCCTATCACTCTGTGGACCCCACCGACACCCTCCTTTGTATCATTGAGTTGTGGTCACCACACCGAAAGCCTGATGAGAGTGCACATATATCTATTCTGCATCCATATCATTGACAGAGCTTAAGGCTGGGACAGGGGAAACGCTACGTCTAAACCGAACCGTTCATCTTGCGGGGGTTACTAGTGGAAGCGCCACCAAGGTTAAGGAACCAAGGGATCGCCAGGATATTAGGACCCTCTGGTTCTCGCCATCCGGTCCCGTACCCTAGGTGCGCGTGTGGACACGGATGAACGTGGTTGACATCCGAGCGAGGAACCATTTCCATTGAGACTCAGTAGCCAAATCCTTCCAATGCGCAAACATCTTGCCCGCTGTCTTGGTGCCATATATAGTATCCTCGCGTCGTCAAAACCAGGGGGGAAAACGACTGTTGATTGCGTCTCTGGTGGCGTTCTTGTCGCATTCTGATTGTTCAAGCAGCCGGAGCAGCTCCTTCTCCCGGCGTTCCAAGGGCGTCGCGGTGCTCTCATGCACCACTCTCCGGTACGCGCTCTGCGCGCCTCCTGTGCGATCCCGTGTCGCGCAGCGTGTGGTCTTACCTCCATTCCTGATCCTCCTAGTGCTCCGGGCCCCATCACGCGGTAGTCAGTGCGCTGTGTCCTTGTCCGCGCCTCGTCCCATCCCCTTCTTCCACAGTAGGTTTGTGGATGTGGTGTCGTGGATGGAGCGCACGAGCTGGAGAATGGGCTCCCCACTACCTCATGCAACGCATTAAACTTGGCCTGGGAGCGGACGCACACTATGATGTGCTCCAGCGAGGACATGACGCCGCACTGCATATGCTGCGCGTGGAGCGGCACAGTGTGCGGAGCTGGAGACCAACCTGAACCTGCTGGTCAGAGAGCTTTTGAGACACGGGACGGATGGAATGGCAAAGAGCTAATGTTGTGGCTCAGCGGGTTGCTGTGCTCAACCACAAGGCGACCATCGAAGCGTCCAGCTGCTGGAGCAGCTCCTGTTGACTCTGCTCCCACCTCGCCCGGCAGCGCTGGCGTTGCTTCGTGAATGCTTTGGCCGGAGCCGTTTGAGGTCCAGATCGGTCAACATAAGTAGTAATAAGAAAGCCATTGATGTCGTTGGCCGCGGCACGGGCGTGGGGCGCCAATCTACCAGTATAGCGGGCTGCGTCGCATCCTCCCATCCGGAGAAGCAGGCTCATGAGCATGTCGAAGTGGTCGTCCCTGGCCTGTGGGGGTTCTGTCGCCCCGGATCCCTCTGAACTCCGTAATACAGATGAAGGCGTCGATCTCGGCCAGCATATCGTCCAGCTCATCACCCTCCATCTGCATGGTGCGGAGCAGGTGATGCAGCTTGGAGAGTACTGTACCGCCATAGTAAGAGGCGTCCTTGGCGGGTGATGCCATCAAACTTGGGCTGCTCTCTCTCAGGCCAGTTAGTCCCGGAGCCACGTTCGACGACAGTCTATCCCTCCCACACAAGTGCCCATCAGGGCCTGCAGCCCATCCTCCCGAATCTGGTCCCGGTCCCTTGCGCAGGTTGAGCGTGAGGCCTGACGCGTCCTTCCAAAATATCCCCGGCTAGGCCGGTAATGCCTGGCTCTGGCCCGAAGATAGGAATGTCGACCAGGAACGCAGCCATCACCAGGTGCACCAGCTGCAGATCCTTTTGCAACTTCTCCAGCGCGGGCCGCACTGCGATGGAGAAGTAAAAGGGGGCGAGGGGGTCGCGCTGACAAACACCTTCTGCCCACAGAACCCTGGACTCATTTCCGCCGAAGCAACCCAAAGATGGGTGAGGAACCATAGATCCATCGAACCAACGAGAGGAGATGGGGGGCGAAGGTATAATAGAGCGCCTTGGCGAGTAACGCTCAGAGAGAGACCAGGTCCCTTGTGCTAACGCTTAGTTAGTCACTGTACTGCCGAGCTGGTCTGCTCTCTGTTGCTCGCTGAGAGAGCCATAGCGCTCACGCTTGGTAGTTAATGTATTGCCGAGGCGGCCTGCCTCTCTGGTGCCTCCCTCAGAGTGCATTTGGTTCATGTCCGTTACACCCGTTTCGACAATCGTACTTTTGATCGGCCGAAAGATGTCCCACGGATGCCCTGGTTAGGCGCTCAAATATCCATGACAGTCGTTGTTGTTTCTCTACGGTTGAGGTGCCACAGTTGGTGACAGCACCGTCGTGACCATCTCACCAATTCGGTCATACACCGCAGCCTGCCAACAAGTGCAAGATTTGTCGTTACACCGTTGGAGAAGAGCTGTCACGCGCCACATGATTGCCAGCTCAAACATCTCCAACGTTGGTCAGACGATGCCTCGAAAAATGTACAGAAGTTGCTGGTATACTCCCAGTTCGCATGTCCCAACAATGTGCATTTGCTGCTTAAACAGTACCGACAATTGCATTCAACATGATCACATTGATACCATCCGATAGTCATGCTGTTGTTCTGTTTGAATACCTTTGATACTTGCTGAGGTACGCCTGTTGATCATCTCTCAAAGTGCATACTCTGATGCGCTGGATCAACTGGGGCAGTCGTCGTTCTTATGTTCGCTTCAAAGACCCACCACCGTCACAGTCATTGTCCGCCTCAACATCTATGACAGGTGCTCAGATGCTTCGGTGGTGCATGTTCCCAATAGACTCGAGTGGGCGGAGAGATAGGCTGAACGATGATATGCGTTACTATTTTCGTATACATGCTTGATGTGGAAGATGGCGAGCACAGGCCTGATGGGGAGCGCAGGCTTGGGGATGACGACCACAGGCTTGACGGCGAGCACAGGGTTGGGGATGGCGAGCACAAACATGGAGGTGGTTGGCAAACGTTTGCTCATAGCGGGCACAAGCTCAAAAACGGTGGGCACAAGCGCATGGCAAGTACAGGACTGGAAATGGCGGGGCATGTTTGGGCATGGCCGGCACAAGCTTTTGGAGACGCCTGATACAAGGTTGAACCATCGTTACCACCGGGCGAGCGCAAGCGTGGACGAGACAGTCAGACAGAGCACCACGTTGTACTTTTGCTCATGGGCAACTCGATCTTGACCATGACCGTGACGAGCGTTGAGATGGGGGTAATGGTAGGGGAGAGCGACGTGGTGAGGGCCAAGCGGCTGGTGCAAGAGCGGGTCAGAATGAGGAAGGTGGCATGGGATGGGATGGGATGGGATGGGATGGGATGGGATGGGATGGGATGGGATGGGATGGATGGGATGGGATGGGATGGGATGGGATGGGATGGGATGGGATGGTTTTGCCTGTGGGATGATGCATAATTCCCATGTTATGTCCATTCCTTTGGATTGGCAACGTACTACTTCGCCAGCACTATGGGATCGGGACAAAAGCCAGCACTGTTCGTGTAGCTTGGTCGACTGGGTTACCCGATACATTGTTATCGAATTCTGGTGCGCGTTTCCTGGTATTTTGCGCTGCAGGACGCACCCACTGTCACGGTTGATCCAGCTTCCATCCGCTGCGAAAACAGCAAGAAGAAGTGCTTTCGTCTTGAGCCTTGAAGTGTCATACATGATGGCAAAGCCAAAAGAACCAATCAGCGTGATCCGTCAGCTTGGCCGACAGCACACAGATCAAGCTGATCAGCGGGCGAGGACACCGCAGAAATGCCATAGACTCGACACATTTGATGCATGTACCATAATGGGGGGTTAGCGCGCTCTTGTGGCCAAGGGGTGTGGAAAGTCCTGCTGCTGCACAGACTGAGGTTGGGGGCAGAGGGTGGAAGGTGGAAGGGGGTAAGTTACTAATTTATTGTGGGGATACAGACGAGAAGATCAAGATAGGAGGAAAGGGAGTTTTGGCGAACATGGGCACCAGAGGTGAGTCGGTACTCTGGGCGGCGGCGTGCCATCAATTGTAATCTCCTCATCCTCTGATTCCGCTAATGCATATGTTGGCTCGAGGTAGGGCTGCCTGTCCAACATGGCTTGACAACGGGTGGGGCTCCGAAAAGGCGGGATGGAGGTGATCGGTGGGGGAAGGAGAGCATGAAGGCGTCAAAACGGGACCCTATATTTACTTGCTGAACGGCAGGATCTAGACAGCCGTTAGTAGGGAGTCTTATGCCACCGTGCACCACCGAGCGCAGGGTCCTCATGAGCCCTATATAACCGATGCCCAACTGCTAGCACCAAGCCCAATTTTGGATTAGCTTTTGCTCCCCCTTTTCCGTGTAGGGGCCGAAGCCAGAGCCGTGAGGAATCCCTCCGTCTCCCACGTTCGAGGCCCATATGGGGGACATCTTCCAACATTGGCGTATGGGTTGGGAGGGCCAGGCCTCAGTTGGAACGAATGTTGCACTAGGCGGCCATAAAGTTGGGAAAGGGGTAGCTGGTGGTAGCAGTATATAGTGGCTTCCACCTGCCGTTCAAAAGCAAGGGCTCTGCGACTTGCGACTATTAGCCGAGGCGCGCAACACAGTACGGCGGGTGTGGCACTTCAGTGCTGAGCATTCTGGGATGCGCATGTGTGCGGCGCACGACTCGCGGAAACATTAATTTGCAACAGGGGCGAAAGGTCGACTCCTGAGTCTCAGCCTGGGCGTAGGTGTGAGGAGGGTGGGCGTGGTGGGGTGCAAGCTTTTGGTGCATGCTGGGCAAGTTAGCAGCACAGCGACGATCGGTAGGGCAGGCAGGTAGTTAGCTCATCAATTGAAAAAGCTTGTCTCCCTTGGATCTTCTCTCAACGTAGCTCAAGTTCTGTGAGTCTCCCACTACCAATGCTATACCAGCACTCTCGTCCTGCCACAGCGCATTGAGTGCCTGCTCCCAAACCTCCTGCCAACCCATCGAAGGCCACCTTTGACTGCGGTATACACACAACAAATGTGGTCGTCGGTCTGCCTTCTATGATAGCCGGCCCGTTTTCCATTTATTGTTCCGGCCCAAAGCCACATGCCCGGTGACCAATAAGATGTGTTTTCAACGCCCCGTTTTGGAGCTTTGCTGACAGTGCTCAGCACGCTCAGCGCCCCATGGCGGTTCCAGCAGCAACAGACGGTGCTGCTAGACCGTGGGAGTGACGCCTAAGCATGCTAGGTGTCGATGAGCCATGTACAGGCAATTTCAACCTGTCGGAATGCGCGCGGCAGAGCCCCGAATCAAGCGGACGGCTGGTCGCCCGGTCACGATGCCGGAGGGTAGTGCTAGGGTCCCCGTAGTGCTAGTTAGGGTGTCCCTGCACGGCCCTCAAGTTGTTCCGTGATGCTCGCCTCGCCGGGCGGAAAAGTCCCGCTCGCACGCCGCCCACCCCTCCCTGCTCGTTCCATCTGCATCTCCCTCTACTCTATCTCCTGTCTCCTGTCTCCTTCCCTTGGGACGGTGGAAGACTTGTGGCTCACCACTTTGCCTTCACGCCGTTTATCCGAAGGCTGTTTTTGCAGCTGGTCGGTCGATGGGATCGTCGAGTTCTCCCGAGTCGCACTCCAGCAGGAATGTGCTAGACATGCAACGCAACAATGAGCTTCAGGCTTCAGGCTTCGCCGGCCTCACGGACTCACCGGTCAGCAGTCAGCGGTCTCAGCACCGGTCACCAGGGCCGCAGTTACATTACAGTGGATAGATATGTGCTCTGAATAGACGGAGCAGTTGCTGCGGAGGGCTGCGGGCCGCGGGCCGCAACAGTAGCCCGCAGCAGTATCTATGTAGAACCTGCTTCTTCCGGCGAGCAGGCGAGCTGGGGGAGCGCGCGCCCTGGAAGGGGTCCAGTCTGCGTCCCCGGCCGGGTATCAGAATCCGGAATCGATGATCTTCGCCAGACCCACCCCCTCCCTTTGTGTGAAGAAAGAGTGTGCCAGTGGCCATTCCAAAGCTATAACGCAGTCCCTAGTTAGTAATGCGTTGTTAATCATTGGCCAACGCCTTACATTTAGGACGTTTAGGCGTGCAGAACGCTTAGATTGAACGTCCAGACTTACGCCTTAGGTACTCAGTAGCAGCCCGCAGCAACGCACTCTGTGAGCATCTGAATCAGGTACTCCGTGTACTCACTGTCATGCACGTGCACATGCATTATGCATCATGCATCACACGTCGCTTTAAGCTTTTGGGCTCACGTGCGCGCTCACCCTCAGTCGCTCAATTGAAGTTTGACCGGTGACCGGTGACCGGTCTGAGGGCCTGAGGGCCTGAGGCCTTTTCCTGAGGGCTACTCGGTAGAAGACCTAGCACTTCTATACTAGTGTGGCGCCTGTAAACCCAACTCGGTGAGAGTAGCAGTGTGAATATTCAACACTCGATAGTGCACTCTCAGTACATTCTTGCAGCACTCAATATGTTGACCAAAAGGGTCTGAGGCCTGTGAGGGCCAGCAGTAGGTCAGCCACCTCCGAGATCACTCTGATATTCCAGCTTCAAGCTTCACAGTATATACTCTTCTTCAGTAACTCAGTACTCACTTAGTCCTCAGTCTGAGTACTCAGTAGTGGAGTTGGCAGTACTATAGGCAGTACTCGGGTATCCTAGTGACTAGTAACTGGTGTCAGCTAAGCGACTGATGCTCGCTTCATAAGCTTCATAGCATGGGCAACGCTTGTAAGACAGAGGGACAAAGAAACGCTGCGCCTATAGCTCTACCGTCATGTCATTGCGGTTAAACAGAGGCTCGCATAAGTGTGCTCTCGTTGAACATTACATTGCATGCATTACATAAACGTAAACATTTGCATTGATCGATGCAGATCGTTGCTCATTGCGATCATCGGAGTGGCACTTTCTGGCATGCGGGGACACAGTGACTAGTGAACGTTGAGCGCATGGATCGATGTAACATGTAACATGTAAGTACGAAGTCTGCACTGGCTGAAAACGGCTGCGGGTGTGTGCTGCCATGCTGTTCATATGTTGTTCAGGTGTAATAGTGTGAATCATCATCATGCATTGTACTGCCGTGCTTCAGCAGGCGATATTGCACCCATCATATGTTGCCTGCCGTTGCCCACCCTCCCTAGTCCCTTGTTATACACCCTTCTCACGCGGCGCTCTTCTCCCGCTCTTGTTGACTGTCCGGATAAAAGTGGGGTAGTGCGTGGCGTAGCAGCTGCGTGGGATACAGGAGGGCTGCGCACTAATAGTAGGCTTCCCTGGCCCTACCAAGTAAGAGGGACGACAATCTCACGCAGCACTGGGCGTCGGTGCCCCGCTGTCCCACCCCGTGAATTGCTGCGCACCTCCCCGCCCGTCGCCCCGACGCCGCCGTGCCAAGGAGCACTCACCACTCAGGCCGCCTTCTTAAACGCCCCCCCTTTCTCGCCACCACCTCCCCCCAACCAACACCCCCCCCTCCCGCCCTCCAGGACAGATGCACAGTCTTTCCACCCTGGTCCGCCTGGCCTCTGTTGCCGCCGCCGCGGCCCCCCTCGCCCTGGCCCTCGCCCACCCGCCTACCGATCCTGGCCCTGGTCTTTCATCCCCGCTTCACCTTCGCCGTGGCTCGCACACGACGCAGCCTTGCCCCTCCATGCCCGCGCCAGCACGGTGCGTGAGTACAACTTTGAGATCACACAAGAGTGGCTCGCCCCCGACGGTTTCTGGCGCCAAACGTTTGCCATCAACGGCCAAACCCCTGGCCCAACCATTGAGGCCGAGGGAGACACTGTGCGCATCAATGTCGTCAACAATGTCAACACCCAGAGTAGTGTCCATTTCCACGGAATTGTTCAGGTTGATCCCCAACAAGATGGCGTGCCCGGGATCACTCAGTGGCCCATCCTTCCTTACGGGAACTACACGTATGAGTGGAAAGCGGTCCAGTCGGGGGCTTACTTTTACCACTCCCACAGCCGCGGCACGTACGTTTCCCCCCTTGTCCCGCCACCCAGCTGTAGGATTACTCACCTTCCTCCCTTTTTCGCGCCATCGCAGGTACGTCGACGGCTTGCGTGGACCAATCGTCATCCACCCCGCTTCTACCGCCGGAAGGCCCTGGAACTCGATTGACAAGTCAGCATACAACAGCATTGAGCAAGCCTTCAAGCAAGCCGTGCCTCTTTTGCTCCACGATTGGCGGCACGAGACGTTTGACAATGCCCTGATCCGTTACCGCTCAACCGGACAGGACCCGTACTGCTCCGACACGATGCTCATCAACTCACAAGGACGTGTAGTTTGCCTGCCACCGGAGCAGCTCCAAGAGTACTCTGGCGTTCCGGCCGCATTTGGTATTGTGGATTATGTCGACCCAACTGGGTGTGTCCCACCGGTGCTGAGCTTTGAAAACCGTTTGGAGAACATTAATGCACGCACCTGCACCAACACAACCAGTGCCTTTGGCGTCTACCCCACATCCTCCTTTGGCAGTAACGATGGTGACTGGGCCGCCTTCCACCTGGTCAATGCCGGTGCCGAGTGGCAGTCGTGTTTCTCCATTGACGGTCATGATATGTGGGTCGTGGCGCGCGACGGTACCTTTGTTGACCCGCAAAAAGTGCAAGTGGTGCAGCTGACGCTTGGTTCACGCTACACTGTCGTTGTGCCCACCTCCAATTCTACTGGCCAGTACCGCATGCGTCTTGCTGCCTGCGGCAACCTACCTCAAATCTCGTCGGGATATGCTGTGCTTGATGTGGACAAGACTGGCTCAGGTGCTGGCTCATCTTCTTCGGTGGTGAGCTCGAGCAAGGCCTCTAGCTCGAGCAAGGCCTCTTCTGTTGGTTCCTCCAAATCACGCTCCCTCGCCTCGTCCTCCGTTCCGACTGCAAGCAAGGCAAGCAAGCGGCAAGAGGCTACACCGGAGCCGGCCGACATTTCAACCGTTACCCAGTATTCTTCCTCCTTTGCCAGCGAATATACTCTTCCCGCTGAGATTATCGGTTTCCCCGTTCCGTCCGTGCAGCCGTACATCCCCACTCCGTCGCAACAGGCCGACCTTCCATTGCAGAAGGCCAAATGGAGCAATGGCTTCCCCCAGCCCGACACGCCTGCTGGCAAGGCCCTGGGATGGAACGTGACCAACGACTTGCCTTCCACTGGTACCACATGGCTCAACTACAACGGAACACTGCTCAATGGTGCTTTGATTCAGAACGAATCAGCACTGTCCCCGTTCACTGCGGACGCTCCCCCCAGGGCAAGGCTGACTACACGTTCCATTTGCAGTTGAACATGACGAATGGGGTCACATGGTCTATGGTTGGAACCAACAAGACGTTCAGCTCGCTCAACTTTCAGGGCTACCCCATTTTGTTTGACAAAGCGTCGGATCGGGGCCAGGGTATTCCTAGTGACACCATCTTCGACATGAAGAACAACTCGGTGGTTGACTTTATCTTCCAGGACGCGACTACGCGCCTGGGTCCCAACCCTCCCCACCCACTCCACAAGCATAACGATCCCGTGTGGTACTTGGGCTCGGGTGCTGGCACGTTGAATTACACCTCTGTCGAAGACATTCTTTCCCACAACAGCTCTCTGCTCAACATGCAAAACCCAGAACTACTCGATTCATGGAGCGTACCTGCCCTTGGATGGGCTATTGTTCGCCACCATGTTCGTCGCCCTACCGTTCTTTGCTCCACTGCCACATTGCCCAACATCTCAGTATGTCCACGTGTCTCCCACGGCGTGAAACCCGCTCGTACCTCTGCACCGCTACTAACCACATCCGTATTTGCACTAGGCGCTGCTATGGCTATTGTCCTGGTTGAAGCCCCGGAGCTACTGAACCTGTCCGACATCTCCTCGACCAACCTTAATGCTCCTCACATCACTCCGCCCTACGTTGCGGCCAATGGCCTGTGGGGTTGAGTGAGCTGTGATATTGCCTATATATATATGGTGCGACATCCGTCGAAAATTCTTTGCCTTTTGGGGGGCTCTTGCATGCTCTTTACCCCCTACCCTCTTTCTCTCTGCTCCGTTATTGTTATACGACAATACAGCCAGAAGACATTCTCCCAGCTATGGTCTCGCTTTCTCTACTGTTCTCCTCTCGATTTTCCCAATATGCCTACTGTCTCTGGCCTTTGTCGTTCCCCCCCTCCTTTTTTGGGCATATATGCTTCATGCACCCCTACACAGTTGTTGCCAGGCGCAAGGATGATGATCATTCCTGAGCCGGCTTTTTCTCTTACTCTCACAATCTCTTTTTGAGTTGAGTCTACGTATGCACAAAACACACCACACAGGCTCTTCACATTCTTTGCGGAGTTACCTTCTCGTGCAGGCATGAGAAGGTGGTGTGCTGCGGCCATCCGAACTGCTCATATACTGACTGTAACCACAACCAATAAATGTTGTGCCCACGCAGCACCAATTAAGTGTTCAAGAGACCCAACGTGCGCCGCGCCTGCGCCCGCCGCGCAGACAACGCAACAATTGCAAACCTGATCAGTAGCCCTTTCCCTAGAACCCGCCAATATTGGGAGGTGGTCCACACATCCTCGGTAGGTCACTGCAATGCAATGGACGTTCTGGGGACACCTTATTGTTGCGGCATATAAATGCGGTGGCTTTTTGCTCCCATTTTGCATATCGTGTTTGCCCCTATATATACTCGGCGTAGGCTTCTGGTGCGTGCGGAGTCCTCGAGCGGAATGCGCCGTTCCGCCTGGGCAGGCGATTGAATATTGAGCGGTCACGCGGATCACGCGGATCACACCTGGGCGCGGGGCGGGGGGCGGCAAGGGCCGGCTCCGCTTGGGTCCCCAGCGCTGCCAGCGCCACCATCAATCTCTCTCATCATGGGCCAGCTCGGATCCAAGGGCCCAAGATCACACCCCAAGACCGCGCCATCCTCGAACTGAAGCTGCAGCGGGATCGGATCCAGCAATACCAGCGCAAGGTGTGTCCGCGCCTCCCCTTGTGCCGTGTCTTCCTCCCCACTCACATCCAATGGCCGTGGCCAGCTTGCCGTGATCTCGGCGCGCGAACAAGATCTCGCCAAGATCGCTCTGGGCCGAGGCGAACGGGAAAAGGCTCAGGACAGCGCTGCGCAGGAGGAAGTACCATGATTCGCTCCTGGCCAAGACAGACGGCCAACTCGAGACACTGGAACAACTGGTGTTTTTCTCTGTCTTTTCCCTGCCCCCTGCTTGTTCTGACCCCCCCCCCACAGGTGTCCACCATTGAGTTTGCCCAAATCCAAGAAGCGGTCGCCTACGGCCTGAAGCAGGGAAATGACGTACTCAAGGAGATCCATCGGGTGATGAATGTGGAGAGCGTGGAGAAGCTGATGGAGGACACGGCGGAAGCGCAAGCGGCCCAACGGGAAATCGACGAACTGCTCTCATCCCACATGACGGCAGAAGAAGAGGATGCGGTTCTACATGAACTTGAGGAGATTGAACGGGAGCAACAAGAGTTTGTGATGGAGAACCCAGGCGAAGAAGATGCGGTGCCCATCACCATGCTGCCTGCCCCGCCAACATCCGAGCCCGGCGTGTCCGATGCCGTTCGGGAACCCGCTCAGTCCCAGGCAGAGCCAGAACCGGCACCTGCCCGCTCCGTCAAGCTTTGCCCGCATAGGCACCATCAGGACACGCGATTTTCCATATGCTTTCTGAGTGTCGGTTGCCCCCTTCATCGATCGTCCTTGTCCTGGCCACTTCATCGTACCTCTGTGCATACACTGAACTGATTATGGGATCAACATGGTATACTGGTGATACTTGCTTGCGCTCTAGGCTCAATTGGTCCGGTCTGCGACAGGAACAGTTGAAGAAGGCAGGTTGAATTGACATCCGCCCGCTCGTGACAGTGCATATCGTGGCCACCATCTCATTCCTTTCTCGGGGACTTTTAGAGGATCTCTTGCTGACTGTTAGCCATTGGCAATCTATCTCACTATTACGGCCCCGGAAAGACGCCGCCTGAGCGTTTCGCTAACTTGAGGCCTGCCTCTTCTTAACTCTGCGGGTGAGGACACGACCAAAATTCAACAAGTACAAACCACTCAAGAGAAAAGCTCCGCACACGGCAGTGTCAACTGTACAAACGAAGGAAGGACAGAGGCGAGTGGGTTACAGCTGCATTATGCCAGCACGGTAATACTTTGGACATCACTGAAGCAATAACGAATGAGTCGGTAGGGTATTGGGAGTAACTAGTAACTAGTAAAGGTTGCACAATAAGAAAAAGGAAATGCGCACAGGATAGGGCGGATACGCTGGGCTGGTGGACTGGAGGAATGTTTCAACAAGGGAGGGGTGCGCCCAGCTCAAGTTGAGCACATCATCGTGTGCCCATCATCGTCGTGCAGAGGAACCGATGGCGGGTTGTTGGTGCTCCTGCTTTAGCACATACGTGCGGGCGAGCAGGATGGTGAGGATCCAGTCGCGCTGTACAGTCGGGTCGTCCGTTGAAAAGTAGACGACTGCCGTGCGGCCATCAGCTGGGTGAAACCGGACTTGACGACGGACCGCAAAGTTAAATGACTGGGGGTACTTGACCACGTCCGGGCTCAAGTCATGACAGAGTTCAATATCCCACTCGTCCAATCCACCAATGAGTACTTCATCTTTGCCCGACATGTTCTTGGAGTGGATGAGGATGTTGTTGGCAAGCTCCAGCCAACGCTTGCTCCACTTGCCCCTCCTGTCCCGAACATACACCAGGCCGGCCAGAGAAGGCGCCACCATCGGGACTGAACGGAGGGAGAGACTCGACGAAATCTCAGTACGCCGTAAGTAAAGGTAATCAGCTGCAGGATTATAGCGAGTGCGAAGCACTTCGCCCAACTCCTCGCTCTCGCGGAGCGGCCGTTCTGGTCATAGAGGCATTAGTAATTGGATAAAGTGAACGAGAGAAAAACGTACCTAGACCCAGGTCTGCGCTCACGTCAAACAGACACCAGCCCCCTGGAGTATGGTCGTCCAACTCGGGATGCACCTTGGCTTTGGCCATCACATCAAGTACGAAGTCACGGGCGGTGAATTCGTCGGGGTTGATGTCCAGGATGAGGGGGCGTGTCTTCGTTGCAATAAAGACCTTGACCGAGACAACGCTCTGTGGTGGTGCGTTGGCACCTGTCGAGCGGCGCATTGGAGGGCTCGTCGAACTACGTCCCATCTGCACAAGGCTAGCCGGCTTGGCCGACGCAGCCATGCGCGCACCAGAGTTGCTCGAAGTGCCAGGTGGCATTGGGGCCACATACCCATCCGTCCCGCGACTTGGCCGGGCTCGCAAGTTGGACAATGGCACGCTTGTTCCGGGAAGAATGACTGGCTTTCGCTCAAGCTCGTCCCGTCGCATAGCTTGCTTAGACAGGGACTTGCCTTGAGCCTGCGCATGCAGCACAGGTTCCAGACGGCCAATCAAGTCAACTGGGTCAAACCTTGGCCCAGCCTTGCTTGCCCCTCCCCAACCAGCCATGGGCCATGCCCATCCGCTGCTGCGCGAAGTTGGGGAGCAGCCTCCTCCGTTGTCGGTGAATTCGAGGCTGGCGCGGCATGGAGCGTCGAAGGTCAAGAAGGAGATCCATGTGCAAACGGGCTTGCTGAGTTCGTGGGACTTGAATATAGTCTGGAATGACGATGGGAGGAGCACCCCGCCCGACGGGCTTGGGAGGAACTTGTGAAGCATGAGATGTAGAGGGAGATGGACCACGTGTGGAGGATAACACGGTCCGAGAGGGCGGCGTTTCGCTCAGGAGGGCTTGGAGGCCCATGCCGAGAAGCTGTCGAGAGAGTGGAAGGAGACTTGGATCGACGAGCTGCATTCGTAGTGTCAAGTCCCCGCTGTGTCATCCCACGACGACTTGCAGAGGAAGTCGGTTCCTTGGTCTCCCCTGCCATCTTCAAGCCGGCAACAGTTGCTGCTCCAGTAAGTGCCCCAGGACCCATTGATGGCTTGGCAGGAGAGCGGGAATACATATCTTCTGCGGCGCGCGAGTCTGCCGCGAAAAGATTGTGCTCATCACCTCTCCCTCATCAATCCGCACCTCGCTGGATGAGTTGCCCTCCCGCATGGGCGCCACGGAGGGCGATACATCCGTCGTAATCGGAGGAGGAACCGTACCTCTGCGGTGAGCAATTGAACTGCTACCAGTCGAAGCTCCTGCATCAGGATACCTGCGGTAGCGGCCGTGCTCCTCCTCGGATGAGTCATCTTCCTCAGACTCTTCCGATTCAGAGTCGTATTCCGAATCGTACTCAGACTCAGACTCGGAATCGAGGACCGAGCCGTTCTCACTGCTTGTCTTGGATGAACCCTCTTCTCAGATGTTTCCTCCTCGCGGTCATCGTCCAAAAAGTTGGACGTGGGTTGAGCCATGTGACTTGGGCGAGATCGGCAGCCGCGAGTGGCTCTTCGGGGTCCGAATCCAAAAGGACGTCGTCCATGGGCTCTGCCGTGCCAGGGGTAGTCACAGCAGGAGAATGCATCGGCAATGAGTTACCAGACGGAATGCCAAGATTAGAAGACAATGCCAATGGTGTTGTCAGGGGCCTCCGAGTCCAATGTTCTTCGTCCCGTTTGCGAGCCGCCGCCAGAGACTCCGTCACAGAAAGTCCACTGGGAGTGGCGCCGATGCGAGGAGTCAGTTCATCCGAACCTTTGGGTGTTTTGTGGGGCGACTCAATGTGTAACTGGACCGCACGAGTCTTCATTGTCAATGGCTCTTGGAGGGGAACAGGTTTGGGCATAACCTGCATTTCGGGCTCGCGAACCTGGGCTTGATCATTATCAGGTACTCGATCGTGTAGGATTTGAGAATCATGACCCACGATTCCGAAAGAGGCCGGGACAGGTACCAACGCCGAGACCTTGTCCATCGTCCGACTCAGCCTCGTGCGTCTCGCCTGCATCGGAGTTCTGGTCATCCGAGCTTCCCTCCTCGGAGCTCTCTCCTTCGGAAGCCGCATCCTCCTCTTCCTCAGAACTCTCGTCCTCGGAGCTCTTCCGACTCCGAGTCATATTCGGAATCGTATTCGGAATCATCTTCAGACTCCGCGTCTTCCGACTCCGTTTCTGTTGAAGCAGCCTCGGCATTGGGCACATTCGCACCAAGCGGAGGTGCGGTAGAATAGGCAGGTGTCTGCGGGGGAAAGGGTAATACCTCTTGTCCTACTGGTTCGGTCGAACTGGGGGGAAATGTTTCCGTCCGAGAAAACGCATCTCCCTGCCCGCCAGAAACGGCCTTTCCCTTAGCCAATAGCATGGGTTGCTGGATTTGGTCGGGCTCACGCGCCCGCTCAAACGATTCGGTAGAATGTGATGGCCACGATCAGGAGTTGCTGTCCGAGGACTGCATTCTCCGTGGATTCGTCTCGTCCTTGTCGTGTCCGACTGTTCCTCGCTCCCCTCTTCGTCTGAACTCTGCTCAGGTCCTTCATGAAGGCTTGGCTCATCCTCTTCCCTGGAGAGCCGCTCGGACTCTTGGTCAGAGCTGTTCACATCCTCGGGAATGAGGCCCGCATGGTTCGCGTTCTGCCCCGATTGTGGGTGAAGATCAGCTTCGTTCGCGTGCTGCACCACTTGGGCCTTTGCAACAGGCACAAGTGAGGCAAATGGATCATCCCCCGGGGTTACTGTTGACATGGGGGACAAGTGAGTCGAAATTGGAAGGGAATGCAGGACTTCGCGCGTTTTTCCAGCAGCAGATGCAGGACCGCCCCGGGTTTCCAATTCAGGTGAGATTTTGGTGCCGATGGAGGTTTGCTCAACCCCAGAGCGCAGAGGAGACCCACCCGATCGTTTCTCTGTCTCTGATTCACTCTGTTCTTGCACCTCCTCCTCGTCGATATCGTTACCTTCTCCATCAGCCTCCTCCTCTCACTCTTGTCCTCTAGCTTGGGGTCGGATTCGGATGACGCATCGGACATGGTCTCCCTTGTAGCATAGCGCGCTTGAGGTACAACGCTAGTTCCACAGCAGAGGCACCACCCTTCTAACAGTGGAGGAATGCGACACCGTCTGAGGCGTGGGGCCCACGGAGAGAAACCCTCGATTGACTGAATTTTGGACAGGGTGGGAGACAGTCAATTTGCCTGGATTGGAATCTGACTGTGACCCCGACGACGATTCTGATTCCGAGTCCGACTCCGACTCCGATTCCGACTCCGACTCATCTGTCGAACCCTCGGGCGAATCAAGATTGAGGAAAGGAGAGCGGCCGGTGTCGTTTGAGGGCATTGGCCTGTACATATCGTGATCGAAGGCGACGGCTGCTGCACACTCGTCGCCAACACACGGGATTCGATGGTCTTGCTGCCTCGACTCATCTGGAAAATGTTCATCCAGATGACGGCTCTCCGGTGCAGTGGGTAGAGACCTGCCATCAGAGTCGGGGCGAATTTCGAATCGTCGCCAGGTACAATAGAAGAATGAGCGGGCAATCTTAAGACGGAAGAAGACGCGCGTTTTTTCCCATTAGGTCCAAAGGCGTAGACTCTTGATTCAAGACGGGTTCTGGTTTGGCCCCAAAGCCGCCTTGTACCATAGGCACCTCAGAGGTACTGGATGACCCACTTGTTGATTCTGCAACGGCTGTGGTAGCAATGTCAAAAAGTAACAGTGGGAAAAAATAGACGTACTTTGCATCAACTCGGTCTCCGGCGCATCGTCCATCATTTCTCCCATATACACTTGCCCGTGTTCAGGATCCATCTGCGCATCAAATCCCTAGTAGATTGCATGGCTTGAAGTGCCGCGCCGCCTCATCCGCGGACAAGCCCGGGGGAAGGAACAGGGCCAAGTCCATGTCGGAGTCGTCACATCCATATTGGACTCTAGGTCTTGGCCAAAGTTCACGGAGGGTGGGGGAATTGAGATCAGAGCCATCCTCGCTGGCCGAAGCGGCATCATCCAATGGGACGTTACCGGGGGCGAGGATAGACACCAATGATCGGGTCGGGATATCCGCAGGAGCAAGGCCAGGCATCTCCCACTTTTCGTGTCCGTCATCGGTCGGTTCCTCCTCCTGTCCTGTGTAGAGGCGCATCATGAATGGTCTCGCCCCGTTTGGCAGAGTCAGCTGACTCCGAGGCGGCTTGGGATTCGGGGGGGCTAGCCCATCCCTCTGGAGTGGTAGATGAATGGGTACCAACACTCGCCGCCGCCTTAGAACCATCAGCTGGGACCGGTTGTGGAGGGATTACAAAGGGCGCTGCCAGGGTGGGTGCACAGGGGTGCAGTGCTGTCTCTCCACCACTCAGAGGAATGATGTTCTTCACGTGCTGGTGCAGGACGTTGTGCATCTAACGACCGGGGTGCAATGTGGGGATCCGACCCGGAAGAGTGGTTGCGCGATGCAGCCTGCTCAGGCACAAGCGGGTGAGAGGGAGGAGAAACGGTCGCAACAGCCCTGGGGGTTGCAGCGTGAGGGGAAAGAGGTCGCCTGAAATCGTCGTGAGGTGGAATGCGTAGCGGAGGGGTAGCAAGATTGGCGGCAAGTACGTTTTCATTCTCAGATTCATCCTCAGATTCATCCTCCGATTCATCCTCCGATTCATCCTCCGATTCGTCTTCCGATTCATCCTCCGATTCACCCTCGGATTCATCCTCAGATGATGTGGACTGCGCGCTCTCGCTTACACTTACCTCACTTTCCTCCTCGCTGCCCTCCTCCGACTCTGATTCGGTCTCGGTCTCGGTCTCTGGCTAGCCTCCGACTCGGATTCGGGGAAAAAGGTAGTAGCTGTTGGAGTCTTGACCTCTGCCCTCGCGGCCTCGGCTCCTGCAGCCTCGGTTCCGGTGACTTCTGCTCTTGCGGCCTCGGCTGCAGTGGCCCCTTCTCCGGCGGCACTGGCTGCAGTGACCTCTTCTCCGGTGGCACTGGCTGCAGTAACATCTGCTCTTGCGTCCTCTGGCCTCGGCATGTGGAGCCAAGCTTCAGCAGCGGCAACGCCAGCTAGACGAGGGGACCAAACACTGTCCATGTTCGGAAGGGGAAGAGAGTGTACTCGTGGGGTGCTCGTGTCATCCGGTGCAACCGTATCCCGGTTTTCGTTTGGGTCAACAACGGAGCCGAGTCTCCGCCCAAGAGAGGGGTGGCCCAACCTTCTGTGCTCCATCACTGCTCCACTCTGATGCTGGAGCAGAGGGAGGCGCAAGAAACTCCTTTCTGTTCGACCCGAGCGGTGGCTGTAAGTATGAGATGGTTCAGGCGACGGTTCCGGTTCCATGCTGCACCCCAGGGTTGGTGGTGCATAGGCCGTACCTCTCCGCCCCAAAGTAGTGGGGAGGCCACCTGGAATGAAGCGCGACTCGAGCGTTACGTCCGAGTGGGCAATAGAAGCTGTGTCGACCACGTCGATCTTAGCCGCTTGGGGGAGGAAAGCTCGGGCAAAAGAGCCTGGGAATGGATTTGCAATGGTAGACGAGTCACTTTCATTTCCTTCATCGTCTTGAACCGAAAAGACGTGGGTAGGTGGGAGCATGTCGTCCTCATCCTGAGTTGAAAATACGTGGGTGGGGGGGAGGGGAGCATGTCATCCAGGGCAGCCGAAATGGGTGCAGATGGCAGATGGCTTGGCTGCTGAAGGGTGCGGTCCGGTGAGCAGGAATTTCTCGGTCCATGAATGAGGCGTTGCATTCGCTTCAGAGGGAATGGAAGGTATGTGCGTCGTCGAACCGTTTGATGAAGCGGAGCCTCTGGGCTGGGCGGAGGGGACTGAGGCAACATCTGGTGAGTCTGACTCCTCAGGAGACGAAGGTGGGGACATTAACGCAGAGAGAGAGATTGGCTCCTTCGGTGACAAGTTGTGAGGAAAGCGGATGGTAGGGGAGGGAGGAAGCGGCACACCATGTTGGGAGTTCCCGCCTCGCGATCCGAGGATGGCTCGGGAGAAGCCAGCTCTTCTTCTCCTCGTACTCAGGGGGCGAACTGCGCTTACGCCTCCATGCAGAATCACCACCTGTTTGCTCTTTGCCCTTCTCGATCTGGCGCCCTCGGTTCCGACCACCCCCTAGTGAGCTTGCGGACATCGCTAGGTAATTCATCATCCCAAACATTATCTGATGAGATGAAGGTGTGCGAGGGGCGAGATGAGACTGCAGCGGCCGGTTGGCGTTGGAAGTGGCCCACTCACTGGAGCGTTCTTCTTCTTTTCTGCAGGTGGGTAACGTGGGACTTCGCCAGAACGGCGGGGCGGACGAGAAAGGTCTCCCGAGGATCGGTGACGCAAACGCGCCCCCAGGTCGGTTGATGTACGCAAAGACTGTGGTCGCAAGTCCATTGAAGGACGAACAGCGCGCAAGCCCAGGTCGGAAGAAAGAAAGGCGGGGTAGCCGCGCCTTGGGGTCGGCCAAGGGTTGGGCCGAGCGCATTGGCCACGAGCCGTAGTCAGCAGAAGGACGGACTGTTCGGCTTCCCAGATCGGTCGAGGGTCGAACAGACGAGTGCCCAGATCAGCCGAGGGACGAACTGTCGCCGGCCTACATCCGAGGAGAGACGCGGTGGACGCAAGTACGGACCAGGCGAGGGTCGCGGGGAGCGGTGGCCCATATCGGCCGAAGGCCGCACAGATCGATACCCCAAATCAGCGGAGGGCCGAATTGAACGGGGACCCATATCAGTGGATGGGCGAACAGAGCGGGAGCCCATATCAGCAGAGGCCGTACTGACGGCGCCCCAAATCGGCGCAGATGGCGAACAGAGCGGGAGCCATATCAGCAGAAGGCCGTCTGACCGGCGCCCCAAATCGGCAGATGGGCGAACAGCGCGGGAGCCCATATCAGCCGAAGGCCGTACTGACCGGCGACCCAAGTCAGCGGAAGGCCGAACTGAGCGGATGCCCGGTCAGTGGGGTGAGCACTCCAATCTGGCATCGTGATCAAGTCAGCGATCGCCCTGTATACACCCTTCAAAAGAAAGCATCGTACCTAATTGTGTGCTAGCCGGTGAGCGGGGAACTTCGACCGACTTGCGTGGAGCAGGGAAACGCGAGGTCGGAGCGGAAGGCGGGGGCGGGGCCGGGAGAGGCGGATGAGCGGCATAATCCAGGGGTGAGGCGGGCTGACGCGGGCTCGGTGGAGGGTGCGGGTGCGGGTGCAACTGAGGAATGGAAGGGATCTCTGGGCTGTAGTACGACGGAGGCGGCGGGAAGGACGGTTGAGCAAGCCGGAGCGGGGCGACGTGGTCGGCAGGGGCGGGGTGGCGGCGAGGCGTGGTGCGGTTTGGGACGCGGGTGCCGGCGTGAGGGGGGGCAGGGCGCGCGGAGGCGAGGATGGATGGATGCGCGGCACGGACGCACGGCTGGGGCCAGGTGGCTCGTAGGCGGGGTGGGCGGGGGCGGGGCATAGGAGCTGTCGAGGATGGCTCGGCGCGACGGCTCGGCGGCTGGGGGGCGCGGCGGACGGCGGCTGCGCCGACGGGTGGAAGGGCGGGAAAAGCATCGTCCCGGACGGGGTGGCGGTGGTGGGGCGGGTGGTGGTGGGGCGGTGGGGGCCAGTGGGGGGCCGTCGGGGCAGCGGCGGGCAGCGGGGGGGGGGGGGGCAGCAGCGGCGGGGGAAAAGCGAGGCGCAAAAGTTCAAGTTCAGCAGGCGCCGTCACGTGCGCGGCGCGCCCCACGCATCGATCGACCATCGCGCCTGGATGCGGGGCAGCGCGAAGGAAAAGGTGGGGCAGCAGCCGTGCTGGCCAGCAGCCGCCGCCGCCTCCCGCACGGCGCCAGCCTTGTGCGCGCAATCCATCCCGCTCGTGTGCTTCCTGCGGCAACCCTAGCAGGCCGCAGGCTGGGGTTGCACGTTACGCCTTACGGCTGCCCGCCGTCTAACCCTGACGCTGACGTCTGACGCCCTGGAAGAAGCCCTTGTCAATCTGGCCGTGTGGCCAGACAATCAGACGTGTTTTTTCAAGCTGCTATATAAAAAGCTGTCCGTGTCCTGAGCAACCGGGCGGTCCGCGGGGTGTCAGAGTCGGGAGATCGTCCCATGGCGGACGGACTGCGTGAGACTGGCACTCAGTTACTCACCTGCTGTGAAGCTTGAAGACGAGGGTGTATACAACAGGGTGTATAACATGTGTACAAACCCAAGTTTTTCTCGTTTCTCTCGGCTTGGCTCGGCTGTGTACTCCTGCCTTTGCGGCATGGCTGCAGCCGTGATGTCGATGAACGCTCCTGGTGTCACGTTTTGTCACGGCTGGGACGTAAGAGAGATCTGGTATCATACGATGGGCGCAATGTGCGGACGACCATCAACGTCTCAAATGTCGAGGCGCTGAGGCGCTCACAAGCGCTTAGCGCTCTCAGGATACTCAGGAGATGAGGCCTCTCTTTCTCTTCAAGTGACAGTAGTGACTGGTGACTAGAATGAGTACTGACTTCTCCGTAATGTGATTGTCAGGCATTTTCTCCTTTATATCCATGCCCCTCTCCACCCCGAACGTCCAACATCAACACGATCATCTCGTATTTTGACTGCCACAGCACCCCGCCGCGTTTCCTGCCTGCTGTATCAGCAATAGTCACCGACGTCGTGCGATATTGTCAAGAAAAATGTCTGGCAAAACACACTGCTAAGCCACGCCTCTCGATCTCATGCCTAACATACGCCCACAATAATCAATTACTCGGGGACGGCTGTCTGCTGCTGTCTGCTGCTGTCCGCACATCTCTGTTATATTGGTCTTTGTTTTTTACTCTGTTACAACCTCAGGTTGTGCGTGTTACATGTTACAGCTGTCGAGATGCACTAAACACAACCGTCGACGGCGATATATTTGTGCTATGCTATGTGAAGTGCATGTGAAGCTTGTGAAGCCTGAAGCTTCCAGCTTGGAGTGTTATATCCACTTACCGGTTTTGAGACGCGTGTTGGCATAGGGATAGCAAGCCGTTGGAGTGTCTCCGTTCACGACATGACAGCGATGATCGATGACCCTCGTAAAGCGTCCGTGATATGCAGTGCTCTACCCTGCTTTGCCCACACACTGCGTTGCCAGGCCTCTCGGGGGGGAGGGACTGAATGTGTGTGGATCTCTGCTCAAATTCCTAATTAGCAGAGCGCAGCCTGTATATATGAGTGCCAGCTGGGTGAGCCTCGTAGGACTTGGGTCATTGGCTCGTATATGCCCGGCCAGCGCATATGAAAGGGGCAAGAGGAGCGGGGCCGCGCAATCGCCAATTTCCACGAGCGGTTTGGAGGGAAAGACAAGGTAGGGTCAGGTAGGGCGCATTCTGGTGCCAATTGCAACAGGGTCTGTGGTGGGTATGTTGTCGCCATGACAGAGGGGAAGCTGTTGCAAATACACCGTGCAACTTGCGCGCGCACACCGGCCTCCTGCCCGCCGTCCCAAATTGATGGCGGGGACAAAGCGAGACGGATTGCAAATTCACCCAAGCACTGGCCGAGGCCTCTGGCTACACTTCCCCGCCACCCTGCCCCCGACGCTCGGCAGCGGCCGGCACGTACCACCGCTAATCCAGGCCCAGGCCAGGCCGCACCCTCGCCCCCGCCAGCGCCACCGCCTGACCCCATCGACTCATCGCTCGTGCGGTGTCTATTTTCCATCACGGCTCCGCGTCGTGTCATGCGAGACGCACAGGCACCGCAAATAAAGATATCCAGACCGGCCCAGCTCGGTCAGCGGCAGGCTACAGCCGGTACTAACACAGACTGACACCCGAGCCGCTGGATTGGGCAGTGCGCAGCCTCCTTTTTCATACAGTCGACGCCCATTTAAGCCTTCGCCACACACGCACAACCTCCCCTCGTGCACTCCCTCCCCCCCCCTTCTTCGCGTCCACACCCTACATGGCGATGCATCCCCACATTTATGCCTCGGGACCCTACCCGCCTCTACCAGCAGCGGACAAGTACGCCCCGTCACCCACCTCGGACCCGACCCAATTCTCCCTCAGCCGATGGCCTTCTTCTGCGCCCGGGGTTGAGCCGCCTTCTGCGCACCATCCCGCGATGGAACGGCCAGCAAACTGGTGGGAGGACCCCAATAACCCTTCTTTCCCCCATCCGGAGGTCGAGCGGGACGAGCGCCAAATGAGTATGGTGCGGTTTATGTGTGACGATCCCCTCTCTCAGCAACAACAGCAACGCTTCCACCCGTACAGGCGCAGCCATGAAAGTCAGTCTCGCTGGCCCACCGCACCTCCAACCCATCGAATTAGTGAAGGGGCACAGAGCGAGCGCAGCAAGGCGGATGCATTCCAGTCTGAGAATGGTTCCTTCTCTCTGCCTCCACTGGAAAGACCTAGACGCTCAACCCTGTCCTCGGTCGTTCCAAGAATCTCGTCCGATTGGCCAGCCAACCAAGTTCCCCGCAACGATTCTTCATCCTACCGTCCCCCTTGGCCTGCCCATTCCGTTGGTTCGACTGGTCCATCTCCCCCGCCTAATATGGTTTCGGTTCCTGCCGAGTCAGCACCGCCTCGACCTGAAGAACAGAGTCCCACCGAGTTTATCCGAGTTCTTCAAACTTGGATCCAAGTGGCTCCTGCCGTCTTTGACGAATTCCCGGGCCCGGGCCAGACCCGTATTCGCCCTCCCGAAGGAGCGGTAATTCTCTCGCGACAAGCTTCTGCCAGTCAAGGCATGGTTACCTTTGCGCTGGAGTATACCGAGCGGCCTCGCCTCCCCCTTGCTCAGCTTCAGCTGGACTTGCCCCGGTCCAAGCCGATGGACCATCACACGGTGAGCTTGCCCATCGTTCACCGCTTTGCTCTCCCCGACATTCTTTTCCTTGCAGAGGGGGACAAAACGGTGGCAGTGCTGCATCAGCGCAGCACGCTCGGTACTTCGTGGTCCCAGGAAAAGGCCCCGGATCAGACCGTGGCATGCATCAAGTATCAGGGTCGCATTTGGATTACGGGATGGCACTTGTGCGCCATTGTCCGGGTGCGGATGGAATGCTTTGGACGCCGAATTACCAACATGAACAAGTTCCTCGAGGGAATTTATTCGGACTTGGTACGTATAATACCCCCTTTAACTCTCCTGCGCAATAGGCATCTCGTTGCGCACTGTGTCGAACCGCGAGCTAACCTTCTCTTTCTCCCTTTGTGCAGCGCGCACTTCGGTCAAACGGTGGGTCGGTGTGCGAAGCGCCACGCAGCCCTTTTCTCAGTGTCCTTTCAGCCTACAGTGCGGTCAACACGCGAAAGCAGCAGAGGGTGTACAATTGGTCGCATGTCAACCACGACCGCCTCTTGTCGCTCAACTTGATCGTGAAATGGACCGGGAAATGAGGGGTGTCGAGACTGTATCTCGCGGTCGCCGAACCGGCCCTCAGCTTTCCTCCGCGCAAGCCGACTGACCGTTCGTTGTTGGAACAAGTTGGACTGGTACCCCACTCGGACCTGTCTCTCTTTCCCTCGACGCTCACCCAGAAGCAACTGGAGGCTCTAGTCCTCTGCCGCCAGCCCGGCACGATGTAATGACCTTGGGGCTCGCTTCTCTCTCCTTTGTTGTCCCAGTCCCTCGACTCGTGTATGCACCGCTGTCGATACCAAGCTGCCGTCCACGCACTTTGCTCGTTGTGATTATCCAATTGTCCCTCTCCGTATATATTCATCAATCATCTCAGTTGTTGCCTTCTTACATCTCCCGTAAAAACTCATGCACCCTGTCATCTTTTCCCCCTCTCTTCTGCCTGTCTGGCTCCGTTGCTTGGTCCCCACAAGTAGCGACGCCATGATCTGAGACGCGTATATGCGAGTTTATGCTTTTTTACGGTTAATATAGGGGTCGCGTTTCTTTGGTCAGTGTAGTTTTTAAATGAGATGTGAATGCAATGAAACAGAATATGACAGAGGCAATAAGCTCCAGGAGTGTCTTTTTACTACTAGAATTGGTACGACGATCTGTGGTGCATCATCGACCATCATGCACATGCACGTCATGATGATCTAGAAAGGACTGTTATGACCTGCATTGCTAGGGGCACAACCTCGACAATGACCATCTGCCGTTCGCTCCTTGTGGCTCGAACGTGATGGCCGTGCCGTAAAAAGCATCGCCACACCTATCAGTTTTGCCGGTATTGCATATCCTACAGCAGGTCCTACAGAGCCCACAACAGCCTCTGGCTCAATATATGCTCAAAACGCCACAACAGCCGGCGGAGATACCGAGGGTCGATCGCAGCAAAAGACGTAATCGAATCGAGATAATAATAGAAGAGATCAGAGCGGTGCCAGTACTCGTTACAGTTTCCGATCGTTACCACTATGTGCGTGCATACCTGTGCTTGCGGGCGCCACTCGATAGTACCCTGACGGTTTGCCGCCGCCCGTCCCTTCTGACTGGGTAACAAAACATAAATATGCTTCTGTTCGTGTAACATGCGTGCGCGTTACTAGTTACTAGCTACTCTGCTACAGGTGGTGGCGCGCGTGATGCATTACGCATGTGACTCGCACGGGACCTCTATTGTAGCCGCAAGCATTGTGCGTTGCGAGAGTCAGAATCGATGATCAATATTCAATCTCAGCTTCCCCACCCCACCGACCAGCCCAACAGGCACAACAAGAGCTCTGGGGAGCTGTGCAAGATGCATGATGGCGATAGAAGAGACCGGTGAGCGCTGAGCATAGGATGGAGGGGACGCAGTGTCGCATGTCGACCGTCGCAAGGCGACAGGAGAGAGACACGAACACGCGACACAAAAGCGCAGGCGTGATGACGATGACACATGTGACGTGTGACATCAAGCACCACAAAAGACAGTGGCTGTTACGCGTTGCGGCGCGTTTCGCTTAGTACTTAACTCCGGACTTACAGAGCCCCACATTTCGTACACTTTCAGTCCTCAGAATCTCAGATCTTATCGATCTCATCATCGACATCATCTCTCATTGAAACGCGTGCCACCGTCCCGTCAATACCACGCCAAGACGTCCCGCGGCAAGATATTCGCAAAAGCACGATGAAGGTCCACAGGGGCTCAACGAGACAAAGGGATTATTAGTCATTGTCCCTATAGGGAAACCAGCATCTACTAGGCTCCGGGCCTGGCATGCCGACGGTTCACCTGAATTCTTCTATCCGAGCGGGCTGCGTCCCAACCGTTCCAACTGCCAACATAGCGGTGGTGGTCCTGGGAATACACCAGGGCCCCTTCTCGTCCATCCGCACCGTGCTTGTTTTCTTTTTTTCTCTCTCTCTTTTTTCTTCCCGCCTGGCACTTCACATTGAACAGCGCAAATCGATCGCTCCGCACACCACTAGTGCCAGACCAAGGGGCAAAACGCCCGCCAGGACCAGCAGGTCCTGCCATGCACGATGACGCCGCGTGCGCGATTGAAGTTGGCGCTCTTTGCGGGCGAGGAGGATGGCGGTATCGTCGTCGACTCCATGCAAGCCTGGTTGGCCATGCGGGGCAAGCGGGTAAAACGCACGCACGGCTCTCGTTTCTGACCCCAGCTCCGACGGCCCACCTGCCTCGTCTCGCACAGGCAGCTGGACCGTAGTCAACGTATCCCCACCGGATGGTGGGGGGCAGGGATCAAGTCGATCTCCCTTCCGTTCTGAGCGGACGGGACGGGCGGGTGGTGCACGGCTCGTGGAGGCGGGGGCGGTAGGCGCGTCAGCGAGTTCCACGAGTGAAGGCCGGCATTTGTGCCTGCTTGACGGGGGACTGCCTGGGCGTTGGAGGGCAACGCAGCCAGGGCAAAAATTCGCCTGGGCTTGCGCACCCAAAACATCGTCACCCATACCATCGATGGCAGCAAAACCCTGCTCCGGCTCCCAACAAGCCCACCCACTGTGCCGATGCAATAAACCGATCGCCTTCCGATCCCCATTGAGCCCACGTCGCAGCACAGGCGACGATAAGCCAGAGCACCAAACCGCCCCACGCGTTGCGCAGCGTCTTGCTCATTTTCGAGCCTCGCCACGCAGAGGGCGCGCACTTCGGCGTAGTGACCGTCTTGATGTTCTTCGTGACACGCCCGCCGAGGAGGGCTCGCCTTCGGGATCGGTATCGGGAAGCTGGATTGGCACTTTGGACCAGGGCGGACGCTTGAATGGGTGCAGTCCCACCCGATGCAGCACGCGGCTCCAGCTTGACCTTGCTGCAAGCAGGTTGAGCACACAATGGGAGGCCAGAAGAAAGACCATACTGACCCGAAGCAAGGTAAACTTATCCTCGTCCAGCGGGAAAGCGGCCAGTAGATTGGCTGGGGGACGCGGATGAGATTCGTGTGCTTTTTCACCTATTTTCGCAGCGGCGGGAGGCGAAGGGAGCCTGACGCCAATGGGAAGCGCAACAACGGCACAAATGATTAGGACACAGAACACCTGTCCCGCTTGGGCCGCCATGAACTGGGGCGTGTTGCTCGTTGGCCCTGACCTGGACGGCGAAGAGAGCGGGCGTGCTGCACCATTTGGGTCGGTGACCCACTGAGCGTAAGCACAGGCAACAGCGACCAGGCCCCCCATACCGACGGAGGCTGCCACGGGTCCCATCCTGGCCCGGGCCCGGTCCAACGAAAGTCCCAAGGCGGATGCTTGATTGGGATTGCGGACGTGGCCATCCGACTTGCCGATGAGGAGGAGTCGGAATCGGCAGTGGCCGAAAGCAGAATGATAAGCAGGAGAGGATAGACCAACACGGCAAGCCAGGCATTGAGCTTGATGATGTTTCTCTTGGCCAGAGGCAAGGCAAGGAGGGCAAATGTGGGCAGAGCAGAAATTCCAAAGGTGGCCGTCGCCCGAGACGTTAATATGAGAGCAAGCCATTTGGCTGCACTGGAAGCGGGGTCAATTGACTGCGCCCACGTGAGTAAGAGCTGGTGGCTCGTCTCGACCAAGCCAAAGTAGGCGAGGGCAGCAGAGCCTGTAGTGTAGAGAGCGAGCCAGATGCCAGCTAGACACGGGCTGTGGCGCTACACCCCGCGACTGTGAGAACCAATGAGGCCGTCAGGTCGAGGGGCGGGGGCGAAGCCCTCAGCGACGATGGCCTCGATGTTTTTGGCCTGCACGTACCGCCCGAGCACAACCCACAGCCCGCCTCCCACCCCGCCCAAGAGAGCAACTGACACCAAGCCAGGCATTGAAGCAGGGCCTGCGGCCCATGCATAGGTCGGAGCGGAAAGGAGCACGGCGGATGAAGAGCATTGGAAAAGAGGTTCAGCCCGACTGATAAGGGTGACAAGCCTGAGAAGACAGCGGGTGTACGGCGCTTGCGGCCGTGCACAAGAGCGTGCCAGAGGCGACTGCGCACTTGCATGTGGAAGAGGCCACGGAGAGCACCAACGCTGGAGTAGTCGGTCGGCGCCGATGTACTGGGGCTGGCAGAGCGGAGCAAAGGGGCAGTCTCCCCATCAGCGATGTCACTGTCGTTATCATCAGCAACCCGGTCATGATCTGGGTCGGCGCCAACCAGGAGGGTGCGGGTGTGGCTGAGGTCCTCATGGGACGAAAAGATGCGGCGTCGTCCTCATCGTCATCGTCGGACACATCCCACGCGTGGCGGGTATCGTCGTCCAACGCGGCGTGGGTGTCAGGGACAGCAGGAAGACGCGCATCCGAGGGGGGGGAGGAGGAGGGGTGGTCGCCCGGATGAGCTGGGTCATGATGGAGGCTGCCTCTGGGCGAAGGAGGCGCAGGGGGCGGGCTGGAGACGGCGGGGGGGTGGGCGAGGGTGAGGACGGTGTGTCGAGGTGCAGGCTGGCGGGGGGGGCTGGGCGAGGCGGAGCGGGTGGGGGGGCTGGGGCGGAGGCGGGGGTGCATGCTGTAGGTGGAGGCAGGCGAGCTGAGGCCGGCGCGTGTGGTGTGGTGGGCGCCGCTGCCCATGGCGGCGAGGGCAGGCGAGGCGCGGGCGGCAGACAGGCGCGGCCGGTGGGGATGGGAGCGCGAGGGGAGGCGGCGGGGCGGCGCAGTGGCGGAGCGGCTGCTGGGGCCGGGGAGCGGTGGGCGGCGTGCGATGGGGCGATAGGCGGTTCGATTAGGCCGCCCGGATCACGTGCCTAGCGGCGCACACCGCTGAACATTTCAGTTGCGCTATGGATGAGCGCTTATAACCCACTCCTCTCTTTGTGCCTGGTTGTTCCTGGCTGATGGCTATCCGGGCGGCACAGGTCTGCCTCCGGCTTCTCCTCCCTGCATGGATCTGACCAGACCGGGGCTTTTCTAGTACAGGCCCGCTTGTCACCTGCCGCATCCTCCACATCCTCCACATCATCAAGACAAAACAGGTGAATGCAATGCCAACAGGACTCAGGGGTGTCAAGGTGCAGGGAGGAGAGAAGAAGGAGCAGAGGCAGGCAGAGCGCGCTAGGGTCGTGGACGATTAGGGATGCGGCAAGTCGAGTGCGGAGGTGGAAAAAAGCACAGCCAAAGAGTTCATTCGGGTTGGGCAGCAGACTGCGTCGACTGCGGATCGTTGTCCCACCCTCCTGTCCCGGTGGGAATCGGCCTCTGGGCACGGAAGGATACCTGCGCTGCCTGGGACGGGGCACGCACGGATGGAGCAAGCCAAGGCCGCTGGCGGCCGGCGGCAGGAACGAGGGAGTTGATCGATGCTTTGCATTGTATAGATTAGTGAGAGCAACAGTGTACCCATGGTGGTGATGGTGATGGTTATGGTTATGGTGCTGGTGGTGACGTTGATGATCATGATGATGATAGTGACGATGATGATGATGATAGCGGCAATGACGATGGCAATGACGGTGATACCTGATGGGATCACTGATCCTGTGTACCGGCATCTGCTCCTGCTCGCACACTTGCTCCAACAACCCGGCAGGGCCGAGGCGAGGCGCGGCGCTGCCGCCGCCACACCGCTTGTTGCAGCTGGCTGCGCGTATCGGGTGGCGTTGTCGGAGGCGGCACCAGCAGCCCCGCCGAATGCACGACGAGTACTACGTTCTTCATCGTCTCTGCGACCGCCTCTTCTCCTACTCCTGCCCCCCCGCGCGTTCGTCGTGCCACGACCAGCATCCGACGGAATAAGTCCAGCGTCGGCTCCCCACCGCCACCAGCCCGCGCCGTCGTCGGCTGCTAGCGTCGGCAGGTACGCCAGCAGTGCCTTGCCCAGCATGGCCGCCAGCCGCTCCCGCGTCTCCCTAGCCCACCGGCCGCGTCCACCTGGTCCGCACTCGGGCTCAGCACCATGTCGAGGGCGGGAAAGACGGTGGCATGGAGCAAGCTCGCTACCGCCGCGCCCCTCTTCGCATTCTCCGGCAGCGAGTCCAGCAGCTCGGTGCCAGCAATACCTTTTGTAGCAGTCCCACTGCTTCGTGCCGCGCAGCGCGGAAGCCATTCAGCACCTGTTGAGCCAGCGCGTCCAGCACACCATCCACAGCCGGCTCCACACTTTGCTCCGCTCTTCTGCCGGCTCAGCCGTGGCCGCTGCTGGGCTGGGATCCATTGCTTCCCTCGCTCCCACCGTCATCGTCGCGAGCGGCGGTAATTGTGCCAGCACGCGGCACCTCATATCTCAATTCGCCCAGGACCAACGCACCGAGTCCTCGCTGTTGAGCCGCTGCATCGTACTCCGCTTGTTCCTTCTTTCGGTCAATGTGCGCCGGGTGGCTGTCTTCGCGTGTGCTTGCGCTCGCGCCACCGCCACCACATCCGAGGTCCGGGCAAACTCTCGTAGCAGACCCACTACCCCGCCATAGTTGGCCAGCGACAGCAACGAAGGCCGCGACTCGGTTCCAAGGGCCAGATCACGGAGCACCACCAAAGCCTCCGTTGCGGCCTCGCGTTGCGTGCAAAGGCACATTGCCCTATCAGCGTCAACACTACGTTCCACTCGGTGGGGTGGACGAAGAGTGCAGCGCCCCGCGTCGCAAGCAGTGCGCCGAGTCCGAGGATCAGCTGTTCTGCCATGGCTGGCACCAGGTCGGGCGGGATGGCACGGAGCGCATCAAGTGCCACCAGCGCCTCATCCCGTACCGCCCTCGGTGCAGGCACTATCACCATCGGTTCTGCTGGAGTGGGACAAAGGAGCCGGTTCGGCTTCTTCCTCTGTTGGGATTGGTGAGACGGCCAACAAACGAAGCACGCTCACCACCGCTCGCTCAACCAGCAAGGGATGGAAGCGCGTCGCGTCAGAGAGCACCGCAACAAAGTGCCCCATAGCCAGACGCCAGGCGGCTCCGAAGGCGCACGAGCCGAGACGACGAGCTGTGTCAGACGTCTTGTAGGAACATGGCCGCTGGCTCGTACGGCAGCTGCCCACGGACCAGTTGGACCCCTGGACGCGAGGTTAGACCGAGGCGTGCTGGTTGCTGACCCACCTGTCGCCACATCCCCGACCGACGCGTGGGGTTGAGCTGCCTGACTCGGGGCCCAATGCCAGTTTGGCCGCCGCGAGGCGGTCGAGTGTGCCAATCGGTCAACTCACGAGCCGAGGCGACCGCTTGAACCAACCGTTCGCCGTCTAGGTCCGCCATCTGGGCAAAGATATCTTCAATCCGGCATGAGGCAAGGCAGTCGAGCGTGCAGAGTGTCGCCTCGACATCCTCCGCTGTCACATCAGGAGGAGGGTAGGCAGTCTCGTAGCTCCCAATGAACCCGCTCCGCCCCCGGGCCCGCCTGCCAACAGATAACGACAGCGTGGAGAAGAGACCGCCTGTCCGCGCGAATCGGGGGGAGGGGCATGGGCCAATCGTTTAGGCCGAAGTGGGATGTCCTCGGCCGGCTTGCCGAACAAAAACATGCTGCCCAGCTCGGCAGGCACGAGGGAATGAGCAAATAGGTTCTTGGCAATCCGCAAGATTGCCGGCCACGACGTTGGATCGAATGACCGTTCCCATTGGCAATGTTAAACAGTACCACGGCAGCCATCTGCCCTTTAAAGTTGAGCCCAAACCCAACACTAACGGACCGACGACCAACACGTCGGGCTCTGCGCCCTCGGCGAACGAGACTGCAGCGTCGGTTTCGATCGTCTCTCCTTCCTTGATGAGTGAAGGAGGCTGTTGTCGCTCCACATGGGCATTGTGACCCCTACACTCAGAGAATCGTCCACAGCCCTGTCGCGTCTGCCAACGTCTGGGCCATAAAGTCAAACAGTTCAACCATACCAAACTGCGAGGCAGCGCGGCCATTGGCGGAACCCAGCAATCGCACGTTCCAATAGCTGCTCGTCACGGAACGTAGAGAACCCTGCGCCAGGGCAGCAACAAGCGGACGCCAAGAACGTTCGAACAGTGTCCGGTCAAACGCGTTAGTCGAGCACGGCACCAAGTGGGGCACGTCGGACGCGCGCGTGCGCCCCAACAACTCTCTCCAAGCAAAGTCGAACCCAGCCGCACCAGCATGCTCCTCGGGCATGATGATCTCCCTCTGTTTGATCGACTCGTACAGCTCAGCGAGGAGGTCTTGGTCAAATCCTTGCCGTCGTTGACTCCGCGTAGGTTCTTCCGGTAATCATCCAGCTTCATCCGGCGCTTAGCTGCTTGCGGGTTATGTTGGTCGGTGTTGAGCATAATCACTGAAAATGCCAACACATACACCCCGTCCGAAGAAGCAATGCCGGGCGGACCAAAGCTAAAGTAATGCGACGCAAACGTCTCGGTGATGCGCGATATTTGCTGTGCCTCGCCGGGTAAGCGGAACGATTCCAGGAGCGTGCGCAGGCCGTCGGCGACATTGCAACCGCTAAAGTCAAACAAGCCTACAAACTTCTCGAGAATGCCCGTGTTCGCGGGCGCGGCGAGATATTCACCTAACCCCTTCTTGTCCAGGCGCGGACAGGAACGTAGGAAGCGGGCAATGGCCAAATCATCCCGGATTTGGCAGCTTCGTCGGCCGAGTCAACTGGTGGTGCGGAGGGTAGCATCCCATGGTCCCGGAAGAAGGCGATCCCGTTCTTGGGCTTGCGGTTGAACTCCTCAGCACCGGCGAGGAGGGTAGCTTTGCGCTCCTTTTTCTCGGCCAACTGGGCAGGCGGTAGGAGGGCAGTGGGCCAAAGCTCTGTCTGAGGAAAGTCGGGGTTTTGTTGGCGAGAATAGAGGGCCTGGACGAGGCCAATAATTGCATCCAGCGCGACCATTTGCAGCCCATCTTGGCCTTGGCTTGAATTGGCCTGGCCCTGGGTTGAAGCTGGCTGCTGGCAAAACAGCACGAGACCAAAAGCGCACCAGCTGTTCGACCAAGTTCTCAGCGTCCACTTCCACATCATAGTTGGCCCATAGCGTCACATAGGCATCACCACCCACACGAGAGAGACTGCTAACAAGGCTGCACAGTGCCTCGACATAAGCTCTCAGTTCGCCCGCCAGCGGCGCCTTGCCACTTGATTTGGTTGCGGTGGAGGCGGTGGAGGCGGGGGCGGGGGCGGCATGGTGCCAAGAGTCGGGGTAGCAGGGGAGGAGCGAGGCAAAGACAAAAGGGGTCGGTGCTTCCGTGTTCCTTCCAAGGCTCCAGGGAAGTGGGAAGGTGGGCGCCAATTTGACAAAGATCTCTTTCAGGAAAACTCGAGCTGGAACTTGAGCCAGTAGCCAGCCGAGTCAAACAGCGCTGGATGATGCGAAGGGAATAGTGACAATGTTGGGATTGTCACATTGCGCCAACTGGAAGAGGAACTTGCACGCCGTGTCTTGCATCTGGGTTCGGAGCGTGTCGGGAGCAAAAGAGAGGTGCCATGAGCCTCGACGAGGGCCATCATCACGTTCATTCCAAGGAACCGCATTGCATCTGTCGTCCCCCCGCACGGGGGTCCAGAAGAGCGATAATGACCTGCAGAATGTTCGAGAGGGCTGTCACGTCGTAGCTTGGGGCCGAATCTGGCACAATCACGGGACAGGGCGGGCGCTGGGGCAGATGCGTCACCTCCGGCATCATATCAGCCTCGATTGCGCGTTGGTCCTCCACCTCAACTTTTTGTTCGGCAGACGATACCGAGCCTCCATTAGTTAGTCTCTGTCATCGCAGGAGCCAACCCGGCACTCGGGATTTCGTGACTCTTGGGGTCAGGCAGGGTCATGCGACGCATTCCTCTGAAGGTCACCCTCGGAAAGGTCCAATTGCTCGCTCGAATATGACGCCTGGGCAGAAGAATCCGACACACTCAATTGCTGAGAAGGTAAGTCATCAAGCTTGTTAAAGAGAGTCCGGACAATTTGGCACAGTGTCTGATTGGCCGAGCGGCGGAGCACATCTGAAGGAAAATTGCGCGTCAGTAGTCGGAGCGAATGGCAGGCAATGAAAATGACACACCACTTAAACGGGTTGACAAGCCATGCTAAGCGCTGTCTCCACAATCTCGCACACTGCCTCATTCGGAAGCACCAAGGCAGGAGAGCGTCGGGGTGAGAGGGACAAACAAGCTGGCGCATGAGAGACAGGATGCGGAACAACACCAGCTCGTCAGCCACTGGGTCACTGGCCTCAAAACGGCAGTGAGTAACGGCATGTGCCACATCCACAACTGCAGCTTGGTGTGAAGCATCGCCGGTTGCCGGGATGAGGCCATGCAGCAGCATGCGGTCCAGGGCTTGGAGTGCTGCCGACGTCACTGCTCCGCTCGTGCGAGGACAAAGAACGGTCTTGACAAAGGGGGATACGAGCAAGGGAGAGGCAAAGACGTACCTCGCCCACCTCGCGCAGCTGCGCTTTGAGTATTACAAGGAGGCCAACAGACCTGTCTCCGAATTGTCCTGAGCAATCGCCTCCAAACCGCCTGGGCACAGGCGTGGGCGTGGGCGTGGACATGGGCTGGGGCGAAGGCATCGGCGGAGCGAAGCCTTGGGCGGTGGAAGACGCGGTGCTGATCCCCAATCCGGAAACCGGGTGGAGGCGGGGATTCCAGTGGCTAGGTAGGAGAGACGGCGGTCGTGGTTGTGGGCTAGAGGTGGGGCGGCACGTCATCGGGCCCCGCATCTGATGAGAACGGCATGGTTCCCGCTGCCCCCAGGGGAGGGGGAAGGGCATAGGCAAGGGCGCGTTGGGCAGCTTCAGTGGCGAAGGCAGTCAGGGCGAGGGCCGAGGTATCGGTATGGACGAGGAGAGCCGCATAAGACGTGGCTGGGGCAGCGGCGGCGGCGGAAAAGTAGCCACGCTCGCGCGCTCGCGCGGCCCGGCGCAGGGCCGAACTGACAGTGGTGACTCTGCTCGACGAGGTGCTCGGCATGCGCCGCGAGCATGAAGGGCGATGCAATGGCGATGCTGGCGGCGATGTCGGCGGCGATGCTCGGCTCGATGCTCGCTGCTGTTTGTGGCAGCCACGTGGAGCCAACCGCATCATTGTGCTTAACCCTAGTGCTTTTTTTTTTGCTTTTCGACGCGAAGTGACTTCAAAAGGCACATGCACACCCTTCGTGTTATTTGCACTCTTCCTTCTTTACGCACTACTTTGCAGGAAATGCGGAGCCATGCTACGCCACACCCATTCGCATTCTCCCTTCGTCTTTGACAACTGACCTGGCAATACCCCTTTTTCTGCAAGTCTACTCATTCATGCTCAATCCTTCTCAATAATCAGCATCAGGCAATAGAATTCCGTTTGCGCTCACACAGAGAGATCGATGAGGCATTTGTGTTAGAGGGTGGTGCTAGGGTTCCATTGCATGGCCCTCAATGGATCGGTGACGCTCGCCTAGCCGAGCGGAAGAGTTCCGCCGCAGCCGCGCACGCCCTGCTCGCTCCATTTCCCTTCTCTCTCTCCTTTCTCCTTCCCTTCAGACGTTGCTTGAAGACTTGTGGCTCACACTTTGCCTTCACGCCTTGTCTGAAGGCTGCTTTGCAGCTGAGCCATAGGCTCCCAAGTCGCACTCTACAATTTGTCCAGGCGTTGCTTTCCCCTAGCCTGAGACCCGAAGGGGACACTGCCCCCATGCTAAAGGCCCAGCAGCTTTCCCCCATGCTGACCTAAGCTGGTGGGCGCTCGCCTTGCAACGTTTCAGCAAGCGTGGACGTTGGCCCCGCCGTAACGCGTAGCACGGTTCCTCCGCACCTCGGCCAAGTCCACTCCTGCTCGCCCAGCAGGCCCAACGACGAAAACAACCACAGCCACCATCCCACCATGGTCCCTTCTCCTTCCCCGCGCCCGCGCCCATCCGCCCGCAGGCGCTCCCATCGCCCCTCTCCCCTGCTCAATGATGGCCGCGCCGCTGCCAACCGCACGCCCCGTCGCGGGCGCCGTACTCCGGTCTTGCGCCGCACCCCCGCTGCTGTTGCCGCTCGCGCCGCCGAGGCTGTAGCGGCACCCCTCTTGTTGGGATGGAGAGGCCCGTGGATGCAGACGGCGCTGCCATTGTCGTCCCCGAAGAAGACGACGAAGACGACGAAGACGACGAAGACAACGATGGCTCCTCCGATGATGACGATGATGACATGACTCTCGGCCGCGACGCAGGACTGGAGAACCTGGACGATCCGGTCCAACTGCAGGAGGAACTGTGTGAGACTCAAAATTTACGGCGTCGAGTTATCGATTTCCAACTCGGATTTCCAAGCCCTTAAAGACAGTGTGGGCAAGAGGACTTAACTGATGCTGACGCTGTCATTTATATGCCTGGACCCGGAGGATCAGACAAAGTACCGGTGCTGTCCACGCTTGGGGACCCCGAACCGGCTGGTGAAGTGGAGATATGTACCAGGCGTAGATTTTCAAGGGTTCCTCTTGGAACATGCCCGCAATGGAGGCGACCTGGGAACCACATTACGTGGAGTAACATCCAAAAAACCCATCGCGCCGTCGACCATGCGCAAATATCAGTCTGCGATACGACGGTTTGTCGATTTTCTCGCCCTCCCATGCATGCGAGCTTTTCGCGACTGTCTCGAGAAGAAAACCAACCGCACGGCGTTTGCAGTCAATCTTTGGTTTTTCAAAACGTTAATGTTCGAGCGTGTCCAATTTGACACGCTGTCTGGGCGGCACGCCGCCTTGCTGTGGTGGTTCGAAATGACCTATCCCGACTGTACCTCCCCCCACTTCTTTGACTGGAACACTTTCGTGGGCAATCCAGCGCGCAACAACGAGCTGGTCGCAATGATGCGCACAGCTCACAACCGCCATCGACGTGATCCACGTGTGTCGCATTCTTCCAATGCGATCCGGTATTGGGACTTGGTAGAAATCCTTGATGTCCTGGAGGATCAGTTGAAGCGGGCAATGCCCGACCCTTCCTTCATCGCGAGGGCCGGAGGGGCTCCAGTATATAACCCTCCGAAACCAAGCCCCTTATGCTGCTGACGGCGTGCATCCTCGCGTACCGTCTGTGGCTTCGCTCACGTGAGGTATTGGACCTGAAGGGAGGGACATTAAAAATCATCACGAGGCGGTCGCAGGAGACGCGCTTTCGGTACGTGAGTGTACCTTCTTCGTTACTGTTCCCACTCTGACATGTCTTTTCTTCGAAGGGTCACGTTTCGCAGGACCAATGAGCACAGCCCAGACAACAGACAGACTTATCTTCTCTTCGATCTGGTTGGGCGACCGAGGGCCAGTGCCATGCAGATCGTGAAGCGCTGGAGGGAGCACTGCCAGCTGTTTGGGTACCAGTTGGAGGATGACGAGTATGTGTTTCCGCGACTTGCGAGAAATGCGTCCTTCCCTAGGCATCGCCGCACGGACGATGCGCCTTTCCTCGAGCGACGGCGGCTTTCACCTACAAGACGTTCAGTGGATGGCTCAAGCAAACCCTGCGTTGCAATCCCCACTTCAGAAACATTACTGGTCATTATACTACCATGGGTTTCGGCGTGGTGGTGCGCAAGATGCTTTTAACTTTGCCGAGGAATATGGCGAGCGGCCTAAGACCCTCCAACAGGTTCGCTGGTGGGGTGGGTGGTCACGGCTCAACAATCTTGCCCTGGTTCGTTTGTTTTGGACCAAAGGGGGGTTATCGAGCACAGGTGCGATCACATGGAAGTTGAAGTTTGTGGGTCGGCATGCCATCCCAGAGACTGGCCTTCCCCTCAGCGATGTCGAACGCATTGTGCTTAACGTCGAAGAGCGCATGGGACGGCGGCTGGATGCGATTCCGGAGAGGACTGCAACACTTGTGAACTCGGAGCTCAAATTATTCGTCACGGAAATGATGGCGGGCCTCGAGCAAAGGCTCCGGCATGAGATCCAGGAAGCCAGGGAATGGACTGGGCATCAGACGGCGAGCATCATCCAGGCGATAGTGGGCCTCGAGCAAAGGATTGGGCATCAGATGCTGCAGAACCCTTCGATGGGTATTCGGCATCTGGTCGAAAATCCCAATTCTGGCGCGCCTGGAGGCCTGCGCCAAACGCCTGGCCCCTTGGCCGTCAACAATACACCCCCACCCCTGTACGCTCTGCAAGAGCCTCGCCCTCCATCCAGCATGAGGTCTCTGCATTCCCGACGGCTCTTGATCATGCTAGGGTTCCACCCATTGCATTTCCCACTAATGGTGCTCCATCGCCTGCACCTGCTCCTGCTCCTGCACCTGCTCCTCCTGCTCCTGCTCCTGCACCTGCTCCTGCTCCTGCTCTGGTGCACCCCTGCTCCTACTGTCCCGCCCTTGGAACCTACTACTCCACCGCCTGTTCCTGCAGGCCCTGCCACGACTGATTTTCTTGCACTCCGACGAACCACCACCAGTTGCTGCTGCCCCTGCCACGACTGATTTCCTTGCTCCTCCCACTGGACCTCCACCTGCTCCTGTTCCTCTGCCCATGCCGCTCCTCCTTACGCCCATGCCGCTCCTCTTACGCCCATCCCTTCCCGGCTGTTCGCACCAGGGTTGGCCCCACCTGTTCCACATCCCTCATTCAGGCCCACCCCTATTCCAGCGGGGGTCAGCCTTGATGATCCCTCCACATTTGTTGATAAGCCTTTTGAGCTCAACCGGAGGTTGTTGTTGAGCAAGAAGATGGTTAGGAAGTCAAAGGACGGCAAGGAAAAGGCCCGGGAGAATGTGATCGAGAAGACTTCCCCTTTCCCAGTGGACTACGTTCATCCCCTCGAGATGAGCACGGTGCTCAAAGACCCCTATCGTTGGATGTGGTGGAGCATTACAGCTGAGGACAATCTCTACGATTTGCTCAAGATACCAAAGAGAATGTTCGTGGTTTGCTGGAGGGAATGTGGGGGTGATCTTGCCAGGTTCCAAGAAAAATACGGGTCGGAGTATCTGTATGGCAGGCAGGGGAAAAAGCAATGGAAGGAGATTTCGGTCAACTTTTTGGACGCAGAAGTGCGCAGGCAAGAAAACCTAAAGAAGCAGCAGGAGCCTTTCACCACGAACGACAAGATTCGCTATGGTGCCCCAAGCCAAACGGGAGAAAGCCCTGATTGATTGATGCTCTCAGATCTGCATCTCGCCTGCTCGCAGCCGACGGGAACGCTTGGCGCTGATATGTTTCGCCTGTAAATGATATCCAGTGACGTCTTGAAGCCATTCGATAGTTGGCTTCTCTGAAATGCAATCGCGGCCACCAGTATACCCCCTGCTCGATGATCTCCTCTTTCGTTTAATCCGAGTTTTTGGTACTGCGTGATTATTGTGCAGCTAACTGTGGAATGGAGGTGGTGAAGTCGTAACATCCACTGCATTCTTGCTCTCCCAAGAGCTATGCTTCCTATTCGCAGGAAGGGTGGAGCAGAAGAAATGTAAGAGCACTGCTGATGCCCTGCAGCCACTGGTCGCATGTCACATGTCACCGGTCACCAGTGTCGCAACAGAGCGTACGTTTCAGAGTTGAATAGGAGCACACCCCGCCTATCAGTACTCAGTAGTGCTTTTGCGCATCAGAAGGTGCACTGGGCCTCAGGTGCTGACTGCTACCCCAGCCCCAGCCCCAGCCCAGCCCCAAACCCAGCCTCAGCCCCAGGCTCAGCCCCCAGAGGCTACCCCGAAGCCACTACAGAAACAGGCTGCGGGCTGCTGCCGTACTGCCCCCGTGCCCGCCCACAGCTGTCATTCATGTCATTGTCATTCAACCTTGGGCCTCGCGCGTCAAGCTTCAAGCTAGCTTGAAGCTTGAAGCTTGAAGCTTAAGCTGGAGCGCTTTGCGCTTAATCCGCTGAACGTTGAACTTTGCCCCAGCCCCCCTTGCGCTTCGAAATGTAAGTGGGCGTGTGTCCCCCTGTATTGCTCTCGGCCCACCACCATCCCTTTCCGTCCTCCACACCGCCTTCCATCCTCACCTCCTCACCTCTCATATCTTGCCTCTCCATGTACCGAACCCGTCTCCCCCGCGGAGCTCCATCTGCCCGCTTAGATCACGTATGTTCCTACTATTCCCCTCTTGACTTGGGCAGGCATCTCCGCCTGTGTTGGCTCTGCAGCGCACACTGTTGCCATGGTTGGTACAGGGGGTGCTGCACTTGTGACAGTCGCCTGCATTTCATTTGCGGTGCTAACACCTGTGTCGCTCTGGCCTAGGTCACCTTTAGCATGAGCAGCAACGAGAATAACAAGATGCCCGAGGCGCGCCAGGCTCAGCTGGACCAGCTGTTGGCCAAGTACACCGACCTTTTCACTGTTTCCCCCGCCCAGCTGCAGGACATTACCCACAACTTTGTCGAGGTGCTGCAGAACGGCTTGGACAAGCACGGGCAGACGGTCCGGATGTTTGCCACCTACGTCTTTGGGTTTCCCACTGGCAAAGAGGAGGGCAAGTATCTCGCCCTCGATCTAGGCGGAACCAATTTGCGGGTTTGTCTCGTAGAGCTCCACGGCGATCGCACGTTCCATGTGACCCAGTCCAAGTTTAAGCTCACCGAGGAACAGAAGCATTGCGAAGGGTCGGAGTTGTTTGACTTCTGTGCCCAATGCCTCGGCACCTTTGTCGATGAGACGATTCCTCACAAGGCCGATGGCTCTCTGGACATCGAACATCGTATTCCTCTCGGGTTTACCTTTTCCTACCCTATGGAGCAGGAACGCATTGACCATGGCGAACTGGTCCGCTGGACCAAAGGTTTTGGTAATCCCAACACTGAAAACCGGGATGTGGCTACTCTGTTCCGTTCCTCACTCACCAAGTACAACATTCCCATCCGTCTTACCTCTCTAATTAATGATACAACCGGTACCCTAATTGCATCCCACTATACCGACCCGGACGTGAAGATTGCCTGCATTTTTGGCACGGGGTGCAACGCCGCCTACATGGAGCACGTGCGGGACATTCCCAAATTTACCAAGGACCACCCTGAAGTCAGCCTAGACGACGATATGGCAATCAACTGTGAATATGGTGCGTTTGATTCATACCATCCCAAGTTCCTGCCTCGAACCAAGTACGACGAAACGATCGACATGACATCCAATAAGCCAACACAGCAAGTGTATGAAAAGATGATTGCCGGTCTCTATCTTGGTGAAATCTTCCGCCTCTGCATGACAGAGATGGTGGACGAGGGGTCCCTCTTTGTCGGCCAAAACACATACAAGATCGAGTCACCGTTTGTATTTGACACTGCGTTCCTCTCCCTCATGGAGGCCGACCCGACGCCCGAGTTGCTTACTATTACCGGACTCTTTGTTCACTTCTTTGGCTTGGAGACCACCCTGGCCGAGCGCCAGTTTTTCCGCAGCCTGGCCCAACTGATTGGGACCCGCTCTGCACGCTTGTCAGCGTGCGGGATTGCCGCTCTGGTCACCAAGATGGGATATATCGAGGATGGATGTGGCGGGGGCGGATGGAAGCCTGTTCAGCAAGTACCCAGGTTTCCCTGAACGCATTTCGCAAGGTCTCGTTGATATTTTTGGTGAGTCAGGGCGTAAGATCAAGCTTCACCAAGCTGAAGATGGCTCTGGTGTGGGCTCTGCCATCATTGCGGCCATGACCAAGAGCCGTAAGGACCAGGACATCTATGAGCAACTGTAAGACGGCCTTGATCCTTGTCATTACTTTGCCTTGCGTTCATCCTCCGCTTCTTTTCCCCACACGTATGCCACTATCATTTACGACCCCCCCTTTTGACACCCCATTCCAATTCCCTCGGCCGCATTGGGGCCTTCAAGGCGCAGCATTGGAATTGGCCTTTGGTGGGACTGCCCGTATGGACAGTATCTTCTCTGTGCTCATTGTGAGGATGGCGGTTTGTTTTTCTGCAGGGCCTTGATTTCCGAAGTCAAGGAGGGGAGGACGGGGTGCTCTCTCCTGTTATCCATCCCACTCTTTGCTTTGGTTTGCTCGACCGTATGGCCCGTTTTCCGTTTCCCTATTTCATGGCAATTGCACTAGAACTATCATTAACATTTGGCGATTCAATATGAGCCCCCGAGGTACTTTTAGCGGGAAGCCCAGGGGGCGTTGGTTGAATAGCACCCTTCGGGGCCGGCCGCAGCGCTGGAAAGAAAGGAAGTCCACTAGGTGCGGCTCAGCCTGAACCTGCTTTGGCACGACGAGTCTGTGTTGCACGCGCCTTTGCCTCTTCGGTTCCCAAGCCGAACCGGTTAACGTTTAACGTTTAACCCAAATGATCGATGTTCGATGATCGATGATCTTTCAAACGATCATTCACTTAGGGTTACGCCTTGCCACTAACAGGGGCAACCCTATCCAAGTGGAGGCTCACACACTGCCCTTCCGCCAAACTCGCCACACTGCCCCCACGGCCGAGATCAAAATTTGCCGTCGTTCGCGGTGGCCTATAAAAGACGGTCGCGGGCGCCCCTCCAAGCTTCTTTTCCTTACCCTTATGCGGCACTTGATGCCGCGCCGGTGCGCCTCCTTCCCCGTCCGGCTCGCCTCTTTCGTGGCGGAGACCGGCCCTTGGCCCCGGCAGAAGAAAGCCCAGGGGGCTGCTAAAACCATCGTCCGGAGGTTCGCTTTTGCTGAGCCCATGAGTGTCGATGACCTATTGTCCCTACACCTTCTCCATCTTTAAAATGGACATCATGTCTTCTCCTTCTTGTCCCTAACTGGCCTACTTCATAGCTCGGATGTTGTCTGATATTTGTTTAGAGTTGCATTGGCGGCTCATCGAGCACATTTAGCTGGTGGCTGCTGGCTCGGCCATCCAGTACGTGCTAGCTGGCAGGACAGAAGCCTTGGGGTCGCGCACGGCCAAATCGCTGGGCTTGATGCGCTTGGACCTGTCGATGGGGGGAAGGGGTGCTGAACGGCTGACGTCTCACTACCCGGCAAGGGGACCGGGTCCAGATCGAGCAGGACATGCGGCCCTAAGGGGAAGGAGAGGCAGTACATGTCCTTGTTCGGCGAGACGGTGCGAACATAGGTCAAGGTCGCCTTGGGCCGGCCGGGGTTCAGCGGGTCCCACTTGTTTGCGTCAGCCGGAGTAGGGACCTGGGAGACTGGCCGAGACTCGGCACGCCCTTTCTTGAGGTCCTTGTTGGGCACGGTCAAAATTTCGTCTGGCACCTGGAGCGCATGCTCTGAATCCAGCGCTATTCCCATCGCTTCGTTCGCCCGTTGAATCAAGTCCTCGGCAGGGTGCTCCATATCTTTCGTGAAGCAATAGACATGTACCAAGGGCCAGGGCAGGCCGTGAGCCAAAGGGTCTTGAGCTCGAGCCACGATCTCAGCATCCAGTTCGGCCCTGCGTGATGGGGTGGAAGCCAAGGAGCGGTAGGCGCCACGGAAGGCGCCCAGAAAGTGGAGGGCCGTGGAGGGAAGGTTCATGACAAAGTGCTCGGGCAGCTTACGGGGGCGACCATGGGGAAGAAGGGCAATGGGGTTGGACGCCTCCTCCTCTGGGTGGGCATAGGCGCATTGGACAGACCCTGGGCCAATGCTTTCTCCCTTCGCTCTTGCCCCACTTGCTTCAACTCATGTTTGAGCCTTGCGCATCTCCTGTGCAGAGGCGATAATAACGCCCGAGGGTGGCTCGTTCCAAACTTGTTCCACCGCGCGTGGGATGTAAGTGTAGGCATCTTCGCACGAGGAATGCACCCGTCGGACACATGATTTCCCCGCGCATTTTGCAACCAACGCGTCATACGATGCGGGGTTCAAGTCGTTCGCCCACACCTCGCACTTGTTGACTCGAGCAGCTGGGACAGCAAAAGGTCCCACCCCCGCCATCGCGTCCACCACCACGGCCCCAGGGCCAAGAGATGAACCAAACGGGCATGCTCCGATTCAAGACGCGAATTCCAGTAAACGTGGCGGAAATCAAAGGTGAAGTTGCATCCATGCTCAGTGAGGGTAACCTCGTAGTCCGGCTTGCCGGCCAGAAGCTCCATGGCAAAGGTGCGGAAACGGGTGTCGATAGCGTCCAGCTTGTTGACGACAGTGCGGATCCCTTGTTTCTTATCCAACACACCACTTGGCCAACTACATACTTGTAGGGCACCCATACTTCGCGCAGGTTCATGTGCGCAATATGGCCGGTGGAGGCAAACGCGCTGGGTGTACCACACCCGCCAATCGAGGGTGGGAAGATGGCTGACATGACTTCGTCGGCGGTAAAATAGTCGTACCCAATCTCGCGCGATGCCATGTCAACTCAAGGTTCCCAGAGGCAACAAAGTCCTTCAATCCTGTGGCACTTCTGCAATCGATTCGTACTTCAGCGCAACCACCCTGCCCTTGGGGTCTTGCGGGTCGATCCAGACAGCGGGCAAGGAGGAAAGTACACGTGCTGGGCCAACTCCTTGGCACGCAGAACGACTCAACCCGCCGGGCTGGTACGCGAACAGTTGCCCGATTCAAGACAACTGAAAACTGCGATGTATCAATCTTGAGGGAGCGAGCAAAGGTTTCGAGTTGCTCAGCTTGGGCGGGAGTTAAGGGGATGGGCAGTCCCTCGTGGTACACCCGCGTAATCTGCGCGGGCGGGGTGGGGAGGCGCTGGATCGTCGCGGGGGGAGGGATGGACATGGCAGTGCGGGAAGGGTGGTAATGCTGTGGGCAAAGACACTTCGGCGCGTGCTCAACGGCAACGGAATCCTCCGCCGTAAGGACCAACCAACGAAGGCGTGGAAATGGTGGTGTTGCATGTTGGGTGCCAGGCGGGGGGCAGTAGCAGAAAAAAGCATCTTCAGGACAGGAACTACTTCGGTGCAATATGATATGCTCTGACATACCAGGCATCACAAGGTGCTTTCTCTGTTGCCTTGCGCATACAGCTCTGATCTTCCAGTGGTTAGGAAGTAGGATTTTGAGACTACAACTACAAACTTTCCTGAAACCTGGGTTCGAATCCCAGTCGGAGCTTTTTTTGTGGCGTACCCAAGGGGTCGAGCAGAAGCCGCGTTGTCCTGGGCTCCCAACCCGGCGTGATTGTTCACAGTCTTTGGGCGAGGGGAAGAGAATGTGGTGCTCCCAGTGCTATTGGGACATCAGTGCATCAGCTTGATATTTCACAGCTGGTGGCTGCGTCAACGGGGAGGAGCGAGGAGCGTCAGCGCCAGCGCGGGCTAAATTAAAAGCAGCAAGCTCACGCGTGAGCGCTGGCTTATAGCACCCGCGAGGGCGGGGCTTAGGTAAGGGGAGGCCGCCCCCGCTTCAGCCCAGTGTCGTCCGTTATCGGCGGAGGGGGACGGGGCCTGTGCGTATCGGGCGGTGGCTTGCAGGCTGCCTGGCCAGTCCTGCCCCTCTCTCCCCCCTCCTCCCTCCCCTTCTCCCCATCGTCTGCCCTCCTCCTCCGCTGCCCCCCAATACGACGCTTTACCATGTTTTCCTCCTCTCCCGCACGCGCCGGGCGGGTCGTCTTCTCTCCCCGCCTTCTCAGTCGGCTGCGTCCGATGACCTGGCCGAGCTGAGCGATGTGTCAAGCCTCGGCACATCGGAGCTTGACGAGTACGACTTCCTGCACGATGTCCTCCCGTCTGACCAAGGCTCGGGCTCAGATGCCCTCCCCTCGGCCCTGCCGTCTGCCCCTCCCAATCTCTCTTCGCCGCCCGCGGCCGATGTGATCGATAGCCCGTCTGTACACCCAATTGACTATTCCTCCACTCTCAACCAGTCGCACGCCACACTGTCAACAGTGTCGGCCTCTGTTGACGTGTTATCTCTTCCCAACCACCATGCGGGACTCTTTACTTCGACCTCGCCTCCTCTCGAGGAGAGTTGGTGTACCCCCAGCTACTCAGGCTTTACCGAATGCGTTCCCGTTACGGGCCAGCCGTCAGCGTCCCTTGACCACCCCTGGAACTTGCGTCGCAGTGTTCTGTGTGAGCCTGCATGCTCCGACATTTCGCTCGAGGCTGCATCGGATCTGGTTGGTACCGAGGTAAATGAGACTCAGGTGAAGGTACACATCCTATCCTCTTCCCCATCTTCTCGGGCCGTCTGTGCCCCGCTTTGAAGGAAATCCAAGCGTCACTCTCTACCGCTTTTCCCAAATGTCAGGTAAGGCTCATCCATCCCAGTCTTCCTATAATGGTGGCTTGTGTTTGACTGTATTTACACGCTTTCCTCTCTTTTCTTTCCTCAGACATTGCCGGATATTACCACGGGCGTGTTTCCTCCAACGGAAAGCGCAAGCTTCTTCCTCATTGTGCCCTTGAACGTGGGACACCCCCCGTGGCCATTCCAGCGCGCGAGTCACTCCCCTCGGGGGCAGTCGTCCTTCCTCTCGTCTTACCTGATTTGGAAAGCAACCAAACATGCCATCTGTCCAGTCGGGAAGAAGAAGTTTACTCCGATCAGCGCCGCCAAGTTGGTTATCCAGGTGCCGGATTCGTGTTGCCCCCTGTTCCTCTGGTAAACTTTGACACCGAAATTCGCCGCATTCACCAGAATCGTCAGGACTGGGTTGGCGACTATGTCTCTCTTAATGCTGCCGAGCAGGTTGAACCCAAGCAGCCAATCAGGCCAAGCTCTTCGACGGAGAAGGGGGTGGCTCGCGCGCCCCCTCACCTGCCCTCACAGAACCCGCAAGCCAAGGCCGAAGATAACATCAAAGGCCCGCCAAAGTCTTTGTCAACCAGCTGGTGGAATCTCAAGCTGTTCAGTTGGGTGGCCCTGGTTCTTTCGCTGTTGGGTCTTATGATCCAGCTAGGCCCAAGTGCTCAGGCGATGGTATCGTATTTCACTACCGTACCGAACAGACTTTCTGACCGGGCGGAGGTGGGCTTGTCCCTACCCTCTTGGGGTCCAAGCGACATGATCCTTACTCCTGCTCAGACTATTTCCGAAGGATGGACTCCCGTTGATCAGACACCTGCAAAGCCGGGGGTTTCTGATGCGATCGCCCCGCCCATCTACCCGTCTCTGTCTCACTCTGAGTCTGCCGTTGATTCTATCCAATCTGCCCCAACTCCTACAGAGCTGGAGAAAGAAACCAGTCCCGATTCTAACGCGAACGGTGGTATCGGTAGCTTTGCTACTACGTGCGCCGAAAGTGTGCTGGTCAAAGCGGACCCAAACTACCTTGTCCCTTGTAAGTTTTCCTCTCGTTGGATGAATGAGCCACTAACGTTGAATTCAGGGATGGAGAATAATCTTGTGGAGATCTGGAACGAGCTCTTACAGTGGTGGCGGGAGCTTAACCAGCTCCTAACAGAACTGCAGGAGGAAGGTGTCTTGATACGCGACATCATCGCCAAATGGTTGCCCTTGCCTGGACGGGTTCCTGGCGTGCTTACTATGGCGGGAGGATCCGTGCATGATGTCCTCTCATTGACGGCGGATCAAGTTCGGACTGTATCGACAATGATGTCCAACTCGGTCCATCAGGTGACCAAACAATCGGCCAAGGGGGCTCACCTGACCCGAACCAAAGGGGAGAAAGAAGCACGGATCATACTCGGCAAGATCCAGCAGACCCTCCATGCTAGTCTGTTTGCCATGCGCCGCACTACGCACTATGCACATGGCCAAGCACACGAGGTTGACCAACAAGTCCAGCTTGCAAGTCGCCATGTGGCACAGCACGTGCACAGGTCTTTGAATCGACTTGGGGCCTTCACCCGGCATCGTACCTCCAACGCTCAGCTGGCCGCACGTAATCTCGCGTCTCAACTGCGGTGGCCATTGCCGAACCGCAAACCTAAGAGAAGTACGTGTGTTGCCGGTATGCCCGACATCAGCTAACGTCTTGTTCCGCTGTTCCAGCCCGCACCTGACGGCCCTCAATCCCTTGACGTCTCGCATCCATTTACGAGCTGCGATCTGATACACAATCCTGGATCCGGGAATTCCGGTTCCCGCACCTTTTGGATCGCCTGCACTACTCTCTACTACGTTTCTAGCTCGGAAACCATAACCCCATCCAGAAAATCCCAGAGGTGTGCGACAAGCAAGATAGAATGACACAGGGCGGGGGGGGGGGCATGCATATATACGGGAGCCTGGGCCGGGGATGAGCTATGCTAAGAAGATTGTTTTGGCTTGGCTGGCCGAGGCTGGGGACGATCAGAGTGCCCGTTGGAGAGACGCGCAAGGGGCCGCACCTGCAAAGAAGCCGTCTGGATCATGGAAAGAGAGGAAGACGTCCAGTAGGGGGCACGCGACTCCACAAGCCGGCCTTGGGCTTCGAATCGGACCCGATCATGCCGTCATCGTCAGGAAGCGGGTTGTCCTTGTGAGCTGGGCCAGAGCGCATGTGTGCTTCATACAACGGTCGCAGCAATCCAATTTGCTCTTCCGCACCATCTCGTCCGAGCGGGACATAAGGAGGAGGCGGAGCAAAGCCCACCTGATCGTCCGTAAGCGGCGCATCCTCCTCCTCCCCCCAGGCGCAGAGACGCCTTGCCTCCGAACTCCCTGCAGCAAGTGCATTGGAACCGAGAGGGAGCCGACATCGATCCCCAACTCGCGGAAGCCGAAAAAGTCAATCCCTGTTTGGTCTGCAAAGCCACCGGCAGTCAGCGCCGACGAGCCTGGGTCGGCGTAAAGCCGTTCGTGGGCATCCGCCAATCGGGAGTGGGAAACATTAACTTGTCCCTCCCATGCATGGGTGAGACGACGAAGGATGTCGTTATACCGTACCCTTTGGCGCTCCACGCTCTTGACGTACGTTTCCAACGATGTGGGTGTCTGCCCACTCACCTCCTGCAGGGCATGACTCACCATATCATCGACGGTCATCAGGTGTGCGGGACGCACCGATTGTGCCACTCCACCAGAAGCGTCGTTAGGATTGGCAAGGGTATATTCCTTGCCTTGCGACAAGGACGAAGCGCATGTGTCCATCTCCGCGCTCGGATTCGCTTGGCGGTCGGCATACGCACGTAAAGTTCGGCCTACAGCAGTGATCATGTGAGCTCCCAAATCGGCAAGCACGCTAAGGGGAGCACGATGCGCAGCGTTCACCCCATGCACACTAGCCAACTGAGCAGCCACATGGGCCATCGCTTGGGTAGCTCCCGCAGGCGTGATGCGAGACAAGGGCGCCATTGGCACTTCGTCTGATGGCCCAGACTGGGGGGATCCGGAAATGGCGAGATCATACCGAAGGCCGAGGCAAACTTCCGCTCGGGGTCCAGAGGGGGGAGCTCGGCCTGTGCCGGATAGCACCGCCTTCCCCATCCTCATCTTCCTCTGCCTCCTCGTCCTCCTCACCTTCATCCTCTGCATCCAATGACCAGGTGGGGATTGGCTCGTTGGTTCCATTGGCGTGCACCAATGCGCCAACCTTGGCATTCACCGAGCGGACTTTGGCCAAGATAGCGATCGATTGAGGGATTCGGTTGCGATATCGCTTAGGTGGGGGAGGATGGGACCCAGCCTCCTGCGAAGATCCGGCGCTATCTTCCAGCGGTGCATCGACATGTTTTCGCTTTGCACGCTGCAAACGGTGAGCCAAATGAGTTTGGTAGGCGGCAGCCTCTGCTGTAGTTAGAGGCCGACTTGATGGTGGAGCAGATGGAATCCCGTTTCCGGCTAACGAGGTAGACGGCATCGCGTCCACCAAGAACCGAGAGAGGAAGGATAGTGGTCATCGCTTCTGCTGCAGTGGACGCGCCTGACTGTTCGGATGACGAGGAAGGTAGACTTGGATCGTCCAGTGGATCCAAAGGGCGAGGGACGATGATTCCATCCCCGTATTCTGAGGCAATGCGGTCAGGGATGAATGGAGGGGACCGGCCACACGGATGTCGCGAATAGCTGCATCAAACGCGTCGTGGTCCAAATGAGCAGAAGATGGGGGCCGGTCGCCGGGGGGGAAGAAATGTGGCCAGAAGAGAGTGGGGCATCTGGTGGAGGTGTTTTGGATTGAAAGGAATGGGATGGTAAAGGATAAGATGGCGGCGGGGAAGGCTGGGGTGAGAACGGACGGGATGATTGTTGCAGGGAGGACAAGGACTGGTCCAGTAGAGAGAAAGTGTTCATTCCATGAGATGAACGGGAAAGAGCGGGGCGATCACCGAAGGGGATGGATATCGCAGGAACGGGAGCGCGTAGTGGCGTGCCCGCGATGTCAGAAGAATCACCCGCCGCTGTAGAATCACCTGCCGGCCCGTGTCCAAACCAGGCGAGGGACGAGTACCGTCGACGGCGGCCGCGGGAGCAGAGACTGAGAGCGCGGGTGGGGTTTGGTCTGCCAGGTAGAGGCAATGGACTCGAACTGGCGCAGGGCATCTTGCGGCTCGGACTTGTCGTGCAAAACTCAGAAGATGGGCGGCCTTCTTGCGCATAAAGTACACATTGCGTCGAAGCGGGTGAGCCGGGTCGGTGTTATAGATGAGGCAGTTGTTCCAGATGAGGTCGAGGTCGTGGGCAAACTGCTTCTTGTTCTTGTACTGACCCTGGCGCACCTTCTTCTGCATGGAGCCAATATCCATGGGGTGCTTGATCACGTCGTAGTAGTCGGGGGCGTCACGCTTACTGACACGGTTGAGGAACGCGGCCGAGTGCTCCGAGTACGCGCGCAACTCAGCAAGGACGCGTTCGATGGACTCGAGAAACTCTTCACGCTGGTCACGGGCCTTGTGCGTGTCGGAGATCAGCGTCCACAGCTCGCGGTCAGCGACGGGGACGTCGGCGCGGTGAGCCTGAATCGCCTGGAGGAGGTACTTCATGGCGATCACGGCAAGGCGGTGGAGTGGAGCAGCCAATCAAGCCTCTTGAGATATTCAACTCACCAACCAGCCGAATACCGCAAGGTAGGTGGTGCATTCCATTCCGCTGGCGGAAAAGGGAGGACTGGAGATCGGTGCAAAGGCTGCTACCCTGCCGCATGCCGCATGTCATGCATGTCACCTGTGACCCCATGTCCCACACGTCGTCACGAGTGACGTCACTAGTCACACAGGTCTTGGCACATGTCATGTGTCACATGTCACTAGTCACTGCTGCCCCCCGCATGTCCCCGCCGTGCCCGTCCACCCGGCCTTTCAATGGTCACTTGATGCGCCTAGCTCCCCTTTTACACCACAACCGCGTCCACTGCCAACCCCACGCTGCAGCAGCATTTGGCGGGAAAAAGGAGGGAAGTGGAAACAACAAAAGGGAACGCGTAAAAGCGGGACTGGCGCAGGGCGTGCCGAAGAGGTGTCGCGCACTTTCTAGTAGTCTTCGTCGGCGGCCTCACGGCTATAAGTGACGCGTGTGTGTGGACGATGGGAGACAAAAGTTAACCACCTGACTTCACGCACTACACGGTAGCGCCTACATCCAAGGTGGAGCTGGGAGCCCGTGAGGATAGTTGTAATCTACAGGCATGAGAAAAGCGGCTCAGTGATCGAGGCCAGAATGAATCATGCAGCACATGAACGACAGTATGCGCAAAAGGTTATAACGCTGCCCCCCACAAGGACAAGCGGGGAGGTCCATCGGCAAAACGGCTTTGGGTCTGCTAATAATAACTTGTTTGACCATTTAACCAGAACTCATAAATCCGGTCGATTCGCTAGTGGAGAGCCATAATGTAGTCTTGTTGTGCTAGTGGCAGGCGGGCAAGGCAGGGGAAGAGGTGGTGAGGATGCAATCAGGGGAACGGCAGCCCGGAGGCCCCACAGGAAGGGGCGGAACAGAGAGGCGGAACGGGGCCGCGCCTCGCACAAGTCTATCCTCCGGGCACCCGCTTTGATCGAACAGAAGGGTAGCTGCAGGGCCTCACTAGTCATTGACCTCCCTTGCCGTCTCCTGGTACGTTCTGGACTACACAGCAGGACAGGCAATGCCACACAGACGCCCCGCCGCCTCGAGTGCAGGTCGATGCAAGAGACAAACACCCATTTTGCCGCATGTACACAGATGAAGCGAGGCAGGGCGCCTGTCCCTTTGCATAGGGGTCGCACAAGAAAGGCCAAATGTCTTAGGATGGAATGCCTCTTCTCCGCGCCTAATGCATCTGATGCCCCATGCACACAGAGGATCTCTGTATCCATATCGCTAATAAGGGGCCGCTGTCCTTGTCTTCATAGTATACTACACACACACGCCACTTTTCTCGGCGCTCAAGCTTCAAGGTTTAGGATGCATGGCCATCATCTGCGTTGGCGTCACGCGTCATCCTGCTTGTCCTGAAGAACGACTGGGTCCGCGAAACGCCATTGGCCCGGGCGTACAAGCTGTGGTACGCCCCCCCGTATCTCCCCTAGAGAATGCTTCTCACAAAAGTATACTTTAGTAGGTGTACAAGTGACCGCTTTTAAATTGGCTACTACTCTCTCTCTCATTAACCGCTCAGGATACCAACCTATGAATACCGTACCAACCTTCCTCTTCCGACCGGACGCCTCCACTGACTCATGCATGAACCCACGGCCGGATCGGGTGTGCCCTTAACTATAGATGGAGGCCTCTGCAAACAAGTTTCAGTGAGGGTGAGGGATGCGGGCGTGCTTCCGACCCGGAGCGAGTAACCTGCCAGGTGAGCATGCCGTTACCGAGCTAGTAGGTGATGCCATGGAGTTGTCCTGGATATACTCCTTCAAGGTACATCTAAAAACAATTTGACGAGATCAATCTTCTAACGAATGGCTAAGGATATTTCTCATCCTCTCTGTATAAAGTCAAACTCAGCCAAGTGCAAGTTGGGGTCCGCAGATGGGAACATTGGATTTGATGCGAACGAAGGCGGCGAGACCAACCCACTCGCATTGGAACAAGGTTGGGTGTGGTGCGCTTAGCGGCTCCTGGAAAGAGGGCATAATGGTCAGCGTCAATCCGGGTGAAGTGAGAGAAGAAAGCCAAACATACTTGAAGTACTCCGTGAGGACGTTCAGGCCCTCCGACGGCTCGCCGAAGTCACGCGACACAACGCACGAGCAGCCAACAACCTTGCGGGGGTTACCCTCGCGGTCGATCTTGGCCAGACCAGCCCAGGTGCCCAAGGTCTTGGCGTCCGAGACCTTCAAGAGGTCAATCTTGTGGTCGTTGCACAGAGCCTCGATGAGCTTGATGTACTCGCCCTCAGTGTTGGTCTCAACAAGCACACACAGCTGGGCGTTGCCACGGTCGAGCGCGTGAGCGCACTCGCGCAGGCCACGGGCCAGGCTGTCGTGAATGAGGGCCTTTGAGCACCTCCTGGAGAGCCTCTTCGATGGTCAGGCCCGTCTTGACGGGCGCAGTCTCCTCGACGGCAACCTCCTCGACAACGTCGATCTGCTGTTCCTCAATGTCGGACATTTTGAGTGGATAAAAGTAAGCTGCGTCGTCCAAGGGAGATGGGTCCTTGTCAGTCAGCGACGAATGGTGGGGGGGAACTCAAAAGCTGCTCGGTCACCTCGCCGTCTTCGCGCCCAACTGCCGACCAGCTGGGCCGCAAGCCCAGCAGGTCGCCACCGCCATTATCAAGCAGAGCGCCAGTGTCTAGGCTTCGCATTTCCAACCCTAATGCCACCGGCGCAATTAAATCGTTCGGTATTGGCGCAAAACAGCCGCAGTGCCAAGAGTATCTGTGCTCAGCATCCGGGCAGTGTTGCGTAATTACTGGTCGCGCGGACTCACTGTCCCGTCTGCGGCTCACGCCCGGGGCCCGCTGGCGGCCGCGCTTCCGTCTCGAGCTAAGCTCACCACCTGTTTTCTCTGTACCGACTCCAAGATGTCCAACGTTGAGCTTGGTGTGCAGCACGAGCGCGCCTTCCAGAAGCAGCCCTCTTCCAGAACGCCAAGGTGGCCGCTGGCAAGAAGGTCAACAACAAGACCAAGCGCTGGCACAAGGACATTGGCCTTGGCTTCAAGACCCCGGCTGCTGCCATTGGCGGTACCTACATTGACAAGAAGTGCCCCTGGACTGGCCTTGTGTCGATCCGTGGCCGTATCCTCACTGGCCGTGTCGTCTCGACCAAGATGACCCGCACCATCATCATTCGCCGGGAGTACCTGCACTTTGTGTGCCCAAGTACAACCGTTACGAGAAGCGCCACAAGAACCTTGCCGCCCACTGCTCGCCCGCCTTCCGTGTCGATGTCGGTGACGAGGTTACCGTTGGCCAGTGCCGCCCTCTGTCCAAGACGGTGCGCTTCAACGTTCTCAAGGTGACCAAGAACAAGGCTCTCGAGAAGGCTGCCAAGCAATTCGGTCGCTTCTAAGCGCCTTTGCGCCTTTAGCTTCTCGGGACCATCGATCTGCCAGGTCTGTACACCTGATGTCCGCGTTTGGACGTGGGTCTCATGGCTGTGCTTTTTCCATGTCCTTGCTCTCTTCGTTGAGAAACTCATCCAAAATTGAGGACCGGTCGTGCCGTTCCATGCCTATGCACATACCTCGTTTTTTACAGCTTGATGAGATTTGAGAGGGTTCGTTTGAGTCTGGATGCTGCGCCAATGTTAAGTGGATGCGCGCAATAGTTGAAGCAACCGCGTTCGGATGGGACAGTAACGGAAAAAGAAACTGATTCAGGTTGCCTTCTACCTCGCCATTCGTTTCCAAACCTAATGTAGAGTGAATATGGATGAGCCTGGTGGACATGGGAGCGAAATCCGTCTCCACAACTGAGAGCAAGCTCCTGGTAGTGCCCAAAACCTTTTTGGAAGGGGTGTTGTAGTACGGGGTGGGTCTTAAGTGAGGTCGTTGCCTACGACAATCTGCCTGCTCGACCTTCTCTTAGCGGCCTCATCTCTCATATGTGTTCTGATGTTTCGGCTTCAATATGCCCTTTTGATTGATGTCATCAGACGACTGCAGATTAAGCGAAGGACGCTCGATGAGGCACGCTCATCAAGTTTCTTTGGGGAGTAGGCGTAATAAGCCAGCCTCGAGCCAACAGCTGGTCTATTCTCGAGAACAGTGTTGGCCAACGAGAAGTCAACCAGAGCTACCTACTAGGATTCGTATGGCAGGAACATCAAAGGCAAGTACGACGAAAAAAAGTGTGCAATGTTCAAGTGGGCTCGGTGCAAACGATTTCAATTATCGCAGCCGTTGGCCGAGCGAAAAAAACTGGTGTCCCTATTAACGCCTGGTCCTTCACCCGCTTGCCCGGCGCTGCTTCCTTCTTGGCAACCCACCACATCCGCTGTTATGAACCGTTCCATCACCGCTGCCTGGGCTTCCCAGTCGCGGGGAAAGAACAAGATCAGCCTCAACACGCCGCTTCCCCCAGAGCTTGCAGCTGTCCCACCAAAAGGGTCGGCCGCGGCAGCGGCCGCCGGGCAAGACAGTGCCGAAGCCACAACGCCAGCGCCTGTGCCGGGTTCGCCTGGGCCCAAGCGCAAATCTCGCTCATCCCGCGGCGACGATGGATCTTCTCGCCGTAAGCGCCGCGCGAAGGATGAAGACGGTTCTTCTAAGCGGAGCATTGCCAACGAACATACTCCGCCCGAGGTGCGCTTCAAGGACTTGGGTGGTATGGGAGATGCGATCGCCAAGTGCCTCGAACTTGTTGTCTTCCCCTTGATCCAGGCAGACCTGTACTCCTACCTAGGGATTAAATCACCCCGTGGTGTACTTCTTCATGGGCCACCTGGCTGTGGTAAGACACGTTTGGCTCAAGCCATTGCAGGAGAAGTCAACGTCCCCTTCCTTATGGTCGCAGCACCTGCATTGGTGAGCGGGACGTCGGGTGAGTCAGAAAAGGCGTTGCGTGATCTCTTTGCTGAAGCTATTCGTGTCCGACCATCCATTGTCTTTCTTGACGAGATTGACGCCATCACGCCGAAGCGGGAAACGGCTCAGCGTGAGATGGAACGGCGGATTGTGGCGCAGCTGTTGACATGCATGGACGGTATGTTTTTGGCAATTCAATTAGAGAATGGATACTGACTTGCATGGCAGAGCTCGAGGGTCAACAGTCATGGTGATTGGTGCCACTAACCGACCTGACTCGCTCGATCCAGCCCTTCGTCGCGGCGGGCGGTTTGACCGCGAAATTGCCCTTGGTGTCCCTGATGAAGAAGGGAGGGAAGCCATCCTGCGTGTTCTCTCTACTCAGCTCAAGCTCGATGGTGATGTGGATTTCCGCAAGCTGGCCAAAGCTACGCCCGGGTATGTGGGCGCCGACCTAACGGCACTCACCTCTGCCGCGGGCATCAACGCAATCAAGCGGATCTTTAGCACTCTTGCCACGTCCGACCCAGCCTCCAGCCAAGGTCCTTTGGCACTTCCCCCTCCACCACAGGGTATACCCCCAGTCACGCAGGACAAGCCATCTTTCCCGGACGATGTCGAAATGATGGACCCTGTTCAGACGGAGCTTGCTTCGGGTCCATCCGCACTCCGGATGCCGCCAGGGAAGGTTCTAGCCTCTCCATCCCTGCCGAAGGCCAACCGGGGCTTGATCCTGTTGCTGAAGAGGTGCCTGCTATGGAGGAGGTACCACCAGTGGAGCCAGCCGTTGAGGAAGATGAAGATGTGGAGACCAGGACCAAGAGTCTGTTGGCAGACTTGCCGCCTGAACTAGAACAATCCCCGATTGCTGCATTTTTGCGCCGCTGGCCGGGTCCACTGCCCGAGTCCCAATTGGCTAAGCTGTCCATTGTGGAGGCTGACTTTGTCTCTGCGCTGAAGGAGGTTCAGCCCTCTTCCACGCGTGAAGGGTTTGCCACCGTCCCTGGTGTGACGTGGGACGATGTGGGCGCACTCAAGGAAACGCGCGAGGAATTGGATATGGCGATTGTCAAGCCCATCCGGCACCGGGAGCTTTTTACCAAGGTGTTGGGCGACACTTCGTCTGGTGTGTTGCTATGGGGTCCGCCTGGGTGCGGTAAGACGCTTTTGGCCAAAGCCGTTGCTTCGGCCTCGCGCGCCAACTTCATCTCGGTCAAAGGGCCTGAGCTTCTCAACAAGTGTGGGCGAGTCCGAGCGTGCAGTGCGGCAGGTATTTGCTCGCGCACGTGCCAGTGCGCCCTGTGTCATCTTCTTTGATGAGTTGGACGCGCTCGTACCTCGCCGGGACGATGCGCTGAGCGAATCGAGTGCCCGGGTGGTCAACACGCTTCTTACGAACTGGATGGTTTGGAGAGCCGCGGACAGACCTACGTGGTCGCTGCCACCAACCGCCCGACATTGTGGACCCAGCCATGTGCCGCCCTGGTCGCCTGGATCGGCTGCTCTACATTGATCTTCCCTCGGCCGCGGACAGGGAGGACATTTTGCGTGCTATCACGCGGCAACGTCCCTTGGGCCCTGATGTGAACCTCCACTTGGTCGCCAGGACCCGCGCGCGAATGGTCTCAGTGGCGCCGACTGTGCCGCGCTTGTACGGCAGGCTGCAGTGATGGCACTGCAGGATGCGCTGGCCTGGGCGAACGACCACAACCCGCCTCCTGCAGGAACCACGGAGGTGATGGAGTGCTGGACGATGGAGCGCCCCATCCGGTTCCGGCCTCCCAAGAGCCGGACGTGTTCATTACGCAGACGCACTTTGAGGCTGCGTTGGACAAGATCCAGCCCTCTGTCACACCGCAGCAGCGCAAGCGCTATGAAGCCCTGCGTGCCCGCCTGGCAGGGGGGACGCTCAAGGAGCCCAAGACGACGAACACGGGCGTGGCGGAGGCGTGAGGATCGGCATCTGTCTGCTTCGTCCTGCGGGAGGGCTCCGACAGGCAAAGTATGGCGCACCCCAGTCACACCACCCTTGTGTGCGCGAATAGATAGTTGCTGGAAGCAGTTGCGTGTGTGAATTTAGAATTGCAGCCGCTGTAACAGGTCACGTGCTTGCCCTGCGGCCAGCCCAGCCCACATGCAACCCCCGCCGCAAGGATGGCCGTGCACTGTGCACATGGTCTAACGGCAGGCACTGTAGCGCAGTGCCGCTACTGGATGGCTGAGCTCAGCGAGCGCTCTGCGCCGCAACAGCGCCCGTGCTGGAACGATGACGTCAGGGGCGCACTCGCAAGCCATGGCCTTGGCACCCGCAGCCAGGTCGACATGTGGCATTGCTCGCTGCTCTTTCGACGCACTGCTCTCCCACCACCACCACCCCATTTCCATCTTTGCAGCAAGCTTCGCTGCAACTGTGTCTCTTTCCACCACGCGCACCTTCTCCCGCCTCCCCACCGCGGCGCTCGTTGCCGTTATCTTCCTGGCTCTCGCCTCCCCCGTGCACAGCATGTCGGCCCCTGACCCCAAGCGCCGCAGAAGCGAGCTGATGTGGACCGCATCCGCCACGAGATTGCGCATCTCAAGGGCAAGTACCACCAGAACGCAGAGAACTACAAACGCAACACGGGCCATGAACTGGTCATCCTGCGCCCTCCGATGACAAGGAGCAGAAGATCGATTTTGGCAAGCCCGCGGCCGCTGACAAGCCGACGGACAAGGACAAGGACGCTTGAAATTCTTGAAAGCCAATGTGCCCCACACGTTCCTCCGCTGCATCATTTTTCTCCCTGTCGCTACATTCTTGCCTCGCTTAGGAACTGTTGAACGTTGAACACGGGTTGGTGTTTGAGACGGACTTCCAGCTGTTCCTTCTTTCCTACAATACTACAGACTTTCCCTCGGCCACGTCACGAGATTGAGCAAACAACATCATCGGAAGATCAAGCCAAGTAGACAACAGCCACAGGGTGATGGCGTACACAGCTCGCGCACAGGACTGCAGGGACAAAAGCGTGCTGAAGGGAGACAGAGAGACCGGCCCACCGCTGTAGCGGACGCACACGAGAAGGAGAAAGCGAAACGAAACGAAACGAAACTTAGTAGAGACAGGAAGGACAAGAAAATGAGCTAACGTCAAGAGAGAAGAGGCAGGGCAGAAACAGAAAACGGAGGACCGATCGGACATCACCCGCGGACGATAGACACTGCTGGCAGCACGTTACTGAGCCGAGACGAGAGGCTTAGTATCAACCATCGGCACTGTCTTTTTCTTCTTGGACTTGAGCGGAGAGAGGGTGGGAGCAGCCTTGCTCTCAGGCTCTTCCTCCTTTATGTCAAAAGAGATGCCGGGGGGCAAGCCTCTCGCTTGCAGCTTCTGAATCGCCGGATTGTTCGCTGCCATCTGGGCTGCAACGGACAGGCCAGCCTCGTAGGCTTGGTCGCAGCGGCGGCCGGGTTTAGGCCTTGGGACATGGCTTTCATAGGTCTTGCGAGCCTCGTCATACCGCCTTGTCCTGCTCGGCCTTCATAATGAAGGGCTTCTTTTCCTCCTCGGGAAGCTCGCGCCATTTGAGACGGCAAGAACACTCTGCTTGGTCATTTCTTCAGCTTCACCAAAGACTGACTTCTTCATCTCAGGAGATGCGCGGATGGCACGCAAAAACAAAAAGTATGCGGACATAGGCTTCTTGGGAGCGGGGGTCCTTGAGATTAGACTTGCGACTCTTGCCTGCCTTCCGTTGCTGCGTACGGTACGCGTTCTCCAGCTTAATGTCTTCCGGTGAGAGAGACTCCTTCCAACTGATCATGTCCTTCTCCCATTGGGCCTTGAGACGCAAGCTCTCCTGTTGATACTTGGCCTTTTTCGAAGCAGGCAACGCATTGTACTTTTCCCCAGCGGCCTTGGAGGCGTGCGCCACATTCATTCGCTCTCCAGGGTTGGCTTGACGAAGTGTGGCTAGCTCTTCGTTGAAGAAAAGCTGCCACGCCGAGGGGGCCTGTTTCGGCTGCTTAAGACGTGCACGGAGAATCTTTTGGGGCCCTCGGTAATCTTCTGTGAGGAGAAAAATAAAGGTTAGAATTTTCGACGTGGACCAAAGCGAATGGGAAAGAGAAAACGAAAACGAAGGGGTGCGCACCTCGGCTTTGGGCTTGGTCGCCTTGTTCACGGCGTGGGAAGCAGCGGAGACCATGTCGGTATAGGCGGCAGGGTTGTTCTGGGCTGCACCCTGCGCGTTGTTGGCAAAGTAATGGGACTGGTAGGGCATGTAGTGCTGCATATTATTGGCCGCAGCGGCAGCCTGAGCGGCCCCAGCCGCGTTCTCGCCTTGAGCCGAATGGGCTCGCCTCCCATGATTGCCGGGTTGACCATTGAGGTCTGGAAACCGCCGTAGACATTGGGGTTGTACCCGTAAGCATATCCCTGCGGAAGGTTGTAGCCATAGACAGGGTGGTGATCTGTGTGAGAGGGAAGAGGAGAAAAGTGAGGTCAGGGAGAGTGGAGGCGAGAGGGTTGGCCTTGACCAGCGCCTCCCCTACGCGTAACGCCAGGGGCGCGGAGGCAAACAGGACGTACTGGCGGAGGCGTACGCGTGCTCGCCACCCTGAGGCATCTGGTGGGCCTGGGGGTGGGTGCCAAACTGGCTGGCGTGCATGTACGCGGCGTGTGCACTGGCCTGGCCTTCCATCGCGTCGGCACAGATGGTGGAGAGAGAACAGACGCGAGCCAGCGGCGCTAGCTCCTTTCGTGCCCTACGCGGGCCCAACGAGCCACACGTCAGACCGTAGCGAAAAGCAGCGCCAGAGCGCCAGTGTACTTTGGGTATGGCATGGGGACAGTGCACCAGTCCCGCTGCCCCTGTCCCGGAGGAAGGGTGCCCGTGCTTGCAGCAACACGCAGGGAAAACTTTCACGTCCGTGTGGGATGCAGGCGTGCCCACGTGACCTTGGCATGTGACATGCCTGACAAGGGATGGTTAGGCAGCCTGGTTGGTGCAGCCTGGTTCTACGTTCAGCTACAGCAGACCAGTCGTTCCCTTCTTAACCCCCGCAGCTGCTCGGCGAATGAAGCTAATAAGTGAGCAGCACCGAGTCGACCCGAAACGTTCACATCCATACCATTGGCCCTCGAGCCTTGAGATCTGAGATGCGGCTGGGAGTGTAACGGCACGCGTCGTGGCTCTGCGAATGCAGATACGACACGCGAGGATTGATCAAACTAGGGCCTCTTGGCCACACGTGCTGACCGTTCGTGGCGTGGCATCGTCCCTAGCTACCATCTCATCCGCCTGTTTGACCTTTTCCTGCTCGGCTCGACAGTTTCCCGTTCCTTCTCCTTATGAGCTGGCGAGGTGGCGTCTTGACAGGAGCGGATTTAGCGGCACTCTTGGCGGCCGAAGTGCCTGGCACAGGCCAATGAGCACCATCAAACCCCCCTTGGCGCCAAGGAGAAGGACTGTCTCGTATGCAGTGGGCGGGACCGGTTGGACGCTCAGCCGACCAGGTTGGACGAGGGGCATGGCGCATATGGAAGCCAGTTGCTCGTCCGACAAGTAAGCCAGGTCCTCGCGCTGCTCGCGGGTGAGATGATCCGGTTGCTTAAGCATCTTGAGCAGCCAGAGCGGTACATAGTGTGCTAGCCGGTCTTGCAGCTGAACGTCGACCATGTACCACCGTGCTGGCTTGGAAGAAGCAGGGTCGTACCCGTCGGCTGTGTGGTCAGGGTAGCCCTCCCGAACAATCTTGAGGGTTGCGACGACGCCTGGTAGCTTGGTTGGAGTAGTACATCAATCCCAGTTGCCCCACGCGCATGCGGTCGCGCATAAAGCCGCATGCTTGGGGGTTGCGCACCCCATCCCAGGAGGTAATACGGTCGGGAGCGCAGCGAGCGCCTCGACGCTCAGCGACACATCCTTCCCGTCTTCAAAACGTGGTTCGGGCTCGACTTTGAACAGCCACCTGTCGGTAGTCAGCGCCAGCTCCTTGGCTGTGGGTGGCGTCATTCGGCGGGGCAGGATGCGGTGGAGGACCATGGATCATGTGTGCGATGCTCGCTTCTACCCATACCCAGCCCCATGTTGTTCGCCCCCAAGTAGGTCCGAGCTGCCCGAGCCAATCGCCGCGTTTCAACATTTCACGTTCTCCCTAAGCCCGCCGACTAAGCATGCCCTTGCTGCGTCCATATTACTCGCAAAACTCGAACACTGATATACCAGAAGCATCTACCTGGGAGGTTCTTCGCTCATCCAGCGTCTGCTGGTCAGCTATAGCCCTCACCTAAATCGAAAGTCAATGGGCATTTCCCTCCGCAGGTTAGGGGCCCCTATGCCCCGCACCATTCGTTACCAAACCAAATGTAGTGTACGCGTAAATTCGGTTGGTTGATGAGAGAGCGATTGAAGATGCCAGGTATGGAGATGTGGGCACAACGGTCGAAAAAAAATGTTAGCGCGACGGTGGGAACTTTGGAGATGGTCCAACGTTCATATGAAGCTTTTTGAAGCGTTACCGAACTGTGGCCGGAGCGTAGTACCCTCGCGTCGTCATGGAGAACGAATCATGTTGAGGTTTGAAGCTTATTCAAGCTTCATAAGCTCTACACCTCTATATCGCTTCTACCGCCAGTACCCAGTGCTGCCTTGATGTTAAACTTGCACGATGATGTCTATGAAGTGTGCTATAGTAGTAGTAGAGCGTCGCTGTGACGTTCTTATACGATTCTGTGCATGTGAAGCTTGAAGGTTACTTCTGTGTCCGATCACATTAAAACGGCCGTGACACATCTCCGCATCCATAATGGTGCAAAAAGAAAAGCAATCGAAAAAATGCAACAGTAGACCCGCCCCTTTACACCTAGATGATGAAAGTGAGCGACATGTCGATGGGGTGGCTGGCCGACAACTATCAAAGAAAGTCCAAGTCAGCAGGGTAGTAAGAAACAGACAAGACAAAAACGTACCTGGGGCTTTTGCGAGTACTTGGCCACGAGCTCGTCGCGTACAGCATTGAGCAGCTGGTTGTAGGTCAAGCGGGGATACTTATTCATCACCGTAATAAACGCCCAAGAGCAAGCACCGGTAGCCTTGTTAGCTTCAATTGCGTCCGCGGACGTCTGCGAATCCTTGCATCCCGATAGCATCACCACATCTGCCCCCGAAGAGCGAGTAAGCTTGGTCTTATTCTTGGCCACAGATGTTCTCCTGGCTGCTACGGCGGTGCTGAACAAGCCCGTGACCACGCCGATCAAATCACCTTGAACATAGTCTGCCGCAGCCACAAGCATGCCCTTACCGATTCCGGTCCAGATTTTTTCCTCCTTGACCTTGCCACTAGTTGCGTAGACGTATGGCAAATCAAGTACCGTACCCGAATGGCACGAGTCGAACAGGGCGGTCAAGCGACAGCCAATGGGGAGGGGACGGACCATGATCGCATGCAGCTCATCATCTTCCATTTGGCCCGTGATCCGAAAGTCGACCGGAATGATCGTCTCGTTCAGGCCGTCAGTCTCGTCCCCTTGACGAGCCTGTACCTGGCCACCGTGGCCAGAGTACTGGAAAAAGAGCGCGTCGCCCGGGCTGGCCCCGGCCACAAGCCAGTGCATGGCGGCGGTCATGTTGGCACGGGTGGGATGGCTCCGCGGGTTGGGGTCACGATCGGTCAGGATGACCATGTCCTCTGGCCTGTAATTGCACCGGGTAATCAAAAAGTTGCGGATATTGTCCACGTCGTTCCAGCAGCCTCGCAGCGCAGCGTTGGAACCAACATAGTTGATGCCAATCAGCAACGCCTTGCGCTTGCCCGTCATGGTTGAGTACTCGTAGTGCATCCCATTTCCATGACCTGACCAGTGGGGCGAATGTAACGGACTGGCATATTCTGATACGCTGGGGGACCAATCGGGCCTTGGGGAGCAACTCCCCACCCCACAGTAAGCGGAGGACCGGAGGGGGGTGGAGCAGCAGGCAGCCCCGACGGTTGAGGCGGAGGCGGAGGCTGGGGGGGAAAGCCCCCTCCCTGGTGGTACCCCGGCCCCGGAGGGGGGCCAGGCATGGGCGGATACCCTCCCCCGGGAGGACCGTACCCTTGCGGGGGGGGAGGAGGAGGACCAGCCTGAGGGGCAAAACCACCTCCCATGTTGTTATTGTAGTTGTAGTTGTCAGGGAAGCCGCCACCATTGCCCTGGGGGAAGGGAGGAGGGCCAGGCTGCGGGGCCCAACTGAGAGGGCAGAAAGTATGGAGGAGTCAGCCTGCCGCACGGAGGCGGAAGAAGGTCGAATATAAGAAGCACGTACCTGCCATGAGGATTGTGGCCGTAGAAGGACATTCGGGCGTGAGAAGGAAGGAGATGACGGAAGAGAAGGGTGGATGTAGTGAGGTAGACTAGGAGGAGGTGGTGGAGGGAGGGAGGATGGTTGGGGGCAGAGGGGAGGAGACGAAGTCTTCAGGAGGTTGAGCAATTATTGGAGCCTGGACATTATGGAGGGCTAGCACATTGAGGACAGGAACAGGCAGACAACCCCATCGATCCTCTTCTCTGGTGGTGTGGCCACATAGTACAAGCATACTCGGCTAGCATATGACATGTGACTGTGACGCTGCGGAGACTGCCGTAGCATCGATAGCAATGGCATGCTGTCCTGTGGCGCCGCAGCCAGACACAGCACCTCGCCACTCTGTCCCACGGTACCGCATCCCGGTCTCCTCTGCCGCGCAACGCACGGAGTACCAGACCGAGTATGCGCATGCTGGTACGGAAGCCCTGGTGGGATGGATGATTTCGGTGATTGCTGTTCGATATCGATGCGGCTGATGCGCTGATGGATGATGTGTGGCGCGTGACGCGTGAATGTGGGGTTGGATCCAGCATGGGACCGGGCTGCTGCAGGCGCTGCCCCGGACTAACCCTGGAAGCTGGACCAGAGTGGTGGCCAGCCGGTGGAGAACACAGCGTACGTACACCGTACTCATTATGCTGCTTTTGTTGCTATGCGCCAAGTGCGAAGCACTACGTACGAAGTGCTCTCTGCCCCCCTCTGTCCGGCTGCCCTTCAGGCACACCCAGCCGACTCGAAGCTTGAAAGCGCTTGGCTTGGCGCTCTGCACATCCCGTTTGCATAGCTTGGGTCGTGGGATGCCGCGAGTGCGAGGAGGCCTCTGTCCAGTTCGTCACGCCCATGTACATCCAAGCCGGCTGCGGCGCCTGTGCTGGCCGGGTGCGGGTCCTTAATACCTCCCCCTGCCTTCCTGGTCCCCCTGAGATCTGATCTGAGATCTGAGATTAGGCACTTGGCGATTGCCCATGGCGCCCATGCCGCATGTGCATGGCACTGCATGTCACATGTCACATGTCACTTGTCAAAGGGGAATTGCAATGTTCAACGTTCAACTGATGTTCGAGTTTCACATCATGCACCAGTGCTTCTATGTACTCTGTACTTTAGTGCGCGTGCCCCGCCTAAAAAGCGAACCAGGGCGCATAATGCCGTCCGTACCGGTCCCATGGGAGTCCCAGATCCCATATGTCCCGTGTCACATGTCCCAAGCCATACCGCGAGTATCTGGTCTCGGACCTCAGTCGTTCCAATGCACCATGCACCGACGGGCGCCGGCACAACAGGGCACAGCCCCCCTCTTTTCTGTCGGGAGCCATTCGCTGCAGCTGCTCGAGGGAGCCATTCGCTCCAGCCGCTCAACTCCACCATCCATCCTGGTCCACTTGGACCACATGGTCCAGGCCATCCGGGACCAATGGGACCCAGCGCGACGGGCTTGGTTCTCCCCCGCACTGGAAACAGCAAGATCCTTTTCCTCGAGGAAAAAGTAGAAGGATACCAGGCGGCGCAGTAACAGGCAGCAGCAAAGCGGCCAGAGGCAAGGATGTGGGCGGCGGGGAGACTTTCATCTTGGTGGGTGATAGGTAGGGTGTGGTTGGCAAAGTAGGAGTAGGAGTAGGCGGGCGCGGAGCGAGTGGCGGGGTGGTCTCGGTCTCAACACCTTCCTCTTTTTCCAGCAAGACTCCGCCTGTGGCCGGACAGTTGGTGTGGCTCTTGACTGTTTGGCGTACCCCCAGCCCCACCGGTTGACCTTCATCGATGGGTAGGGTTCCATTCGGAATGGGAGGCGCATTCCCGCTTGGTCCGTCCTTTTGCGCATCCGGAACGAGGGCAGGGGAAGAGCGGATGGCGATCTGTCGTTGGAGCAAAGCGATTATGTTCTCACGGTCCTGGACGCGCGCAGCAGCTCAGTCCGTTCACCAAGCGAGCGATTCACCATCCTGTTTGGGCGGCAAGAGACTCTTGTTTCTGGAGCATCTTGACTTGGGCTTCCATGCGATCCGTCACGATGCGAATCTGCTTGTGGGATTCCGTTCCTGCACGCTCGGATGCTTGGACCAGTTGTGCATACCGGGCCAGCACTTTGGGTCGTCCCTCTCTTTCCTCAAAGTAGATTGACAGCTTGGATCTCCTCGTTGGCCAATCGGATGCGTTGCTGCACTCTGTCGTGCTCTTCCATCAGCTGCATCATGCTTGATACCGACTGTTCCTCCGCCGCGGTAACACTTGCAAGCTCCCATCGAAATTGGTCGCGCTGGGTACGGGCGTGTACAGCACGCAGCCCATCCAAGACAGTCTCCATCGTCGCCTCGTTCCGTTTCTTTTCGGTATGAGCAAGAGCAGCTTGAACCTGGTTGACTTGGGCCCTCAGGTCATTGAGCAAATCATGCTGCGTACGAGACTGGGCTAGCGTCGAGTAGCGAGGCACTTTTCTCCCTCACAGATTGGCTGAGGGAAAACGACCTGCTGTTGAAGCATCCGCCGTTCCTCCTGCAGGATCGGTATCACCATCTCGTCTGCCCACGTGGGCCCGCGGAAGAGAAACAGGAACCGTCCGTCCCAACGCCGGAGCCGTGGCGGGGCACAGTGACTTGGCAGTGTTGGGTTTGCAGGAGTTGAGCCAGGACAAGGTGGGAATGCTCTTGTTTCTCTTTAACTGCTCAACCAGCTCCAAGGTACGCACCCGAGCTGCATGCCGTTCGAATGAAGCGCCGGTACGGCGTATCAGGTCGGCTAAGCTCGCGGTAGCAGCTGGCTCAGGTTCCGCAACCTCCTGTTCTGAATAAACCGACGACGGTCTGGTTGGTTCGGTCACAGGAAAGCCTCCTGCACAGTGACCCTTACTCATGTCTCTCCCTTTTCCGGCCTCGTCAGGAACCCCATACGAGGACGACGGAGGTTCATCCTGGAAGAGAAGAGGCAGCCCACCTTCACTCCATCTCGCCACCTTGCCCATAAAGTCGTACATGGACGATTCCACATCGCCGCGGACCTCTTCGCAAAAGTCTTCAAACCAGTCCGTAACCATGGGCAAGGCCATTGCGCTAACAAGGCCGACTTGGGAATGTGACTCGGACCGAGGGCGCTCTTGATGGCGCCCACCATTCGGTCAATCAGGCCCGCCGAGAGCATATCCAACTGAAGCCTCTCATGGTCGCCCCCTCCGTGGGAAGGGGAAACGTGGCCCGATGGCAATGAGTTGCGCCCTTCTCGTCGGGTAAATCAAGGCTGCCCTCTTGGTTCGTACTTCCACTTTTGCGTGGGTCACGTAGGGCGAGAAGAACATCGTGAATATGAGAGCTGGAATGGATGGCAGCCTTGAGCTCATCCACCGCCCCCTTCATCCTGTCCAACGAGCTAAGGAGGGCCAGGACACAGGGGCGAGTCGGGCCAACGTCCCCTTGACCTGCTCCAGATCCAAATTCAAGCGATGGTTTGCTTCGTACAGTGCGATTGCACCTTGGAGACCGTCTGCTGCCGTGCTGGCCATATCGCCCCTCCCCACCGCCGGCAGACCCCCGTCACGAAATGAGCTGGATCCCTTTCCGGGACGTTGCTAGCCTCTTTCGAAGAACCACACCGGGTTCCCTCCTCCATCCTTGTAGCCAATTCGGTGGACAAAGAGCGTGGGAGGTCCGGAACATGCCCAGTTCCGTGGGGGGAAGGGTGCGTAGGCGAAGAAGCATGCAACGAGCGATCAACCGCCTCATCTTCCTGGATTGCCTCCCTATCCTCGGGCACAGGGAACGAAGGAACGGCGCTACTGACACTTTGCGGCGAGGACACCATTGCAGGCTTACTGAAGAGACCAATCGAGTCTACCAGATGCGATATCCACGCGTCCACACATTTCTCCACCCTGTTGGTAAATGGATCGAGAGAGCCAGGTGCATCCAGCTGGATCGGTAGCGGTAGCTCGGGCGCCCACGATTCCCTGCCTTCCTCATTCCATCAGGTTGTGGCGTAGGTGAGAAGCGGTCGATAAAGATCCGATCTCCTACCATGAATGGCGAGACTTCTTGGGATGAAGATGTAGCCATATCTTCGTCAATCGAAGACGCTTGCACCGGCGGACAGGGCGCTGAAGCATCGTCATTCTCATTGCATGGGTCTTGGCGGACGATTCCGAGAGAGGAGGGCTGGATCTTTGGATTCGGTTGGGCTGGGGAAGGAAGGAGATCTACATATACAGTACATCTATAACCGTGTTAGTGTTTGGGGGAGAAGAAGGGGGGAGGATAGGTGCATACCTTGCGATGGCGAGTGAAACGCGACCGGGATTGGCGTTTGTTCAAAGGCACGAGTGGTTAGCAGCGCATCTGTTTCACCCCCATGAGATGTTGGAGCCAACCCATCCAATGGATTCTTGGTCTCGCGCCCCGATTCCCCCACCAAGACCTCCGGCGAGGTGAAGGCGGCAGCAGCGACGGGTAGCATCGGTGTTCCCTCAGCGTCACTTGGTCGTGTGCGGAACAAGGCTGGGGAGTCAATGCTGCTTTGCGGATGTGCAGACGGCCTAATGGGGTACTTGACTTCCTCCTTGATGGGCCAAAGAGATGGGGCGGCCGTTAGGGTACAAGTAGGATTGATAGTCGTGCAGCTTTGCGGTCCTGATCCCGATCCTGAGCCCTGCACCCAATCCTCTTCGGGTTCGATGTTGCTCTTGCTCATTTGGCTCGGTAGCGGGCTAGGCAGCCCCCCCAACCTGGAACAAGCATGGCCGAGGCGCTACATGAAGCAAGGTAAGTGTGGGTTTCAATGCATAGAGCGCGAGAGTGGTACACACTTCGAATCCGGACCTGGTGGACTAAATGAATTGGCTTTGTCCTGTTGACCAACCGCAGCGGTCGTGTTTCCCATCAAGTTCACCCGAAGTACCACACCCGGGCCCGGAGCAAGGGGGGAGGGAGAAGCTGATCCGGCGCATTCGGATGCACATCGTGCTCCTGGCTCGCAGCCTGGGGAGTGCAACCAAGACGAGGTTGAACGATGCTCTGCAATGGTCCCTGCTGTGGGTCGGATAATGCGTTCGGTGAAACATCGCGGGGGCGATGGTCATTCCGGAGAGGGAGTAAACTAGGACCGCCACAAGCACGTGGGGTGTAGGGCGCTGTCCCATTAGTTGGATCCGGTGGATTGCCTTTCTCCATCAGGAAATTGGGGGTTCCAGAATATGGTGGATCGGTGTTGGCTGCCATGTTGGCCGGGGTACAGCAGCGCCCAATGTCCCAGTGTGAGTAAACGGAGAGCTAGCCCTGTGGAGAGCAGCTCTCTAACCTCCGCTTAGGCAGGCTTGGATTCCAACACAATAACCCCTCAGTGTGTATACACACCCACACTGAGACGGCCGATTGGGGTGCGAATGTGTCTTGGTACAGAGGAAAGAGCCAGTGGTCGGTGGGAAGGCAGAGAGAGAGAAGGAGGAAGCGCAATGTACTGTGCGGTGGAGCAGACGAGATGGAAGCCGCGGCACTGCAGGTGGTAGGGGGAAAGAGTTAGATGGGGATTGAGTACTGGGGGAGGCGAGCTGAACCGACCAAGCAAGCCCATCGTTTTGCACGATTGCCAGTGTACTAAGGTTTGTATGTTGCAAGCCTCCGATAGACCCGGAATCCAGATCTCTCTTAGCGCCTAGTTTGCGCGCCCACCTGCGCGGCTTGCAGCACATGTGGCCTGTGCGTTACACGCGCCCGGTGCTGGACAACATGGTGGCGTAAAGTTGCCCCTGGCGGGGGGGCGTCTTTTTATCCAGGAAAGCCACCTATGGCCTAACGCGCCTCAACGCCTAATAAAGGCGTACAAGGTTTATCGACAACTTGCTGATCGATGAACGTACGATCGATAGGTGAGTACGAATAACGTTGATGTGGAGATTTTGGTGCTCGACTCACTGAGTGGCTCGGTAGTACTGACTAGTTCCCTCCTCCTTGTCTGCCCACTAGCGCTCCCAACAACAACGACCAACGAGTCATCAGCTCGCCGCTGCTGCCAACTCCATCTTTGGGGGTCCGCCGATTGTGTCATAGCACACCAGCTCACACCAACGCCTACTGTCAACGTCAGAATCAAATGATGCCTTGCTCATGGCAAGAGCCGTATAGCAAAGAAGCTCATTGAAGCGCCTAGTCACAGGGAGGGAGAGCCACGAGTGAAACAGGACAGAGGGATGAATTCGGATGATCAATGAGATCGCAGTGACGCTTAACCAAAAGCGAATGAGACCAGACGGCGGGATAACAACAAATACCACATGAAAGAAGGGGTCATGCATGGTCACGGAACACGAGGGATGGTGGTGGCAGCGGGAAAAAAAGCGAAGGAGTAGTGCATCTTGATCCGACCAGCATACTGTGGGCCCAAAGGGGGAAGGCACATGAAAGGGGACAAGTCCGTGGAGGGTAGTTTATGCGAGGGAAGGAAAGGTTCAAGCGAGGGAGAAATGGTTCATGGACGAGGCTGGGAAGGTTCGATAAGCTGGTACGTCGAGCCCAGAGCTGAGGACTCAGCTCCGGTTGAATGCAACGACAAAGTCCGCTCAGACTCTGGCCTGTGGGGTTCCGCAGTCCTCTCGGGGACGGGCGAGAGCAGCTGGTCAGCCTCATTCCTCTCTACCGGAGTTGGGGGGACGGTAGGTGAAGGTGGGTCGAGATGAAGACCAGGCCAAGGGTTGGTTGAGCGGGTCATATTGGAGGGGATGGCGCGCGTAAACGTCGAAGCACGGGTGTACGAAGGGAGCGCCACACGCCGACTTTCGCGCTGACTTTGCTTGTATGTCGGAAGCGCATCTTGAATCGCTCTCCAGGGGGATACGTGTTCGGCATCATCAAAGGGGGACTCGGAGGCGGTGGGATGCATCCCTCCGGATGTCAAGTTGGTACTTGAATCCAGCGATAAGCCACGCCGCCCACCATCGGGACGAGTCATGTGCCGCATCAGCCCGCGGCTGCTGTTCTCCCACATCATCGTTGCTCGATCGTGCCAGTCTTCCAGCTGAGTGGCTGGGTCAGCCGCACGCGCAGCTCGGTCCTTGCGCTCTCGTTTTCTTCTGAGGATCATCAGGCCCACCAAGGCCCCCACCAAGCCAATCGTAAGTACGAGGGGGATGGTGATACCCAAAATGGTGCCCAAGTTGCGATGATGATGTTTAGGCCGTTGTGGCGAGCTGGCCACGTCGCCCGCATCAAGACAACTCGACACATTCTGGCCCAAGTGAACGTGGGTCAAGCCTACCCAACTAGCCCAATTGGGGGAGCTCACATCCCCCCCACCCACTGCCACTTCAACCCGGAGCTCGGTCCCGGCAGGGAAATCGACCTCAGTCCAGTTCCAGAGCGTGACAGGCGGCGGGATGGTCACGTCGAGGCGCTCGAGAATGTTATGGTAGTCGACCACTGTAATGGATACCGCCTGGTCCTGGGCAGCGGTGATGTTGATGATGGCAGGGAGGCATTGGATGAGGCCGTGGTCTGGCAACGTCGCATTCAGTAAGCCGGGACCAATCTTGGCGCTGATGATGGGTGCCTGCGCTGACTGAGACTTGGAGGGGGTGCCGGAGGGGGACCGGCTGGAGCCGGCGTAGGAGGAAGGGATGGGATTGGGCGCGATCGTTGGAAGTGGAATCGTGCTGGTGGGAACAGTGGTGGCATTGGTGGCACCAGAGGCAGTGCGATGAGCCGATTGTGTTCGCCTGCCGCCGGTGGAAGAATGTGTCGGGTGGAAGCGGGTGGAGCGGGGGCCGTAGAAGGAGGGGTCGTCGTCCGTTGAGGCGGACGAGGAAGGAGACGTAGCAGTCGAATTGGACGACACCCTGTCGAGGGCCAGACGGGCGACCGGGGGGAGACTGGGAAGGGGACGAGGGAATGGTGTGTGTGGAGGGTTGCTGGCCATGGCGCAGGAAGGGCAGTCGCCAAGGCGGAGACGAGGAGGAGGAGGAGCAGGAGACAGTGGAGGCGGAGAGGCGGAGGCAAAGGTAGGGAAGAAGACGGATGCGCTGATGCTGGTGCCGAGCAGCAGGTAACTAGTTGCCCGCCCCCAGCAACCAGTCCCACCAGTTGCCCATTGCCAGCTGCCAGTAGCCAGTAGCCAGTAGCCAGCAGCTGGAGCAGCGCCCAGCCCAGCACCGAGCGCCGCGCCATCATGCATCATCCAGAGTGCTCAGCGCACGCAGCAGAGCACACTGCTGGACAACAAAGAAGCAAGCTGCATGCAGGCAGCAGGGGGCATGGTGCCCCCGTGCCCCAGCAGCAGTGCCCTGCACTGAGGATGATCAAGACGATCAATGATCGATGGGCTGAGCTGTGCGTGACTCCGACCGAACACGGTGGGCAGCCGCCTGGTGCCGGTGACCGGTGATGCTGTGATGGGGGGCCGCCCAACGCATGGACCATGCAGATCACATCCCGCATTATCGACAGGTGCTGGGCAACCTCCCCGCCTGCCCATTCCCCAGGCGCGCAGCCGCGACGAAGAGGCAGCAGTCGAGCCCAGGTGCTGTACCACGAAGCGCTGCAAGCGCTAAGCGCTCTAATGCTATAAAGCAAGCCGACCGACCCTGGCACCACGCCAGCCACTGGGGAGGCAACCCCCCCTGCATACTGCTGCAGGCTGCCCGCATGCGAGGCGCAGCGTCGTGGATCTGCGCGGGGGCCAGGCAGTGGCTAGCTCGTGGAGCTGGGCTGGCTAGGCTCCCGTCGGCGCAGTTCCGATTTCAGCACCCGAGGTGCGCTGATGCATGGGGTCATGCAGGTGGGCGGTGATCGAGGTGATCGATCGATGGTGCATGATGCATGATGCATGATGCATTGTGTACATTACGAAAGCATCGACGCAGTGAGTGAGGCACACGACTGGGCTCGTCCGGCGTGTGCTGCTTGCTCTTGTGCCCACCCGCCTCAACGGCCACAGTTGGTATTTGATTGGCCAGCACATCAGATCTCAGAACCCCCCGCCCCCCGCCATTCGCTTCCAAACCGGCTGCTGCGCACGTGGATACGAAAGATCTTGGCAGACATGTGAGCCACAGTGAATTAACCTCTTTCCGACCAGACTCCTCAGAGGAAGACTTTTCTAGTGTGTGCTCGCCAACCATTTGTTGGTGACATGCGACACAACACCAGCGCATCATCATCATCAGCAGACAGAATGGCTCTGGAGTGAATCCCTGGCGCTTGGCATTCCTGTCGCATTCCACTGCCACCAACAGTCGAAGCAGTTCCTTCCTCCGGCAGCGTTTTTCACTTGTGTTAGAGGTCTATCCTTCTGACGCTCCCATCCAGACTCAATGTACTCAATAGTGCAGTGGTTAAGCTTTAAGCACATCCTTTGTCACGGGCTGCGGCGGACACGAGATGGTCCGACCCAAGCTAAGGCCCGCCTGCTCCGCACATGCCAAGTAGAGCGTGCACCGCAGGCCAATCAAGTGTGATGATGGTTGGCTAAATTAAGATCGTGGCCGAAGGGCCATGCTCCGCGCGACAATAGTCGCCCCCCGCCCAAGTCCAAGTCGGCCGGCCTAAATACGGCCACCGAGCTTCCAGTGCCGTGGCGACGACTGTCGCCCCGGCCCCGTTTCCTTTTCCTTTCTCGGTCGCGCCTGCGGCGACCAACCCCGCTTTTGACATGTCTTCCTTTCTACACCCCCTCTTGTATCCGTTTCCCTTTTGATCCTGCCTGTACCCCTGGTTGATGGGGATCTTTTCCCCCCTTCCAATCTCGTCATCTCTCGTCTCCACCTTCGTCCCTTTCCCGCCTATCCTGTCCGACTCCTGCCCGTTTCCAGCCAATTGATCCAGTACAGGCAGTTCCTCTTGTTAGCGTCCGACATCTCCTCCGACCTCGTCCTCCAGCCCTTCGTCAGTCCAATCGCGCGAGCCCTCCTTCGGTCGCGGCGATTCCCAGTTCCAGTTAAGGCAGTGTTTGTCCGCCGCTGCCTCCTCCCGTCCCTAAGTCCCGGAGGCTTCAGACACGTTACTACGGCCCAAGCCGGTGCAGACGCAGCCTTGCCACACGTGCAGCCGCCCCACCAAAGGCCTCTCCTCGTCCCTAGCTCCGCTCGGACACACCAACCAGCCTAAGCCCGAAACTACCGTGAGTCGACCTACCGTCGCCTAAGGGATTGTACCCCAAAAAAACCCAGGGCGGCCCCCCTGGCGGCGCCCGCCCGTGACATCCTTGGCTAATACAGAAGACAGTGGGTTCGAGAGGTGTGAGATCTGAGAGGAGCAACCCGGCAGTGATGCATCGAAACCCGATCTTCCGTATTAGCCAAGGATGCCTTCCTCCACGACCACAGTTCAACGTATATACCAACTTTCATGGTGCAAACATTATTGCGTGTTATACGCGTTACGAAAGCAAGGTACCCGCTGAAGAGTTCCTCACAAACTGCCTCCAGGAGTGCCCCAGACTTTTCATTAATTCTATATTGCCGCAGCGAGGATGTGTATACTACCGTCCGGCCCCATCCATCATCTCTCAGAGATCTTACGATATCTCGATCAGCAAGCGTCAAGCTTCAACATTGCCTCTGTAATGGTGGCTCTTCAATTCTCAGCCTTGACCTCCAACCTCAAGTTTCATCCACCTCCTCCCCTCTTCCGCCCCTTCAATTGTCCCTCACAAGCTTAGCACTTTGAATCAGCACGAAACACTTGGTACATCTCGCACATATACTGTATCCATATCATATGACAGAGCTTAAGGCTGGGACAGGGAGACGCTACACCTAAACCGACCTGTTCATCTTGCGTGAGTTACTTGGTAGCGCTACCATTGCTAGGGAACCAGGGGGATCGCCAGGATATCAGCACCCTCTGGTGCTCGCCATCCGGTCCCGTACCAGAGGTAGCGCGTGTGGACACGGATGAACGCGGTAGACATCCGAGCAAGGAACCATTTCCATTGAGATTCAGTAGCCAAATCCTTCCAGTGCGCAAACATCTTGCCCGTTGTGCCGTAGTATCTTCGCGTCATCAAAACCAGGGGGAAAACGGATCTTGAGTGCATCCGTGGTACTTGGCCTTCTTGTTGCATTCTGCTTGTTCCAGCAGCCGAAGCAGCTCCTTCTCCCAGCGTTCCAAAGGCGTCACGGTGCTCTCATGCACACTCTCCGGTACGCGCTTGGCGCCTCCTGCGTTTCCGCGTCGCGCAGCGTGCGGTACACCTCCATTCCTGATCCTCCGATTGCTCCTGGCCCCATCACGCGGGTAGTCGGTGCGCAGAGACCTCCGCCCGCGCCTCGACCCATACTCTTCCTCCACAGTAGGTTCGTTGCGGACGACATATACCGTATCGATAACCGCGGGACCACTTTTGTTGCAGTTGAGATGAGATATGGAGTCCTGATGGTCCTCGGTGATGCAGTCGCACTAGTGGTGGTGGTAAACTAAGCCAGCCAACAACGTGTCTCTGTAGAGGAACAAACAACCAGTCGCCACCAGGGGCTAGGCTGCAAGACAAAGACATATAAGCGAGAAAACAACGGGACTCCTAGGCCTGGGGAGGGCTGAAGGGACGTTGGACAAAACGCCCGAGCCACCCGCGGTGGCTCAACAGCTGGGTCAGACTTTTCAAAAGAAAACTCCTATGAGCACGACAGCCCCTATAGTACGTCCATTTATAACGCGGGAGGGAAAGGCAATGCTGGCAGCTAATTTCATCCCGTTAGCTTCTAATCCTGGTATGAGCTAGTGAGTGTACACAGCCACGATTGTACTTTACAGAAACACATGAATATAATGCAGCCGTTGATTCATACACACCGTAGTCTCTGAAGATTAATGATTGAGCTGCTATCGATCCTAGGTTGTGTCCGTCATCAGAGCAGCTTCATGCAATGCGCGGTACAAAAGAGCAAACATTTGTTGAGGACTGGCACGTGTTGTCACAAGAACCATCAATATACATCAGCGTACCAACTCTCGCGCGTCCAGTGCACACAGATTAGTACCTCAGCCTGAGTCCCATTCTCTGAAGGATAACAAAAACGTGTTTGATATTCTCGCGCCATCGTCATCGAACCCATCCAAGAGAGGATCCTGAACCTAGAGCCCACAAGGGTGCTATGGACACTTGAGCGTTAACCGGTAACCATTGATGCACGAACTCCCGTTCAAACATGTACCTTTGGAGACGAACCCGGCCAAGGGTTAATTGAAGTGCGCTGGCACGCACCCCTAACGAAAGGGAAGAGTGAACTTAGGCGCTGGGCAAAGGCACGGCCGAGTTGATAAGCCAGTCGCGGTGGGATCCGCCAACGAGTCTGTCAATCCAAACCGAATTTGGTGGGTTAGCGAGCTTCCAAAACCAAGAATGGGAGGGACTCTACCCACCTTCAAAATCCACCAATGTCGTTTCCTTGCCCGACGTTATCAGCTGCGCGATGTGAACTTGCACGGCCGCGGGAGGAGAGGAAACAGGGAACTCGGATGGGCTGGCGGGGAGAGCGTCGGTCGCCGTTGAGGTCACAGAGAAGGAAGATACGGCTTGGGACGACTTTTTCGGATCGAGAGCGCGGCTGCATCCACGACCAAAACGAGCACCGGCTTGCCCGTCCGCACCGCTAGTCGCCGAGCAAGGCGAGATGTGGGAAGGCTAGGTGATGTCTCCTTAAGGCGCGGTGGAAGGCACCTCGTACAGACCAAGATAGTTTGTTGCGTCTTGCGAGCGTATCTCGACCAGCGCACCGCCCGCCTCCAGAGCTGGCGCGAGCCAGTCCATGCATGTGCGAGAGGAACCACATCGCTCACCTGCCCCCCCTCCTTATCGGCAAGCAGAAACCCAATCACTTTTGATGAGGGAAACTTGGCGGCATGAAGCACCACCTTGGCGAAAGCCGAGTTGCTCAGTCCTGTTGGCTCAGGCATGGTAAAGGTAGTGATGGGGATGGTAGCGTGGACACCTTCCCCATCTGCCCGAACCAAAGGGTAGACCTTGGCGCTCCACGCGCACGATGGGAGTACGTAACACATGAACATTTCATCCAAGATGCTCATTCCTGGGGGCCTGCACGGCTGTCTGTACTGGTGACCTCGTCCTGCCATCGCACGCCGATCGATGATTAGCATCGATGATCATGCATCATGCATCTGCGCGCTACTCCCACAGGAGAGTGAGGATGGCGCATGCCCATCAGTATCGTCCTCCTGCTTCAACCAGCTGTGGCGCGGTCACGCGGAAGACACAGGTTAATAGCGATGGCAATTATCTACACATACAACGCAGATATCCGTCGAATTCATGTTATGCATGTGCCCATGGACAAGGTCATCACTCGGAGCTCTGCTCCAACTGATTCAACTGGGCAGACGGAGCAAATTCGCGCGTTTCGCGCAACAACTGAGGCAAATCCTCCTCCTCCACCTTCTGCAGCATCCGAGTACCGTACCCTGGCGATTCGATCCTGAGCCAAAACAAAGAAAGAGTCAGTCCATGTTAATGGTAGATATGTGGAGGCCAACAAAACATACCGGTACGTTGTGGCCTTTTGGGTAATTTCGGGCATTTGGTGCCAGTATCGCATAAAGTAGAAAAAGCGTTCTACCACTTCGGGGTTCGCATCATAGAGATGGATCTCAGCACGCTTTGTCCGACGCCAGAACACCTGCTGGCGCTTCTTGTGAACGAAGGGCGACTTGGGCGTAGTCCACGTCTCGATTTTTTCTGGGAGACGAACCACATTGGACGTGGGGATACGCAAAGCATACGCGGTCCACCGGGCAAAGTTGGCAAACATGTTCATGCTCTGTGTCCACTGAGGCTCGGTACGGTAGCACTCATACAGTAGCGTCCCCACCAGATACCCATGGGTCTTGGGAAGCGTAGGCGCCACCGTGAACGCCTTGGGCACCGGCCCACCCGTCAGAGGCGGCATCTCCAGACCCTTGAGGTCCGCGCCGGCCGCCTCTTCCTTCTCTGCCACATCGGCTGGGTCTTCACCAGGCTCTGGCATACCCTCCGGAACGAGCAGGTCGGGACGGCGTAGTTCGTCCAGTTTAAGGAACCCTGGCTGGGAAGCTGAGATCATAACACTTTGGGGAAGCGGCTGGCCCGTAAGGTCGTGGTACGGCACACGGAGCTTTTTACCACCAATACGACCGGGTCCGTGAGGAAAAGGTGCTGGAGGTTGAGAAGGAGGCGCAGGCTGCTGAGGAGGGGCAGGCACGTTAACATTGGTCTTGTCCTCAAGGCCGCGCTTCAAGCCGAGGAACGTCTCGTCCGTGTCAAAGGAAGGTTTGAGGTACGTGCGCCGCCCAAGCAGGGAGGGTACAAGAAGATGAGAAGCACCGGCGTGGCGGGTGCTTCCCACCATGGCGGGGGTAAGGCGGGCCAGCATGCTCGCTGTCCTGGGCGCCATGGTTGGTCAAGCTCAAGCTCAGGCGGAGGTTGCCCAGCCAAGAAGGTCATGGCCACCTTCCCACCAACTCCGCTCTGGAGCGGAATACTGCACTGGGAAGCGATTTGAAAGCAACATTCATTCGTCAGTGTTGCAACTTGAAACGACTACAGCAGGTACCGCGTGGTTGCTCCATCTTTCATCCATCTGCATCATGCATCATGCATCATGCATCACCCTTGAAATTCACATCACATTTCGATCACCGGGTGCCAATGGGGCAAGTGTGATGTGATGCGCATCCCTATGTTGCAGCCATATTTACAGAGCTTTTTAAGGCTGGGGCAATAAAGAAACGCTGCGCCTCATAAGGCGATCTCCTCGTCCAGCGTGTGCTGGTTGTTGGCGCCAAAACCTGCTTTTGAGATACTAGGGAAGCCACCAGTAGGTCAGGACCTGTACCGCCCGCTATTCGCTTCCAAGAGGAGATAGTGCGTGGATGCGAATGATTAATGAGCGCGGCAGACATCCGGGGGGGGGGTTGCTAACCCACAGCCCCCGCCAACCGTCTTTTGTGTCTGAGAGAGTACGTCTGTTATTGTAGGTGTAACACCTTCTGGAACATATCCCCTGGGCCTCTCTCTCTCGTTCCTCTCGTCCCTTCAGTGTTGGTTCACAGCACGTCCATCTTCGACCTTCCCTCATCAGAGGGGGCTGTAGGGCTCCTGGCGAGCCTCCGATGTACTGAAAGGCCTGCGCTGATTCCAGCAAACGCTCTTGGCTCCGTCATGCATTGGTACAGGCTCGTATACGTTATCTTTCCACAGCCCTAACGAGTTTTCTCTCTCTCTATTATTCTTCGCCCAAAAAACCTCTACTGTTGAGATTCGTCACGTTGCAATCGACCTGACCATGTGGCCAAGACGGCCGAGACGAATGCGAAGTACGCGCACAGCGTTGACTGTGGCTGATTCAGAAATTCAGAAATGACGTTGTGTCGATAAAATGACGGATCCTGGACGGTACACCCAGTGTAATACCTAGAGAGTGTATTTGCAGTGTAGGAGGACTGTGATGGTACTGATGCTGTACATTTCTGCCGCCGCCAGTATAGGCGTTGGAACCATGGGCTCCATGGGCCGTGGTATAGCTGGCTGGGATTCGTACTGGAATTGAACGAGGAGAAGCGCTTTGAGAGCAAAAGGGCAGTAAGGCCTAAGACGCAGGCAGGAGCTTAATTTTTACGGGCTAATATAACCGTCACGCGTCACGCGTCAGAGATGCCAGATCCCAGAGGGCCCCAGATCCGAATCTTGAAGAGATCTCGATTTCGATGATGTCATAGTGCGCAGCCTGAGCAGCCTCAGCTATCATACAATGGCCACAGTGCATGGCACAGACCACATCCGCCATCTTCGACACTCCTCCAGTCCTACTGCGATATACGCACTTTCGCAGTCACTAGTCACTAGCTGCTGAAGAGTCTGAGTACCCACACAGCCACGGGGAGATGCCCCCCGCGGGAGCCCCCTCGGAACAACCCCGAACGAGGCCTGCTCAGCACGTTCTCCCCAGCAGGCCACTGCCGTGTGCCCCTCTGTCGTCATTGCGCACCCCCTTCGAGTGAAAGGCATCCTCCTCCTCCCTCGCCCGCCCGCCAAAATCCCTTTTCTTTCTCCTACTCCACCACCTGTCCACTTGTCTATTACCTCGTAGTCCTCATCATCATGCTGGGCTCGGGCAAGAACAAGCATGCTGACACCAAGCTGCTCGACAACCTCATTGCTTCACAGGAGAAGCTCGCCAGCGCTCTTGGTTACGTCCGTACCGCCTCCGAGTCCAGCAGCCTTGTCACGTCGGCGTGGGCCACCCCCGACGGCCCAAACTCAACACAACAGACTGCTATCCTTGCCGACGCCCTTACTGCTGCCAACACGGCCTTGGAAGGCTACACTGTCTCCGTCACTAACTTCAGCGCTGGACTCCAAGCCCTGCTGCCGCGAGGGCGCCGTCGCCGAAGTTTCCCGTGACCGTGGCATCCTTGTCTCCCGTCTTGTGCGCCTGACCAAAAAGAAGCCCAAGGCTGGCCAGGAGGATAAGCACCTCAGGTACTCACCGACACACAGCAAGAGCTCGCTGCCTGTGAGACCGTCCTTGCATCCGAGCAAAACGCCCTGTCCCAGACCCGTACTCAAACTTGAGCGAACATACGCGCGCTCGTCTTTTCGCCCTGCAACGGTATGGCGCGCAACTCCAACAGGCTGCTACGGATGGACTGCAACGGTTCGACAGTTTGGCTGGTATCTACTACCCACCCAGGCACCCTAGTCCCCCTTCTTTATTTTATTTTTCGAGAGGAACGCTCACATCTCATTCCCTGTCTCCCAGCGCATCAATCTGCAGTTTCGCAACCCCAAGTGAACTCCCAGACTGTCCCCGAGTACGCCGCTCCTCGTAGGAGCAATGACAGTCCACAGCCTGGAGCATTCTACATGAGCGGTGTCCCGCCTCAGTACATTACTCCTGGCGCTTCTACACATCTCCCGGCAGTGAGCTTGTACGAGCCGGAGCCCAGCTACCAGAGTGTCGATCCCCTGCCCTACCCGCGGGAGCTGGGAACGCTGCCGTTGAACCCGTACTCGAACGCGACGATGAGCGTCAAGTCCACTCACCGGTCTTTGTCCCTGCTTCGCAACATCCGAGACACCACGGGCTGAGTCGGACGTTGATGTGAGCGCAACGGGCTCGACGCCCGAGGAGAGGGTGCCGATTCAGCCGTACAACTCTGAGCTGCTTGGGGCCCTTCGCCCTACCATACCGCCGAAGTGGGGGCTGTCGTCATTCCTCCCAGCGGTGCTGAGGGACAGCCCTTGGGGACGTTGCGGGTGAGGTGGAAAGCCCGGACCCTGCACAAGAACTGCCTCAGACCTCGGAGGTATTCCTGACCCTACTGGGGAGATCGAACCTGAGGAACTCGAGCGGGCGTACTCTTCGTCAGACCAGGACAACAATGCGGTGCAGCGTGAGGGACCGTATGTGGCGGGCGTACGGCAACGCACTACCTTAACGCAAGATTCGCCTCCTTCTCACGTGTCCCTCACCCCGGAGCTCCACTTGGTCAAAAAGCGCACTATCCGTCGTGTGGTTCACCACCGGAAGCACCGATCTGAGCCTAACGGTGCATTTACCTCGGTCCCAATGGCGATGCTATGGGAGCTGCAGGTCAGCCTGACAGCTTTCCAGCCTCCTTCGGCCATCATGGGGAAGATGACAATAGCAGCTCTGTTCCTTCCTCACCTAAGCTCTCGCGCCATCTTTCCTTGAAGCGCAACAGCAAGAAGGACATGAGCAGCAAACACCATGATCACAATGAGCGTAACTTTTTCTCTCGCTTGAACACAGTTTTAAAAACGGACATTGCTGTGGCTGCGGCCGAGGCAAACCACGAAGACATCCCTGACCGAGAGAGCCAAGGGGGACTCCTCCATCGCAGCCCTCCTCTCAATCCGGAAAACGTCACTCTACCCCACAGAAGAAGCGTTCGTCCAACAAAGTTGGCAACTCGGTCTTACCTGTGGAGGAGGAAGAATCTTCTGGGATGAGTTGTCTCGCAATCCGATGCACTCTACGTGGAAGACACGGACCAACAAGAACCTCCGTGACTTAGGGTCCAAGTCGTCAAAGCCAACTCGTTCGACCCCGGCAGTCTCTCCTTCCCTCCTCCTCTTGAGCCAGAGAGATATCGGTGTCGCAGCAAACGCCTCGCAAGGGCCAGAGGGCTTTGGAGCCAGAAGCCAGTAGTCCTGCTTCAGTGGGTCCTCAAACCCCCTTGGGTGCAGGCACGAATTGGTCGAAATCGCCAACGGTCGACGATCGTGGCGGTACCAATTTGAGACAAGTCACTCCCACCACACGCAATGCGGCATGGGGCAACACGGATCCAGTCACCAAGAAGCCCAACTGGACCTCGGCCCAGGCCAACTACCCAGTCGCAGCCTCGAGTTTGGGACTGGATTTTCCCTTTGACCCAACCAAGGCCCAGTGGCCTCGGGCTACTCGGCTGACAACTGGGTTTTCTCTCCGGATGAACAGTCAACCGTCGCCGCTTCCTCTGTGCCCGCCTCTCCCCAGCTGAGGACCTTGAAAGGCGCTGAGGAATCGCCAAAGAGGGTCAAGAAAGTGACTCGTGCCAAGAAGAGTAGTAGCAACCCGCTCGTCGCTCTATGAATACGGTAGGCAAAAACGGGTCCGGATACACGTACGAAACAGTCAGGTATCCTTCTTCGCCACGCTCCGCTACAAGCTCCATTGTGGGGGCTGGACTGTACCAAGTTGCGGCGCCTGACAGTGCACTGAACGCCTATCCGTCCGTACCTAAAGCCCCCCGCGGAGGGGAGTACACACCTCGTTCATCGCGCCGTGGCGTTTTCTGATGCACAATCGCGCGGTGGCTAGTTCAGACGAGGATGTGTGGCTGAAGTCCTGCCGCCTACAATACGAGTACGACCTTGGTGGGTTGCGGGCATCGGGTCGTTAGCACCGAGCATATCTCCTCTCTCCCACCCGTCGGGGGCTATATAATCGTTCGCACACTCCCTCTACAACGATGGCAATCTCTCTACCATCCCTACCCCTCCTTCCTGGCCGAAGTCTTAAAACCACAGAGGTCGTGCAGGTTTGCTGCACAGTTTCTGGTGCCTGTCGCTGATGGTGGCAGAATGTGACCGACGGCAACCTAGGTTCTCCTTCTCTTCCCTATTGTCCCATATCTTCTCTGTCTGTTCACCTAATAATCAGTTTGACGTACGTTTTTGTCGACACACTTCCTTTCTCTTCGCAGTGTTAATGTCATCTTTTTTGGTTGCTCTCTTGTGTCTAATATGAGTAGCTCCTGTAGTCTAGGCGGGGAAGATGTTGATTGCGTATACCGTGAGGGCATCATGGAGGTCACATATGTAGTTGCGGGACGTGTCGTCAGTATACCTAGTAACAGCGAGCCTGAGGTCCACTATAGTCGTCCTTTCGGATTCTCCTAGTACATTCTTCAACTTCTATGCTTTCAGCATTTACTCACTTGGCAATGTCTATGGGGGATTGGCAGGACCCATCGGCATCACCTCTCGATCACCGCATTCATTGGCAAGTCCCCCCCGTTGACTGGGACAATCTGAGCCGTTTATTACAACCACATCCAAAGGTTCATACTGGGGACTACCGAGAGAGGTGTGATCGATGGGCGGTGCCTCGGAGGGTCCTGGCTTTTTGGCACGTCTCGCCCACCAAATTATACGATGCTAAAGGCGTCGACAGCATGGCAGAGGTGACTCCGACTCCGATCATCGATCATCCGTCTGTCTAAATATTGAGAGTTAAACGTTAATTAGCGCTTGTGAAGATACCCATGTTGGATGTGCTTCATGCTTCTCATCACCGGCGGTGGGCCGCGAGCAGCGAGCTCTCCCATACAGCAAAGGAACTCTTCACTCCTTGCTTTATCCGCTCGTACTGCGTTGCCGCAAAGGTTTCCGCCTCTCACCCGATCACTGGCGGGCATCCCGGCCATGCCTGCGTTTTCTCAGAAAAAGTGAAGCCACGGCGTGACGCGTGACGTGTGACAAAGGCTCACACGCAAGGGACAAGCGGGACATTCGTATAACAACCGGGTCAAACACTGTCTGCCACAGTAGGCCACACAGTGTACAGGACAAAATAGCCGCACCAAGCATCGGTGCATCAGTACTCTTCTCAGTACTTACGTGTCACGTGCTGCATATTATCACAGCAAATCAGTACGTCAGTAAGTCAGTACCGAGTCGGAGTACTGAGTCAGTCCCGGTCTTCCCTCTATGATAGCAGCGTTGGTGAATACTTCCGTCGGTTGCGAGCGGAAACAATGCCTCCATCTCCCCGCGCTACACCCTCCATTCTGGTCCGGGTCTTAGACACACGCGCACCGCCCGATTGAGATTGAATATTGAGCGCATGGAATACTGTGAATGTGAGCGCGCTGAGCGCGCAACAGCAATGGGCTTATTGTGCGATGATCGATGTCGATGAACGTACTGAACGATGAAGCAATGATTAATGAAGCTTGAAGCTTGAAGCTTTGAAGAAGATATCAGTCCAGCTTCAAGCACCCAGCGCCCAGCATCCCGCCCCCAGTGCCCAGCTTCCAAACTCTGCATGGCTCCTACTCGCTGTGGGCCGACGCAGCAACTTGCAAAAGCGCACGCCCCTCCTGCGGCCGATGGCAGAAACGGGGACGTGCGCTGGAGAACGGTTCAGATCTCAGATGTGACATGTGACATGTGACATGTGATAGCTAGATACGGCGGCTGGACGGCGGGGGGGCAGCGCACGGACGCTGCTAGATGTAGATAGAACGGCATGATGCATGATGTCATGCGATGCTGCATCGATAGTCGATAATAAATGGATTTGTTTCAGGCGCATGCGCGCACTGGGGCAGAGGACGCCTGCTGCGATCTACTGGCGCCCACTGTTGCCCCCGGCAGCTCGCCAGTGGCACTCCGCTTGTCTCGGTTGGTTTGGCTCTGCATTCTGCTGGCGATGATGCTGATGGTTGACGGTCGATGATCGATGGCCACAGCCCAGACAGCCCAGCCCTGCACTAGCCAGGCAGCAGCAGACAGCAGTGCATCCAGCTAGCATCCTTCCTATCTCGTTTATTCTCTACTCCTCCCCCGCCCCCACCACCGCTCCCTGTCCCCATGTCGGTCCCTACCCGTCTGCCTCCTCGCTCCCCTTGCCCACCATATCCTGTGCCCCTCAACTTGGTCGGTGCCGCCGCTATCGTCCCTACGTCCGCCCGGCTGCCAACGTGTGTGCAGCACCGAATCCCCAGGGGCCAATGAACGTTGCCAGGCCACCCTCCATCACTCCTTCTCACTGCGCCTCGGCCTCATCGACCGCCTCCATGCCACAGGGTTCGGCTGTCGACAAGCTCAAGGCCATGAGGCCTCCCACTGCCCAGTCCCAGGGCCTCTTGGTGGGCAGCCGACTCAATTGGTGTGACATGATTTGCCAAGCGTTGGCTCAGCAGGCCGACCCGCACATGGTAGTACAGGATCTGTTTCTTTTTATGTGCCAAATCTTCCCCGAGATTCGCGAATGGGCCGTTGGCAAGGATTGGGAGGTACGTACCGCTGGTCTGCCACATCTCCGTACGGGAATCCATTGACTGACTAGAGCATCTTTTCTCTTGTAGGGCAAAGTCAAGAATCGCATCAAGTCAACCTTGTCAATTAAAACAAACATCTTCTTGAAGGTTCCACGCCCTTCTGATGTACCGGGTAAGGGAGCCTGGTGGACCTTAGCACCCGAAGCTCTTTCTGAATGGCGTATGGGAAAGAAGGCCGTGGTGCGATGCCAGCCAGGCGCTCCGCATGCCAACTCGCGCTCAAATGCAACAGTCAAGCTGCTGATTCGGGGGGATCGCATCGTCCCAATCGTAAGAACCGCCGAGAAGAGACGCAGTCCCTTCCTTCCAGTCGGGCATCACACTTGTGTGGCAGTCCCAATTCAGTCCTGACTGATCTGAATCCAACATTAGCCAGCCCACCGAGCGGTTTCCCCCCCTTTATGATGGGAATGCAGAACTCGAACTCGTTCTTGCTGAATTACGATGCCAAGCTGCTGCCCTTTCCCCTCCATACTTCACCTATGCTTGATATGGCGAATCTAACGACCTCTCCGCCTACTGCTTTGGGCCTGCACTTTGGCCAGGCTGCCCCTACATCCTCTCCCCTGCAGCTCCACCAGATGGCTACGACGAAAAATCCAGTTCAAGATGCCTTTTCGTCACCCTCTTGCTTGTCATCGCTCGCATCGCCGTCATCCTCTGATTCGCCAAGTCTAAGTCCAGCGGGTACGTATCATTTCGCTTCTCACTAGTTGATATCGGGAGGCTAACATGATCTTCCTTCCAGTGTCTGTTCTCCCCATATGACCAAGCCGAGCCCCATGCGAGCAGCCAGTGATGTTATCCTTGGCTGGACGGGATCTGATCTGGAAGAACATCAGGAAATGGCCAAGGCTGAAACGGGATCCATTGCATCTCTTTCTTCCAGCTTGTTGGCCGTCGCAACACGCCATCGTTTCTAGGCTATGACGGCGACTCTCGCCTACCAAGAGACAGCCTGGGGGAGACTGGCGCGCCTAGTCCGGTCCAGTCCGACTCGAGCACGGAACAGAGTGTCTGCACTATCGGGATGGGCGAAGACTTGGGTGGCGGTCTGGATTTCCCAAGCCGTCATCTTTCGCCCTTTGACGGAGAGGATTCCGAATTTTGTTGTTTCATGGTATGCAACTCGATGGCCTGGATACCGACTCTTTCGCGAAACCTTTCTCGGGGCCAGACTGTATGGATGCAAGCTCCTTGCGGTTGGGCTTGACTCCGTCCCTTGCTTGAGGGGCGTGTTCGCATCTTTCTTTCTCTTCTCCCTCTGTCCGTACGAGACGGTAAGAGATGGTCGCATATATACACTACGTTACCCTTGTACTTTAGTTCTTTTGTTCTCTCCCTCTCCCCTCCTTATTCTTCGAACCTCTTCCTCTTTCTCGTGCTTATTTCACACTGTCTCCCGTTTATCCAACTGCTGCTGTCTGGCGTGTTACTTTCTTACCCCCCCCCCTACGTCCATCTATTTGCTGTGCACACCTTTCTCCCTGCGTCATCGCGTCATATCTTTTGTGTGATAGAGTCCGTTGCTTGAACACTTTATTATTAGGGAGAGAGAGAACCACCTCGTATTCGCATGGTTCAGAATGATGAGAATTGAAATTGGCTCATTCTTTTGCGCCTGGAAGCTGGATAGGCGCTGCGCGCTGCGCGCGCTTTGGCTTGGCAATTTAAATGCCTGGATGTCTCTAGGCACTAATAGTCACTAGTCACTAGTCACTAGCTCACGCGCTCACTAGTCACTGACATGTGACTTTGTAACTAGTGACAGTCACTAGCTACTAGGTCGGTACTTAGTACTTAGTCCCAGTGGCAAAGCGGCCACGCGACTGGGTATTGCAGGGGATATTGCCCACATCCAATCATCTGTGACATACCTGAGCGCCTGAGCGCCTGAGCGCCTCAGGCCATGCATGGTGACCGGTGACCGGTGAGGTCATGGTAACCGGTAACATGGTACATGGGTAGCAGGTAGCCGGTAACTTTACCTTAGGCGTTACCACGCGTACCGCGAATGCGTTTGAGTCGTACCGAAGGATCGGCGGTCTTTTTCAATTTCAATCTGATCGATTCCGTTTGGGCGGGTGTGGGAGAGAACAAGGTAGGGGCAAGACGAAGGAATGCGCAAAGCAGAGCTGACCCCGCCGAGATGAAACACAAAGATGGATGTCGACCAGAAAACCGAACAGGCGTTGGACAGCACCGCCTGGTTTGAGAATTTGAGGTTGGAGGCCGAGGCACGAGGGCCTGGGGTTTGAGATCGGAGGGACTGCTGTCGGCTGCTGCTCGGTACCTGGGACACGGGGCTTGCGTTTGCGCGTGGCCACTCTGGGGCCCAGTGCCCCGCTACAGACCGAGGGCCGCACACTGCCTCGCTGCCCTGCCTCCACTTCTGCTCACATGTTCACCATACCCTGCCAACCCGACAAGGCACAGGGCTTGACCAAAATGCTCTTATGTCCGAATTAATACAGTCTTTCACTGCCCCCCTGCGAGCCCGTCGGCGATCGCTTGCTTTGTGGCTCCAGATGCATGATGCTCGAGCATCGATGACATCCCGGCCTGCGAGCGCGGGCACAGGAGGGCACACACCCTGCACAGGATGGCAGCCCCTTGCAGGGCTTACGTGGAGTTGCAAAGCACATTTCAATTTTGACTTTTCTCCGGCTCATCTCCAGCCTACTTCTTCTTGACCAGCTGGGTCCTTGGCGCCGCCCCCCTCCACCACCTCCTTCGTCACCATGGATCGCAGCATGAATGCCCTGCGCTCGCTGCGCACTTCGTGCCCCTTCCTTGGCCACACCCCCATGGCCCAGCTGCGTGCCATGTCCCACCTCCCTCATCGCTGGCGGCCCCACCCGTCTGGCGGTCAGCGCCCAGCGTTGCCCTGTCATGTCGGCCGCCATCCGCGACCAGGTTGACCTGAGCCAGTACGACCTTGCCTCCATCCCGGGCCACGAGGAAATCGCAATGAGTGTTGCGGCTGGTTCTGCGGTGTACGGTGGCTCCCTCAACGCACTTGTCTTTGCCAAGAGCAACAAGGTTGCTTCCCCTCGTGCCTCGGGTTGCCCTTTCGCGCAGCGCTGGTCAGGCCGTGGCATGTCTACCTCGGCTCGTACCGGCCAAGCTGCGCCGCTGGGCCAACACTCGGAATCGGACGAGCTCTCGCGGATCCATGCCACTCAAGGTGTGCTTACGAACGGACATGGTGATGCTTCCAAGTGCCCTCACGTGGCCGCTGCGGCGGCAGTCGAACAGGCGACGCTCGAGGGCAAGGTTCCGCGTCAGTCGGTGGATGAGGTGACGGCGCAGGCCAAGGCGCAGCTGGAAGCGGCTCGCCGTCGCGCGGTGGTGAAGCAGGTGCGCACTCCCGGCTCGGGACTCGGACCGCTCCCGGCCCCGGAAGTGAAGCAAGCGCCTGGGTTCGACTATGAACTGTTTTATCACAACCAGCTCTTGTCCAAGCACACCGACAAGTCCTACCGGTACTTTAACAATATCAACCGCCTTGCCGGTCGGGCGCCTCGTGGTCATCTCCAAAACGAAGAGTATGAAATCACGGTTTGGTGCTCGAATGACTACCAGAACATGTCCCGCCACCCGCGCGTGCTGGCGGCAATGCAGGACTCGCTCCTCAAGTATGGTGCTGGCGCTGGCGGCGGTACTCGTAACATTGCCGGGCACAATAGTGCGGTAGAGGATCTGGAGGAACGGTTGGCCCAATTGCACCGCAAGGATGGTGCGTTGGTCTTTGGCTCGTGTTACGCTGCCAACGACGCGACTTTGGGATTCCTAGGATCCAAACTTCCGGATTGTGTGATTCTGTCGGACGAGATGAACCATGCGAGCATGATCAACGGCATCCGCCATAGCCGCTCCAAGAAGCTGATCTACAAGCACAACGACATGGCGATCTTGAAGCCAAACTGGCCTCTCTTCCCATTGACACCCCCAAGCTGATTGCGTTTGAGTCGGTCTATTCCATGTCGGGCACGGTCGGGCACATTGAAAAGACCATTGAACTAGCGGAGAAGTATGGCGCATTGACCTTCCTCGACGAGGTTCACGCGGTGGGGATGTACGGCCCTCGTGGTGCCGGCGTTGCTGAGCATCTCGACTGGGATGTGCAAGCCCGCGGCGGTGCTCAGCCGGGTGAGAAGCCGACGCTGATGGATCGGATTGACATCATCCCGGTACACTTGGAAAGGCGTACGGGAACGTGGGAGGGTATGTTGCCGGATCCAACCGGTTTATCGACATGATTCGTTCGTACGCACCTCAGTTCATCTTTAGCACCACGCTTCCTCCCCATGTGGTAACGGGCGCGCGGACGCAGTGGAAGTGCTGATGGAGAGCAACGAATCGCGCATTGCGCAGCAAGTCCGTACGCGCGAGACGGTTCGTTTGCTGAGCCAAGCTGGCATCCCGCTTGAGCACAACCCGTCGCACATTGTCCCTGTTCTTGTCGGCGACGCGGCCAAGGCCAAGGCGGCATCCGATATGCTTCTCGAGGAGCACGGATGCTACGTTTCAGCCGATCAACTTCCCCACCGTACCCATGGGTCACGAACGTCTGCGCTCACCTCACCCACCCCACCCCGGGCCATACTTCGGCTGACGTCCACCATCTGGTCCAGGCATTGGACCAAGTGTGGACCAAGCTGGGTTTGCGCCGCTCGGAGGAGCTGCGCAAGGCCCCGCAGGACGGAACCGATCCTCTGGCAGACCTTTTCCGCCGGTCCGAGTCGGACGAGGCAGCGGAACCGCTGTGGTCGGACAAGCTGTTGCGTTCGTTGGAGGCTATGGCACTGGAGCAGCAGCAAGCTGCTTCGGTCCATGTCGTTTCGCCGACCCGGTTCATGCCGCAGCTTAAACCAACCGAACGGGATGTGTGTAACACCCGTTTTCTCTCCCAGGTGAATCCGAACCGGCACCGCAGCTCTGATCTGAGCCCCTTTCTTCTTTCCACCCCTTATGCATTGAATCTCCCGGTGGGAGGCATGCGAAACATCTACCGATGATCAGGATCGATGTATGTAGCTGTAACGAAAATGGCTTCAAGCGGGAGCGTAGCTGGGTATTGTAACTCACGGCAGTGGGTTGGGAAGCTTGACGGGGTACTGGAGGGTATGGGCCTGGATCAAGGCGAGCAAGTCGGGGGAAAGTCGTTGTTCCAATGCGAGTGCTTCCACAATCACCGCTTTGGCATCGAGAGGCGGGAGGGAGCGGAGCAGATCCATAGGTCGTGAGGTGGCCAAGAGCTTGGTCCGGAGGAACCTGACTTGGGCGAGAATGCACAGCAGGTTCATGTGCACCCCCCGCGCCCAAAAAAAGTCCCACAACTTGAGCACTTCGGCTAGCGGGGGCTGCGAAGCGCCCAGCGTCAAGACAGATGCGAAGGAGAGCTGTGCATTGAGCCCGTTCGCAGCCAGATGGTCGCTCAGCTCCTTGTCGACATGGGCCAGGCAAAGGTCGAGGATTTGGACGCCTTGATGCACTCCCGCCAAGGTGGGCAGCACATACGTCGGACAATGGTATTCGATCAGGGCGGAGAAGCAGGCAAATGCTTCCAACTCCCAAGGCAGAGCATAGAGAAAGGGTGCACAAAGTACATTCATCCCCTGCATGTACACTGGCGCTTGGTTGATGGCTGTGCTCGGACCAGCCGGTGAATTTCCGGGAGGGCTGGCGGAGGAGGAGCGTAGCAGCTTCTGAGGCAGGGGAGGAGCGTAAGTCTTGCTTCCATACGTAGGCGTTGAGCAACCGCACTAGTTGAGCATCCGATACACGGGCACGAAACGCCGGATCTGTCGCCAAGGTACGAAAGGCATCGTTGGAGATTTGCTGCGCTTCGCGCGAAGCTGCGCGGCGAACGAGATCGGTGTACGCTTGGGCTGACATGGGCGACGTGTCAGCCGTGCCGCTTGGAGCGGGCAGCAACAGCAGCTTCCACGCCACGCTGCGCCAAGTGGTCTCGGGCTGGGACGAGGTGTTACCGGTGGGGGCGAGCTCAGAGGGACAGCCGGGCGGGATGCCCTGGTGGACAACGAGCGCCCGCACCAAGTCGACGACGGGGACCTGGGCATGCTCGGCAGCGGCACGCAGGCCGGCGAGGGACGAAGGCCAGGGCGGCAGCGCGTCAGCCACCAGCGTCTGCGGGGGGGGCGCAAACGGGCGCGGGTGGCGCACAGCCGTGGGGGACATGGAGCACCTGGCGGAGAATGCCGTTGGAGGCGGCGCCCAGATGGCTGTCGACGATCGAGCGGTGGCCGGCGAGGCGGACCACTCCTCTCTCCTCTCACCTCGGCCCTGCAGGCCCAGGAGGCGCATAACCCTACTGCCGACATGTAAACCCTAGTGCTCGGCGCTGTGTTTCTGCTGTGCGGCTGGTTAAACGTTAATGGCGAGACACGGGCGATCCACCGACAGACACGACCCCACTCATAGATTAGAAAAGAAGGCCCAGTCCGCCTCGACCCAGCGCAGCATGTAGTCGTCCACCGTACCCTCGTCCTCCTCCTCTTCATCATCCTCTTCCTCATCCCCCTCATCTTCCTCCTCCTCTTCATCCTCCTCCTCCTCTTCGCCTCTTCCTCATCCCCTCATCTTCCTCCTCCTCCTCCTCCTCCTCTCCTCCTCCACGGCACCATTCTCTAACCCCGTCCCGCCCCCAGCGCGTCCTCCCACTCGACCCGCACCTGTGCCACCCGCCTCCCCGGGCGGCGCGTCGGCGCCCCAGTCGGATTGGTCCACCATCATCTCCTGCCGCACCGCCTGGGCCCCGCACGGTCCTCCTCGTCTTCGGCCGCCATCATTGCCCGCTCCACATCGCGGCCCGACTCGGTGTCCTCATCGCCAATGTGACACCCGCGAGGGTGCGTCCGCCCTCGTCGAGCATGTCGCGCCAGTCGGAACGGAGGAGGGATTCGGTACTAAACTCGCCCTGTTGGATCACCATATTGTCCAGCAATCGTTTTTGGTTGGCCTTCTTGAGCATGTTCTCCTCGATCGTGTGCTCGGAGACAAAGCGGTAGATGTGCACATCGCGCGTCTGACCAATCCCGGTGGGCGGTCCATGCACTGCTGCTCAATGGCCGCGTTCCAGTCCAGGTCATAGAAGAGAACGGTGTCAGCGCCTGTCAGGTTGATCCCCAACCCCCCGGAACGCGTCGAGAGGATAAAGGCAGTGATGCGCGGGTCGCGGTTAAAGCGCTCCGTCAGCAATTGCCGGTCTTCCACCTTGGTCGCCCCATCGAGGCGCAGGTAGCGGTAGCCATGGAAACTGAGGAAAGATTCGAGAATGTCCAAGACCTTGGTCATCTGGGTAAAGATCAGATCCGGTGCCCACCATCCTTGAGGCGTCGCATCAAACGATCCAACTGCTGCAGTTTACCACAGTCGTACTGCAACAAGGACGCATCAGGGAACGCAACTTGGAGTTTGGCGGCGGCGTTGTGGAAGATGTCCCGATCATGCTCGCGCAGCTCAGGGTATGCTAATGGTTCCACGCCAGGCAAAGCCAGCTGGGCCATCCCAGGCGCATACACTGCCGGCGTCACAAAGGCAAACCGGTCGATCAGGTCTTCCCCCTGCCGCATCCGTCCCTCGTAAGGCTGGATAGCTCTGATACCGCATCACAACGATCCAGATATGTCGTACGTTTCTTCTCCGCCACCGACAGGGGCACCAGTTGCGTTTCGCCCCCCAACGCCCGAACTGTACGAAGTAGCTCGGTACTGTACGAAGGTGGCGTGGCCTGGCACCGGATCGCATTGAGATGGTGGTGTGCCCAACGCTGTGCATGCATTGCCTCGTTGTACGCTCCCATAGACTCACGATAGGCCGAGATGGAAGAAGTGTCGGGAACGACCGCCGGGGGCAAAGAGGCACAACTCATCTTCCGTGGCGAAGAAGGGTCGAGCCGGCGGAGCTCCTCTACCACCACATGGTCGCGGGGATGGTTGAACCCCAAATCCAACGTTTTCTCCCGGCTGGCCAAGCTCTTGGCGTCCTGTCGGCCAAGAGAGCGGCGAACGAGCAAGTTTTTGATCTCGTATCGGCCGCCACGGCCCGGTCCATAGCAAAGGGTGACAATGGGACGGACCTCGAATAAGTCGGGGTGGTTGCACACCTTGCGCAGCTGCATAAGGCAGTTGATGATCGATAGATAGTTGCCCGACGCAAGCGACTGGCGCGTGGCCGCACGCGACATGAAATCGTTGTAGAGGAACCGCTGCCGCTTGGAAAGGCGACAGGTGATCACATGCTCATACTTGTGCGGCAGTTCTCGCTCCACCTCGGATTTGAGACGCCGCAAAATGAAGGGACGTAACACGGTATGCAGCTTGCTGACCATGTCGCGCGTCTGGGCATCCATGCCGTCGCCACTCTGGATCGCCTTGTCCAGCGGGTTTGGCAAACCAATCTTGGAAGTCCTTGATGCTGGCAACGCGCCCCCGCCAGCCACATCATCAATCCCGTGGGGCATAAGGAAGTAACATCAAACTCCATAGTCCATCAGGTTGTTCTGGAGAGGGGTTCCGGTGAAAGCAAACGACGCTGAGAGTGGAAGCCAAGCAAGGTTTGCCAGCGCTTGGCACGAAAATTCTTGATGTGATGCGCCTCATCTAAGATAAGGTACATCCACGCTTTGCGACGGAAAATGTGCTGATCGGCAAGGACGAGTTGGTAGCTCGTAATATACGTTGAACGAATTCTCCTTATGCCAGCCAATACGCTTCTCCTTGCGCTCCCGCTGATTTCCGTAATATGAGAGGATCTTAAACCCGGGAAACTTCTTGAACTCCATCTCCCAGTTGAGCATGACGCTCGTTGGGCGATGACCAAGTGCGGGCCCCAGATGCCTCGATCGCACGCCAAGTGAGCCAGGAGGGCAATGGTTTGAATCGTCTTACCAAGTCCCTTGGGATAGAATAAAGTCAGTACCACAGCTGATCAAGTGCAAGTCGGGGACGTACCATTTCGTCAGCAAGAATGCCGTTCATGCCGTTGGAATACAAATCGGCCAGCCACTCTAGGCCAGCTTGCTGATAGGGGCGAAGGGTCCCACGAAGAAGAAATGGTGGACGGATCCGGGGTTCGGTCCCGTTTGCTGCCTCTGCCGCTACTTCCCGCGAAGAAGAGTGGGAAATCAAGTGTGAAGAGAGGGGGGCATCCTCCTTGTCCGCCGCTGGGTCCGACTGTTCGTCATCCTCAATTTCCTCCACTAGTGGATGAGGCACTATGCCCGCGGGCCCGGCCCAGGTGGAAGTGATCGTCCGTCTTAACGTCCTCTTCTGTGAGATCACTAGGGCTCTCGGTCCAAAGCTTGATCTCCTTGAATGAACCAGGGTCAAGCGAGCGTTTAGCCAAGCTTGGCCGCGAGTTGGACTGACTGAGAGACGGCTCCACCTGATCAGGCGTATCGACACGCGAAGGAGAGCTGAGATCTTCGTCATCGGACAGTCGATGGTACCTCCGCAAAAGCTCATCAATAGGAATATCAGCATCAGCGAGTAGGCCCGCATCTTCATCCGAGTCGTCAGTCTCAGCTTGGTCTTCCTCCATCATCGCACGGTCCGCTTCAGCGTCCTGGTCTTCCTCTCTTCGGAATACATCCGAAAGAGGAGATAAAGGCGAGTCAAGAGGAAGGAGATACCCTTCCATATCCGGATGTGCATCATTCGCCCTAACACTTTCAGAAAGACGCCTGCTTCGGAAGTAGCACATGGTCCAGCGGCAGGAATGTAGTCAGGGTAGTTCTTGAGAAGCTCTTCAAGTGGAATGTCGGCCGTAGCCAATAAGTCGTCATCCTCGTCTCGTCATCGGCATTTTCGTCGTCCATATGAACGTCCTCTTCACTCCCCGCACTGTTACGGGGAGAATCGTAAGGAAGCGGGGCATCGACCGAGGCGCTTTCATCCATCGTTTTTGCCAGGGCTGGTTCAGACGCATGATCTTTTATAGGAGGAGCGCTTTCACCCAGGTGAGCATCCACCTCGCTCTCTTCTCTGGCAGCCTCTGTTCGTTCGGTCGCCAAACTGGTAGGGCTAGGCAAGTTGTCAGCATATAAGTTGGCGAGCAAGCTGATCCCTGTGCTGTGATGGCCGGCCGTGTCGCTCATATCGGATCCAACAGAAAGATGATCAGCGTCGGGCGTTTCAAACATCCGTCATGGAGATGCCGGTGAGGTCCTCCTCCTCCTCCTCCTCCTCCTCCTCCTCCTCCTCTTCTCTCTTCCTCAATGAGCTCCATGCCGTTATCGTTGTTACCATCGGAAACCGAGTCGTATTCAAATTCAGAGACGTGCCCTTGAGTCATACCCCGCTGGCGTGTTCGAGCATGCGCGTACTTTGCTGGAGGATCTGGGAGAGTTGCTCACGTCGCGCTGCTCGTCTTGCGCGCGGGCCAGATCGGCTTTGCGCTTGCGCACAACAGTGATAGCCAGGCGCCATTGCTTGGCCACTTCGCGGCTTGTGGTACGGGCCAAGGCTCGCACCCTTCTCTCCTCTGCTTTGCGCTCCCGCTCTCTTTTGGATGCCACGCGTTCCCAATACTGGGCAACCATTTTGGCCACCTTGTGTGTACCCCGAAGACGTGCTCCCTTGCCGTCCGCAACGCCTTGGCATGAGTGGGGACTGCGTCGATCAGAATATCCCAAGCCGATTTTCCTGGCACGGCCGCTCGGGAGGGTGAGGGCGTGGAGGTAGGTGGCAAAAATCCTGGTATCTCGAGAGGGAACACTGCCCATTGCGTTCGGTGGACAGAGGGTACGGGTGCATTTACTGGGAGAGCGAGCGGTGCCACAGTCTCATCGGAAGACAAATTTCTCGTGAGTAGAGCATCCGGGTCGGAAAGATAGTCCACCACCAACAGTCGCCTTGTTTCGGAGGTGATCCATTCTAGCCAGAATTTGGCCTTGCCGCGTGGCCAAGGTCTCCATCGGACTGAGAAAGATCTGGTCCATCTTCCTCAAGAAAATAAGTTTTCTTCCACAGAGCGGTGAGGCGCGCTTGCACCGTCTCCGCATCTGGCTCGGGAGGTCGAGGTGGAAGAGGCCCTGGAGGCTGGTCAAGGGAAAGCGAATGTAAGCTTGTCAGTCCTTCCTAGTACAGCAGCTTGAGCATAAGTAGCGCGCGCCTCCATGAGCGCTGCATATTCTTGGGTAGATGGGCAGGGCTCATGGGGCGCCAATCGGGCGCTGGGATAATGCTGAGCGAGACGGCCGCGGTACCAGCTGGCAAGAGCCTGTGCCTCATCCGAGCTAGGCAAGATCGACGACGACGGAAGGGGCCTAGCGCTTACGCATCATCATGTGGTGACTGGATATGCGGGCGTTTGCGAGAAGGAGGATGACTCTCGCTCACAGATGGGAAGGGGAAGTGGAGGGGGACATCGTACTGGGCCCGCTGGCCCGCCGCGCCGGACCCGAGCGGCGACGGGAGGCGGAGCAGGTAACGCAGGTGGTGGACTTGCGTCGGCCTTTGACCGTAGGAGCGGTTATGCTTTCAGGGGGCGGGACGGTGGGTTCTCGATCCTGGGCCCGGCTGCTTGCCCTTGTCCTGACCAGGAACAGCGGAGGGGACAGCGAGGCTGTTTGGCTCAGCATCCTTGGATGTGCGCCGCGCCAACACAATACGAGGACGTTTATTTGGACGCAAGGAAGGAGAGGGGTGGCAGAGCTGGGACTGGAGCGGGAAGTGCCGGCGACGAGGGTGAGGGGGCGAATAGCGAAGTTGGTGCTTCGGGCGCGGGCTGGGCATGCTGGCGGGCTGAGGAGCGGCGGCGAGAAGAGCGACGAGTCGAGCTGGTCGACATATCCGCCGAATCATCTTCCGCTGCCGAAGCAAAGCCGCGCCCAGGGTTAGAGAAAGCGAGCGCAGCGAGCTCGCGGTTTCGGCGGCGGTCCAGTCGCTCCGCCTTGCTCGGTTTAGCAGCAGGGGCGGCACAAGCGCGTCGGTGGGTGCGGGAGTGGAAGTTGTGGACGCAGAAGAGTAGGATTCGACGAGAACAGCGTCAGGCACGGGTCGTTCATCAGCACCGGCGTCGCGGTCGTCGGTGTTCGGACTGCAGGAACTTGCTGGTGAACGCTGGATGCTGCCCCCCCGTCCCCCGGCGGCGGAAGAGCCGGGGATGATGCTGGCATAGCGAGACCAGTTAGTGAACACGACAGGACCACACGCTGGTGGCAAGCGTCGAGAGCGTGGCGAGGTGCGTTTGCCTTCAGCTCGCGGTGGGGATGGTGGTGGTGGTGGCGGTGGCGCGTGCTGCCTCGGTGCTGCGTCAAGCTTCAAGGCCTGAGCCGCAGGCCTCAAGCTGTCCCCGTCTGTGACCTGCTGAACGGTCACGTGACGAGCGCGCTGCTTACGCCAGCGGATGATGACATCATGCAGCCACGGGCGCGGCGTGGCTGAGCGTGGCGCGTGAAGCTGTGGTTCGGACGGTTTTACTAACTTGGCGGTAGCCATGACTTCGGCGGGAATATGCTGGCTCACATGTCAATGCACAAGGTGTCCGAGGCAGGCCCAGATCAATCATCAAGGTTGCCCTCGCTGAACTCACTCTTCTTGGCCCGTATACACTTTGAGATACGGACAACGGCCTCTCTCTCCCTCATGGGGACGAGAAAGTGAAGGCAACCAGTAGCATCACCTCCCCCCTTGACTCTCTTCTTTTCGCTCTTGGAATGACGAACTCCAATCAGCACTCCCTTGAGCCTTTCAAATATACGCGTCAACTTGGCACTGTCCATAACGTTAAAAGATGTGGGTGCAAGTACAGTTTCAAAGGCATGAGACCCAAGACAGACGCAAATACACGACCATTCAAAAAGGTAACAAGGGGGCATCGTGGTCCTGCTGTCCATCGCGGACGTGTGAGACGTCCTAAGCGAACGATTGTAAAAGGGGTTAAGGGTGGGGGGTAACCAGTGAATAAAGTTTGGTCGAGGGAGAAGCGGATAGCAGGCAGGGTGCAGAGGGTAGCGCATTAGGAGGAGCACAGCGCGACAAACAATGCGTATAAGAGGCGCGAAGAGAAGGACATAATGATCTTGTGAATGAGCGGCGTAAAAATGTGTCCAGAATAATCTGGCCATCCTCAAGTTAAGGGCGTAGGCATCTTCATCTCTGGCGTCGGCGAGTACTCGAACATTTCTGGGCGGGGGAGTGGGCCGCCAAGTTCATCGGTAGCGGGGGTGATGGCAGGGGTGTACCTGGGCGGTGGGGCATCCTGGGAAGGTTGGCTGTCCTCGTCTTCGGGGGGCAAGTCGCCGCCATCCCAACAGCAGTTAAAACGGCAATCGCAGCATGTGCACCAGTCTTGCCGATCGTCGCTGCCAGGTGGGGTCAGTTACTGGGGCCGATAGAGACAAGGGGAGACATACAGTTGACACACCACGACATCCAGATGCCGGCGCAGAGACCTTCGCACACATCGGTCATAGTGAACAAAGAGGGGGGGACGAGAAAGAAGATAAAAGGGGGGTGAGAGAGGTGCCAGTCGTGATGGTGGACTTGGCCCTGGGTTGTACGTGAGATCAAAGATGGAGGTCCCTGCCAGTAGGAAGCTGCGGAGAGGGCAAAGGTTGGACGAACATTTAGTTCAACGGTGATCGAGTGGCCGGCGACCAATGATCGATGACTGGAGTGGCTATTGAACAATTGAATGCTGTGGTCGACCACGGTGCTACGCGAAGGGTGACAGGGTGACAGGGTGGCTTACCGGTTACCGGTTACCGGTTACCACCAGTCATGTGACTGGTGGCCAGACACAGCCCCTGTGCCCACCCTGGGTTAGCCGGTTATGGTGAAGCTAGTGAACGTTGAACGTTTGAACGTCGATGATGATGTGCCCAAGCTGAGCGAGCGCTGGCGCCTGTCTTTTTGTCTGCTATACGCCCAACATGTGGGCGCGGACATGACCACCACCAATTTTAAGTGCCGATTGGGAACTGACGAATGGGGCGTACTCCATACACTGTATCAAAAGGAGCCGGTGACCCACAGTGGCTCGCCTACCCCCCTAAAAGTTCTCAGCCTGAGTACAACAGCAGCAAAATGAAAATACCGTTCATCATCTTCTTCAGTCACAAAGAGGAAAAACAGTGAACATGATATGCTGTTAACGTATGCAACACTTCGCAGGTCACAGTCGCACCAGGTGAAACACGAGGGGGAATGATAAAAGCAGAAGCCACAAGGGGAGAAATTGAGAAAAGCAAATCATGTAGTGCTTCATATGCCACACACAATAAACAGATCGACCGTCGATGTGCATGTATATAGCCCCACTCTTAGAAGTAGAATGAAGCCATGCACAACAGGATAAAGATCTTTTCGAAGGTGTTAAGCCTGAAGCTTGTCTTGGTTGTGCATGTAGAAGCACCACAGCCCTTCAAGCATGCCGGGGAACCAGCCGCATATGGTGAGGATCACGTTGATCCAGAATTCGATGCCACACCCTCGGTAAGAATAAACACACCAATGGGAGGAATGACAAGGGTGATAAGCAGCTTATAGGAAGGGAAAATCATGATGTTAGCTCACCACCCTCATAGTACACGGGCCATCACTTCACCAATTAGGCCTTAGGTCCCACGAAAAGAGAATTCGACGAGACTCTCAGATTGACTCACAATGCCCCAATCGTAGGTTGAGTTGCACCATGGCAAAGAAAACGAGAAGAAAATAAAAGGGAAAGGTAGCGGTGTGGAGAGTAGACGGGTAGCGGAGGAGGTAAAGACGCAAAAAACGGACAACTACTTCCGGCAGATGAGAGTACTTATATATATGCCGGGTGCGGTGGGTCCGGCATAACATTGCTTGCGCCTCCCCCGGAGCAACAATGGCCAGCGACCGTAGTATTAGGGCACCGAGGCAGAGGCCGTATGCCCCATACTTTCACTGCTTCCACTAATAGAAAGGTGGTGCGACCGCGCAAGAGGTAGGACAGGAGGACGCGCGCTTATGCAGGCAGAGTGGCTTACCCGTGGCATTTCAACTCAGAACGAGTACTGTGGTCCTGACCCATTATAGTCAACTGCCGCCCACTCGCGCATAGATCCTCGCATGACGATCCTCAGCCTTCCTCAGCATCTCAGCGCAAGCCATGGCTTGTTCATCCACATTATCGATTGTCCGGGGCCCAACTATGATCAACGTTCAACCTCCCTTACTGCAGCTTCGATCCTTATAGTTACGTGTTAGTCATCCATGTCCCCCCCCCATCAGTCAGCATAGCATACCGCAGCATCCTTTCGTTTTGAGCATCTTTTGCGGTCATTAATGTTGCCACCCCCATCTTAGGGTACCGTAAGCCTGGGACTCATTCCTCATGCCTTTGAGTGCTCTCAGTTCCCGTCCTAGCGATGCTTCCTCCCCTCTAGTAGCAACGAGTCCTTGCATCTTTGAGTATAGTAGTGTACTGCCAAGGAAGCGTATACTTTCGGTCCACTCGCATTCTCCCGTCTTCCCCCCGACTCTCCCACAGGTGTTATGGTTCTGATTGAACTGCACCTTCAATTTGACACTTTGAAACTTGTGCTCAGTAACGGACACCATTGTGACCAGCATTTGATCACGATTCATTTCTAAAACGAGGGCAGAGAGTAGGGTTATTAATAATCGGGCAGAGCGCCCCCCTGCGTGCTGGTGACTCCGCACACGGCGAGTGTGTGGCCGTGCGGCCCAGCCAGCTTGGGCGGTGCCGGGGCGACCCGAGAAGGGGCGGCGAGAGCCAACCTGCCTTGGCCAGCTCCTCTGCCTCGACCGTCGTCTGTCCGTCCTCCATGTCGGCTCGCATGCTCTTCCCCCGCGTCACGCCTGCTGTGCGTCGGGTGGCTGTGCCTTCCCTCCGCACCTTTGCCACTGCCGCGCCCAGCACTCCGGTCACCAAGATCAGCGTCCTCGACAATGGCCTGACCATCGCGACCGAGGCCAACCCGGCGGCCAAGACGGCTACCGTCGGCGCCTGGATCGGCGCTGGCAGCCGTACCGACGCACCTACTGCCAGCGGCCTGGCCAACTTGTTCAGCCAGGTGGCCCTCCAGTGTATGTGTGCTGCCTGCGCCCTGTGCTCCATCTGCGAACTGAGCGACTGACCTTGCATTTGTCAGCTTCGGGGGCTGAGGTGGAGAAGCTGGGCTACAAGCTGGATGGATACACGTCGCGTGAGTGCACCGCGTTCTATGTCAAGACGTTGGGCGAGGACGCCACCAAGACGGTTGCGGCGCTGGCGGATGTGCTGCAGAAGCCCGATCTGAGTGAAGCTGCGTTCGAGGCGGAGCGTACCAAGGTGCTCCAGCTGCAGGAGGCCGACAAGCCAATCAAGGACATTGTCTTTGAGCATCTGTATGCCGTTGCCTTCCAGAAGCAGGCTCTTGGCCAGACCATTGAGGGCGACGAGTCGGTCAAGGAGCTGCTCCCGGGCCAGCTCAAGCTCTTCCAGGAGAAGTACATTGTTTCCGACAACACGACCCTCGTTGCCACGGGCGCTGTGAACCACGAGGAGTTGGTGAGTGAGGCGAAGAAGCTCTTCACTACTCTCCCCGTTTCCGACCCGCTGTTGTTGCCCAAGCCTACCGTGACCAAGTTCGTGGGCTCGGATGTGCGGATCCGTGACGATGCGTACCCCACGTGCAACTTTGCGATTGCGGTCGAGGGAGCCAGCTACAACAGCCCCGACTATGTCCCCTTGCTCGTGCTGCAAGCCATCCTGGGTAACTGGGATCGTTCTCTGGGTGCTTCGACGCTGCTGTCGAGCCGCTTGTCGTCGACTGTTGCTGAGAGCGAGTTGGCGATTTCGTACAACCACTTCAGCCACCTTCTCTGACACGGGGCTGTGGGGTGTCTATGTCGAGTCGGACCAGATTGAACGGCTGGACGACACGGCTCACTTTATCCTCAAGGAATGGCAACGCCAGAGCATTGCTCCCACCTTGATCGACGTGGAGCGTGCTAAAGCGCAACTCAAGGTCTCGCTGGCGCTCAACGAAGGTCTTCCCACCGGCTTGGCCGAGTCGATTGGTCACCAACTGGCCAGCACGGGCAACCGTGTCTCCCTGGAGCAGCTCAAGGCTAAGATTGACGAGGTGACTCCGGCTGTGATCAAGGCTACTGCGCTCAAGTACCTTTGGGACCGCGATGTTGCGATTGCTGCGTTTGGTCGGACTGAGGGTCTGTTCCCCTACGACCGCATCCGCGCCGACATGAGTTCCATGCTCTACTAATGGCTGGGCTTGGCCCCCACTTTGCTGCATGACAAGCGAATCAATCCACCAAAACGGAAGCCATCATCCACTCGTAGACTCGTTGGGAGCAGCAAAACGGCGTTAGTCAGTTGACACCCTTTGCCTCATCGAGGGGCCTGACGGGATCGTGCATCCATGGCCTTAGGTCAGGTAACCGCTAGTGAGGGCTAGAGGTTGGGCTCACATAAGAAGACTGAAGTACTCCACTCGACGTGTTCCTGCTGGCAGGCATCAGATCTCAGGCATAAGCAATCCAGCAAGGTATTCCAAAATCACCTGCCAAAGTCGGCTTGGTGCTCAAGATGGGCGACATTGTTCCATCGACTCTTGTGCCAGGCAAGAGCTGTCGGTGGCGAAGAATCGTGCCAGTGCAGATTGGCCAGTGGTCACGTTGACTGGACCTTAATCGGCCGGTCGGCCACCCGCTTGAGCCTGCGCCTGATCCATGACCGGAAACTGTACATGATTGATCTTCTCGTCTTGACATGGGACCGGCCAATTCGAGCACAGCTAAAACCGAGAACCGAGGAGAACGCTATGGAGCACGCCGGCTTTTTGCAGACCGGGCCAAAGACGGGTTTGGGGAAAAAACGTGGTCCCCGCGCCTGTACTGTGTGGGTCCGCCGGGGACTCTGACTGTGCGCCACTCCGCATTCTTCGCCCCCGCCTAGCCAGGCGATTCAGACGATGAAAATATCCTCCTCTCATTCGTTCCGAATCCCGCACGAGAGAGGCTGCCCAACTGCGACGTGTATGGGCCAGCAAGGTAGTAAAGGGTGGTCTATAGTTCCTTGGTCCCAGCCGTACCTTCTGCAAATGAATGGTTGCAACAGAGGCTCAATATTTCCATCGGTTCCCTTTCACTTGCCTGGGCCGGGGACAAGGCTGCGCACCGCTGCCCTTGGGAGTAAGCCCAGCGACATACCACTGATCCAGCTATTTGTTGGGAGCGATTCCAAGCCCAATACTTCTTTCGATTGTCACCTTCTCCCCAACGTGGAGATGGCCACTTTCTGTCACTGGGCGGTGCCATCGGTGCTCGAGCAGTGACTAGTGATGGGCCACAGGTTACCCCAGACGTAGCTGAGCCTGTCGCAGAGGACTTCGAATGGCCGGATCAGTGTCTTTGGTCTCTGTGCACCTTACGGAGGCTCTCTCCCCCAAAGCCCATTCGGGCAACTGCATCAACCTGGGCATGCATGCGGGGGACCCCTCGGTGAAAGGGGAGGAGGAGCGTTGCACTCAAAGCTGCTGCCCAACTCGATATTGGTGGCCCAGTGACGGCAAAGCGTGAAGAGTGAAGCCTATGGGGCCGTCGCATGGGGCCCAGGGCCCAAAGCGGGAGGCGCTTTTGTGTAGAGCTGATTGAAATGTTGCAATGGTTGAAGTGGTCCGTTCAATTTCCAGGTCACCGGTCGCTGGTCCTGAATGAGTGTGGCGCGTGAGGCGCTGCTAGGGCAATATTCGCCGCAGCAACCCTACTAGCTGGGCATCGAGGGAGTGTCAGGTCTTGGGTGCCACTGCGCCTGTTTGGGGATGCGAGCTGGCGTTCCCGTCCGAAGATGACGGTGGCGTGTGCTGATCGCTCGTTCTCACCATCTCTCTCCAAGATCGTCTTTACAGTACGTGGCCCATTCTCTCGCAGCGCGTCCGCCTGGCGGTCTGACAGGCGCCCGGGCCCGTTGATGAACGAAGGCCGCCTGCCCCGTCGACCCGCAGCTGCTTGCGCCCACCTGGCTCGCGACGTAGCTAACCGTCTTTCCTTTCCTTTGCGGTGCAGATGTCGACCCAAGTGTCCTCCTTCAAGCGTTTTGTCGAGGTGGGCCGCGTGGTGCTGATCAACGATGAAACGTCGCCGATCAACGGCAAGTTGGCGGTGATTGCCGAGATCATTGACGCCAACCGGGCGATCATTGACGGCCCCACCACTGGGTGGCGCGCCAGCCGTTCCAGTACAAGTACTTGATCCTGACCAAGTTTGTGGTCAAGGACCTGCCCCGCGCTGCGCGCTCCAAGGTGGTGAAGAAGTACTTTGAGAAGGCCGGTGTGGCGGAGAAGTGGGCGGCGAGCAACTGGGCCAAGACGCTGGCCGCTCGCGAGGCCAAGAAGTCAACGACCGACTTCCAGCGCTTTGAGATTACCCACCTCAAGCAGCAGCGGAGGAAGCTGCTGGCGAGGAGCTGAAGAAGACGGCGGCTTGGAGCAATGCAATGCAATGCATGCAACTCTTTCAATCGCGTCTTCCTCCCCTGCCCTCTCTGGGCCGCCATGGTCTTTTCCTGTCTTACTTGGCAGAGCCTTATTATGCACCTTGAGCGGGGGACGGCGGACTGTTCTACCCCTACCTCCTTACCTGGGCCTCCTCCTCGGGCTCGTCATGCGTTGCATGATCCCCTCTGTCGGCTTGACGCTGGACCGCGCACACTCGCCCTGGCCCCAGGCGGATGAAAAATCCATTGTCTTTATGGCGAACAAAGAAAGTGTTGGTTGGTAGATGAAGAATCCCTAAATGGGTCTGTTTGTTTGAAGCCAGTGCTTATAGAAATGGAATGAGCGAGGCGAATTCTAAAAGTGCGAGAACGAGTTCAACAACATATTGACAAGGCAGGCGCGCGGGGGAAAGGAAGGGGAAATGACGGTGTGGTCATTGTCTGTAAGGATGACGGGGGGGGGGGGAGAGTAACAGCAAGGCCCGACCGAATGCAGGCAGGAAAGACCAGGAGTAATCGAGCAAGCAGGCGAGGCGAGGCTCGGGACTTGGGGCCTTCCATCGAAGGTGGCCCCAGGACAAGGGAGAGTGACAACTTAGCTCAGCCTTTCGTTCACCCAGCCCACCACGAACGAATATGTGCGCCCAACCGCCCCTCCCGCAAGGGAACCGAGTGATTGCCGGAACCCACACGGCCGCATCAGCGGTGGTGAGCAGCGCCTCGTTATCTTGGTAGTTGGGGAGGAAGGGGAGTACTTTGCCCAGTCCGCTGGTTGTCGACCCACCGAGCAGGGTGACGGGGTCCGCAAAGGCCGCGCGCTGGATGTGCCAGTTTTGGACACAGCGGTAGTGAAGCAAGACGGCGAGAACGATGGCCGCGTGCCAGATTTGATGTGCATGGGCAATGTAATCAAACCGACCGGGGAAGTACGATTCGGGAAAGTGGGTGGCATAAAAGAGCAAGCCAGTGACATAGGCCACAATGCTAGGGGTGACGGGGGCAAGGTAGTGGATAGTGTTGGTCACACCATGGGCATACGCGGCATGCGCAATGGGCAAGACGGCAAAGCCGGCCAAGGTGACAAAGATGGCGATTCGGTATCCTTGTTGCGCCGTTCGTTGAACCAAGGGATAAAGGGCACAATCGTGCACACCACAGCCAAAAGGAAGGTGACTGTAACATATGCCCAGATAATGTTGGGCTGTTGGTAGAACAGGTTGTACACCACCGTCCACACGCTCGCCGAGATGAGCCAACCAATACCGGTGTAATCCACACAAGCAAACAGATTGAAGTAATGAAAGTCGGAGCAGCCGGCCATGACGTGCCAGCTGACGCTGAATGCCATGCACTCGATCGCTGCGCCCAGGTACACTAAGGAGATGATCTTGTCCATCGGTGTCGTTGCCGCGCCGGGCAAGTCAGAGGAAGAAGGGGCCGGGAAGAGCCAGGGGGCAGACAAGACCAAGGCGATGCCAAGCAGGTGGGACCAGACATTCAGAGTCTCGTTGTGCCACTCAAAGGTACTCTGAACGAGCTTAGGCCATCGTTTGACGGGGATGAAGCGATAGCCAGTAAGAATGTACTCATTGTTCCTCCACAGCATCGGCAGATCAGCATAGGTGATCAACCGTCTTCCCTCCGATGCCATGTCCAGAGCTGCATCGTAAATGCGCATCTCCAGCTCCTCAGCTTGGCCCTTGGCCCGCGACACGACCGCCCGGGCCCCTGTGCCCCACTCGGCCAAACGAACCTCGAGCGTCTTGGTTGCCTGCCCCGTGCGGGACAAGAGGGCCTCCATCTCTTGGCTCCACTCGCCCCCGACAGCTTCGGTTGCCGCATCAAGGTGGGTCTTGAGGCTGGCTAGAGCACTGCCAGCCTCAATGAGGAGCGAGCCGAAATATCTTGCACTTGCGACATGCTCGGCAACTTGGTCGACAGCCCGCCCGATTGGGAGCCACGTCCGGAGACCAGACAGGAGCAGACGCACTGATCCCGGGCGGCAACGAGGTGAGCTTGCAGCGCGGCTTTGGATACGTCCAGCTTGGCTGCTTCACATGGCAGAGAGAGGGAACCCAGGCTGCCTCCACAGAGGAGAGCCTGCCCAAACGCTATCCCTCCCCGACGCCAATGCGAGGAGCAGGCTGACGCAAATCCAGATCGTCTAGGCGATGGCGGTCGTTCGGTCAACAAGCGCCGGGCCGCTCTTTTCCCGCCCACCATGGAGAGAGGCAGCACGTCTCGCCGCCGAGCGCCAGGGAAACCGGTACAAAGCACCTGGCTGCCGGCGCTGGCACGAGTTGATCGTCGCTGCTGTCGTCGCACTGTCGTCGGTGGCAACGGGGAGGCAAAGCCGAGGTCGAGCGGGTCGGGGAGCCTTGTCTGGGCAAGCAGGGCGCGGATACCAGCCAGCGCGTCAAGGCGGCCACGTATCCGGAGCGGTCGGGCTCGGGCGACGAGAGAGAACGGCGATGAAGGGTGCCCATGGCGTGGAAAAGAAGGACGGTGGCGGGGGAGGCCTGAGGGTGGGCACCGTGGGGGGGGACCTACAGACCGTAAAGCGCCGACGGTTGGCTGGTTAAACAACAGCCCAGTCCCCCAGGGGCGCGTATGGGAAGTTTGGTGGTCGCTGATTGATTATCGGTGACCGGTGAGGTGGGTGATGCATGATGCGGCAGATGCGTGACATGTGATGCATGGTGCATGATGCATGATGTCGATGGCATAAGCACAATACTGGCTGGTTGCTGCTGCTGGACCGATGTGCTGATGCAGTGGGAGGCCGCCACGGGCGGCAAGAGGTTGGTAGCCGTGGGTACCAGTGGGTTATGCGCATGCACATGCGCAATCTTACACAGCGGGTGGGAGTGGCCTGGGGGCAGTGGCCCCGGAAGCGCGCGCGCTGGCAAGCACCAGGCGGCAGTGGCAAAACGAACAGCGGAGATGGCCCAGGGCCAGTGTGCGCCGCATGAAGCGGCGGCTGACTCTGGGCCAGGGCACGTGGAGCGTGGAGCACGGGGCCAGGGGCAGGGGGCGGGTGTGGTCTGGGGCAGCTGGGTTTTAGCTGGGAGCGGCGCGGAGCACGGAGCGCAGAGCTGGTTTCCTTGCAGGTTATCCGGTTATGCATTATGGCTGCCCTACCAGTAAGTAGACTTGGCAGGACTTGGCTCGGCAAACCAGCAGGCCGTCGCCCTACCAGCAACGCGTTACCGGTTAGGCCGGTTCAATAATCGATGTAATCCCTATCTCGTTCTAGCGCCTAGCATGCAACCACGCATCGCACATCGCATATCACATCTCACCTTCGCATTGGCACCGCCATCACCCTTCGAGGCCCCAGACTTTCGGGCCTCAGGAAGCCAGGCACTAGCCTTAGCGCTTAGCCCACGCTATCTCCAACCTCCTCAGGGCCCCAGACTGTCGCTTCAAGTTGGAAGCTTCAACTTCAACGTTCAACGTTCAACGTTCAACGTTCAACGTTCAACAGCTTCAGGCTCCAGTCACTCCTCCGGCGCAGGCCCTCGGTGCCAGACGAGGGTGGTCATGCACACGCTCATGCATCATGTGGACAGGGGTGGCCGGTGGACCAACACGACCCACTCCCCACAGACTGGCGGGATTCTATCTTGGGCACGGGGCGCAGCCCGCCCGCTTCGACGGGAGCGTGGGAGGGACGATGGGTTTGAACGCGACTGTGACATGTGACAAGTGATGCGTGATGCGTGTGATTAATTCAGGCCTCCCTCAGCTTCAGGAACCACTGGTGTGCTGGCTCAAGCGCTCAGCCCATAGTGAGTATTCAGACTGAATACTGAGTTAGTCAGTGGCCGGTGACCGGTGACTGGTACTGAGTACACTGAGTTACGGAGTGCGGATGCCCAATGATTAATGGGTGATTATCCATATGCGCTGATGTAGTGCTCAGGCATGATGATATCGATGATGCTGATGCACTGTTGTACTGGTTTCTGAATACGAGTGCTACTGATTGATTTATGATGGACGATGTGTGCAGGCCTTTGCCACTCCTTGTGACACTGGCGCGTACCACCGTATCCAATCCAATCGAGTTGTCCATTCATCCATGCTATGAATTCAAACGTTGAACTCTCGCTGCATGAGCTACTCTTGAAGCTTGAAGTTGAAGCTTGAAGCTTGACTAGGGCTGTGGGTACCGGGTATATAGGGCTGGGCGGGGGCGTTGAACCCAACGTTACGTTGAGCCGTAAGTTGAACGGCTTAGGCTGAGCGGCTGAGCGCGGTTGATCCTACCGCGCTGAGCGTGAGCCACTCTGACACACGCGCTGACATGCAGATTGATTGAGTTTTTTTGCGAGTGGATTTGGATTTGATATTTAGATCCGGATTCGAATCCAGATTTAGATTCAGTGCCTCGGTTCCATTCGAGCGCTGGAGCAGGGAAGTGAGGCTCACTCTTCCTGAGGCATGAGGGTAGGAGATGGTGGCGGTATTCACCCGAGGGACTTGAAGCGGACTGGCATAGAGACTTAGAGCTTAGGAGGGGAAAGACGTAGATAGCAAGAGTGGGTGTGGGGGCTAGCCATGTGACATGTGACACGTGACATGACCATGCGGGCTGGTGACCCGTGAGTTCCCCACTCAGACTGAGTACTACTGAGTACTGAGGAGTACCTGACTGAGTCACTGTAAGTGGCCTGCAGCGTGGGCGCCATTCCAATCTACCATGGATGTGCCCAGGAGGACATGATGTGTGCGTCGAGCGAACGTTCCAGGGGTTACTTGCTGTGGCACCTGAGCAGGTGTGGATGAGGGGCGAATGCGAAATCAGAGAGCAGTCCAACCGAGGCTCCCAACAAAAAGGCCCCCATCACAAGGGACGGTGGTACTGATGACGGTGCTCAGCGTCGGGCAGGGGGGAGGTCGTCAGGCCGTCGGGGGGCTTGGGCGGCAAGAAGATGTCGACGTTGATGGAGAGACGGAGGGATTGCAGTGTCTTGCATTTGCCTAAACGGTCCAGGGCGTGAAGGAGGAAATGTTGCTGGTCACAGTCGTATAGAGCCGCTTGGTGCCGCGGCGTAGAGCACATCAATTGAGAGAGCAAGAGTCGACGATGGTGGCATGGAGCACTCAGTAACTTCAATGTCGTGGCTTGACTCTCACGGACTCTACCAGATGGGGTACAGGTGAAGGACATCCGCCGGATAAAAGTCGGGGGTGTCCTGGAGGTCCTCGCGGGCCACGAGACGAGAGCTTTCATTGAATTTCTTGAAGGTGTTATCAGCGTTCATCTTCACCGCCTAGACGAAGCGCGCTAACAGCACAGTGTGCTGGGGAGGTATTATAGATTCGTGTCCTAGAAGGTGCCCATGGCCTTCAGGGCATCGTACTTGCTGCGCTCGGCAGCCTACCACCTGGCCCTACTCTCTTGACGCTATGGCGGCGCGTTTGTTCGGAGGAGCAAAAGGGGACGCCATGCGCAGGCTCGCCAACTGAGATGCACAGCCGGTGGTAGGTGGAACTTGCGCGTCCGCTTTCCAACGACCGCGTCGCGGGCCAAACCTGCAGCCCCCATCTGGCTTAGCTCAGGGTTCTCACGAGACAAGGGGTGGGGTGTGGGCTGTATCGGAACCGGAGGGCAGTTTGACCAGCACTGGCCAGTGGTGAGGGGGCAGTAGAGGTCAGGTGGTGGCCAAGAGAAACTGTGGGTTCATAGTGCTCAAAGCCGTGCCATTTTGTCAGATGTATAGTAGGGGGGTCCATAAACGCGGGAGTATTTAGTAGTGCGATGCAGGTATGCTATACTACAGTGGTGAAATGGTGAACTCTGTGGGCAGAGAGATTATGAGGCCTCAGCCTGAGGCCTGTGGGGCGTGGTGGTCAAACGGCAAGCGCCTAGTAGGCGCTGGGTGTCATGCATACCAAACCTCGTTCCAATTTCCATCAATTCTGCATCCCGTGCATCTCGCTTTTCCCTTTCCCTTACGGCTGTTCTCTGCCCGATGCCTCTTGTGTCCCCCACGAACGATATTGCATTTCCCCCGTCTCTGTGACATCAGGACCTTGGTCTCCCTCGCATATAGCCCGACTGTTACTGTCCCTTGGGGGGCAGTGGTGGAAGAGACGGATTCCTGACGTTCGGTAGCGAGGGGGGGGGCTAGGGCACTTGAGCGAAGGCGGGTAGCGAGAGGGTAATTGGTCTTCATTATTGATTACGCGTTGCGATCCATTAGATTATCGATGGCCAATGATTAATGAGAATTAATGAGGCCAATGAGGATTATTGAGTGTCGAGGAACCGAGACGGCGTGAAGCAGTAGGGCAGCCTCCAGCGTGTACACAGTGGCTTGCAATGCAGCGGCGGAGCGGCATGGCGCCAGTGTAGGGGCGACAGGGGGAAGTGAGGCGGTGACGCGTGACGGGGGAGGCGAGGCGACGCAGAGACTGGTGGTGGCGTGGTGCGCTGCGGGTGCTACTGCCACCACCGGTCGGGGAGTGGGTGCTAGTGACGCTAGTGACGAGCGTGTGACGAGCAGCAGCACCTGGTCGCCGCAAGCGGGGATCGAGGATCGGAGGGCTGTTGCCGCCGCAGCGGGTGGGCTGTCTTGGGGCACCCAGCACGGCGCCAGTCTTGGTTCCCCTGCCATTCAGACCGCCGGGCTGCCCACTGCCGTCCCTTGGCCTAACCACCATCCACCACCACCACCACCTCCTCCCGCTTCCTCCTCCTCGCCTCCTCCGCCTCCGCCTCTTCCCTCCTCCCCCCCCTCCCCCCCCTCCCCATTCCCCCACCTCCTCCTGCGCCAGCCTCCGCGGCACTTGTGCTGCTGCCCACCCGTCGTCTGTTTGCCTCGTCCGCCCCCCGCTCCGCTCCGCTCTCTGCCCCGATACCAGCCACCCGTGCCGCACGACCCGCATCCCCCCCGTGTCCCCCCACCCACATGTCCGACCGCGCCGCTCTCCACGCCAGCCTGGCCACTGCCGGCATTCCGGCACCCCCCGAGTACGCTGCCTACGCTGGCCACCCGCCGCCCGCCGACGCATACGGCTACGCCTCCCTTGAACGCCATCTCGCCGCTCTCCAACTCACCGCGCCCGAATCGCGCGGGCACACACTCCCCGCTCACCACGGCTTCCAGCACGCCCAGCCCTGTCTCCGCCTCAGCACCCGCCCCCGTTCCAGCACCAGTACCACCACCACGCATCCCACCCATCTCCGCACCGCGACTATGCCCCACAGCAGCAAGAGCAACACCTTCAACTCCAGCTGCGTCAGCGCGCCGAACTGGCACGCCTCATGATGATCAAACAGCAGCAACAGCAGCAGCAGCAGCAACAACAACAACACAGCAGCAACTCGTCCAGCAACGCCTTCTCGACCAACGCACCCAGCACTATCTCCAACTCCAACAACTGCAGCAGCTTCGTCTCGAGGAGGAGGCGCAGCAGCGTGCCTATCAGCAGCAACTCCGTCTCGAGGAGGAGGCGCAGCAGCTTGCCTACCAACAGCAGCTCCGTCTCGAGGAGGAGGTTCAGCAGCGTGCTTATCAGCAGCACCGCCTGCGCTTGCTCGAGCAGGAGAAGGTTCGGCAGCAGATGCAGCAACAGCAGCAGCAGCAGCAACGCTTGTATGAGTACCATCGCCGCATCCACCTCGCTAATGTAGAAGCCCACCGGCAACAGCAGCAACACGATCCACTTCTTTTCCCAGCTGCCCAACTTAATGACCGCACCCCCAGCCGCAGCAGTGGTCGCCCACTGTCTATGACCCTATTAATGTCGAACCGACACCTGCCAGCCCCTAGCCCCGCCCTACGACCAGCACTTTGATCGATCCCCCGCCACTCTGTGGCAAGAAACCGACCCTGGTCTCGCTGTGGCCGGTTCCTCTGTCCCAGCCGACCCCATCTCTATCAGTTCCCCCCCCAAGCCCCAACAGACTGGGCTGCACTCGCCGCCTGCCAGCGTGACGGACCGGAGCGCATCTCCGCCGCAAGGATCAATCTCGACCGCCTCGTCGCAGGCCGCTACTGGGACCCCACCCACCCCACCCTCCCCCCTAGCGCAAGCGACGCCCGCGGGAGGAGCGAGCAAGCAACGTGCTGTCGCCTTGGCGGACCGGGTGGCGTCCTGGCGTGCATCGAGCGTCAAGGCGCCCGAGCCGGCCGCCGGGCAAGACCTCCCAGGCACAGCACCGGTGCGCCTGGCGCCATTGCGTGCACGTGCGCGTGGGTCGATGGCCGTGACGCGGATGCCGGTGCGGCAGCCACGCGGTCCTCCGACCGAGTCGCAGCAAATGGAGAAACAAAACTTCCTCACCCGTCGCTGCCCTGCCATACTGCCCTCGACCTCTACCTCTTCCTCTGCCTCTTCCTCTGTTGAATCTGCCTAACTCTCCCACTTGCTTGAGGCTAGGGCTACGCGCTAAGTCCTTGGTGGTGGTGGGGTGGGTTGGCCCATACGATGATGGTGGAGATTTGACCTTGTTGTCTACTTTTTTTTTTCCTTGGTACATATCCCTTTGCCCCGAACCGATCCAACGTCCAACCCTCTGTCTTCGCCGCATTTTGTGTTTCCGTTCCCGTCGGCTCTGAGGCCGTTGCTCATCATGAGCCCTCCTGCAACCCTCTCGTTTCCGCTTTGGTTCTTTTTCTTCCCCTCGCACTCAAACCATGGATCTTGTTTGCACGAATGTTCTACAGATGTCTGACGGTCTCAGGAGAAAGGTTGGATGAACGTGAAGGTTCCCATTGGCTGTGCATTGTACAAAACAAATAGACGCAAGTCTTGTGTCCCAGCTTCAACGTGGGGTCAGTCACAGTAGGCAACATATATACATGCTGAGGGGGGCGAAAAAGAGGGACGGCACTGTGAAGACGACGGCTGAAGCGAAAAAACATAGTTGGTTTACCGTCTCTTGGCCGGTCGCGGAGGCAGTGGAGGAAGAGAAGCTGGCGTGCGCACTTTAAGAGAGGTAGCCAAACGAGGGCAACCACAACGGCGATCCCAGCAGCAAGCAGCAGAAAGGAGCCGGCCCAGCGGTCCGAGGCTGCAGTTAGCTTATACAACCACGAAAACGCCATGGGAGAAGCAATCGAGCCCAACGCTTCATTGAACACCGAGAGCGCTCCAAACATGGCGCCTGTGTGGGCAGGGTCATGCATCAGCCTCACCAACAGCGACGATAGCGTTGCGCCAAAGCCCCCCCCAAACGCCGTGAGGGCACCCCAAAAAATCACCGCGGTCAACGTGCGCGACTCAAAGAGACCCACATGCGCCACGCTCCAGACCAAGATGGTGGCCAGCGCCAGACGATAATCAAACCGACCATCCTGGATCGCACCCAGATGTTTCTCCCGCAGTGTCCACGCCCGCTCCACCATCTCCTCCGAACGCGTAAAGGGTGGGACGGAAGGTGCCTGCTCGTCGCTGTCTTCGTTGTCGTGATCCGATAGGGAAGCAAGACGACCATTCTCATCCAACAAATTGCCTTGACCGCCATTGTCTTGGGCAGACTAATGCGCTCCTTTTCCTTTTTTGTCCGATCGAGATGATCAGAGGCAAGACGAGACCCAGGGCGACGACATGGAGGACAGCGGAACCAGAGATAAAAGGACCGATGTCTGATGCGGCCAAATGGAAGAGTTGTTGGAGATAGAAAAGAGAGATGGAGGCGCTACCGGTGGAGACGCTGTTGAGGATCAGTATAGCCATCGCAACGATGGTTACATTCCAATCCCGTCCACCCATCGGGCCATGACCTGGATGGGAGATGGAGATATGTGACCGGCTCGAGTGATGGTGTAGCTTTGGCCCAGGAGAGGGCGGCGGGGAGGACGTGCTGCTAGTCGCCCCATACCCGCTTGCTTCGTTACCGTGTCCATTCATCAAGCTTTCCCTCTCGCTCCCGACATCCTCCTCGTGCTCGTCCGAGTCGATACCTTGTGCTTTGGGGAACAAAACCATCAGGGTAGCCACCACAGGTGCCCAGTAGAACAACACGTAGGCCTTAGCCCGTTCCGACCAAGTCTTGGCCGACACCAAGGCATCTTTCAGCTTCTCCGATCGAGCTCGTGCTTGTTCTGTATACACATCCCGCGCTTCTTTGAGTCCCGAAGGGGGGCGGGAAGCGGGGATGAGAGCGTTCCATAGACAAGCGCGAATAAGCTTATAAGGAAACCAGCAAACAGGACTGGTGTCAACTCGCCTCCCGACCATCTGATGATTAACGAGGACAGGTAGGGAGCGACGATGATCCCGACGTAAGAGATGCTCTTGCACATCGCGTACGCTTGCGACCGGTTGGCCGAGGTGGAGGTGTCGGCGATGTAGCTGCTGGGCACAGCGTCGCTCAACGTCTCCTCCCCCTAGGCCACCTACGAGGGAGATAACATAGAGAAAGTTGCGTTGCCAATTTGGAAGCAAGCGAGGAAGAAGCGATGCGATAAGGGCGATCGATATGCAAGCGATGTTGGCCGCCATCATCACGGCCAGGGGCAATTTGCGCCCATATTGGTCGCCTAACCGGGACCAAACCCCGGTGGTGCTCATTGCGAGGATTCCTGAGATGATACTCATACGTACTTGGAACGCAGCCGCCTCGGCCAAGACAGCAGGGGAGCGACACACGTCCTGATCGTGCCTCACTCCTGCCCCACTCATCGGCCCAGGGTTTCCGACAGTCTCTTCGCACACCATTTGGTTCACCAACAAAATCATGACGGGGGCAAACATGGCGAGGGAAAAGGCGTTCAAAAAGATCAGGGGGTGGATCCACCACGGCGACGGCGGCGGTACCAGGGCATGAGTTTGGACCAGGAAAGATGCTGGTCCTCGTTTAGCTCTTCATCAGCCTGTTCGGCCATGGCGATGGCAGCGGTAGCGGAAGCATTGTCATCGACCAGCAGTACGTTTTCGGGTCCGTTCTCGATCATGATGGCGGGCTGGTCCGGTTGGAGCACTCACTCAAAGGTGCGCCAGTGCGGAAGGAAGATACTGGGTGAATCGGGGTTGTGAGAAAAGGAACGTGGGGAAGAAGCGAGTACTACTAAGGATGCGCACTGGCTGCCCCTGATATACGCTTTTTGCTGATGGGGCGGGCACAATCTTGACGGACGTGGCGAACGTTAAGCGCACCGTGTAACCATACTACATGGCTAATCGAAATTTCTGGTGCACAATCTTGTGGGCCTTGCCCACCTTGAATTTCGTACGTAGGCCTCACATATCTATCCGGAACCTTGTTACCGGCATTTTCGATTAGCTATGTATGACCTGGCTATAGTGACTAGTGTCGATCATTGCACCTACTACTGAGCGACCGAGAAGACATACGACCAACGACCATTAACATCGATCGTACATGCATTATCGACATCTTCTCCTGCAGGCAGGTCGATAAGCCCAAAAAATAAAAAAAAGAGTGCAGTTGCACATGTGTGCCTCCGTCGTAGTTGTGGCTGCGCAGTCGACGCTGCGAGAAGCCTGTGAGGCGTAGGGGAAACTATAGCTGCGACAAGCGTCAGCGTGAGCTATTAAATAGCTGCCCGCTGTCCTAGCTCGGGTCACTATAGGTCACTACTATAGTCACTAGCCACACTAGCGGACTACCAGTCGATCGTCACATGTCACATGTCACATGCTTGCCACCTTGGGCCCCGTGGGTCACATCTGCATCACATCACACAGGCCACATGCACAGTCGATGATCTCATCATCATGCACATGTGCGGCCTCGGGCCCATGATGTGCACGACTGCCGTGACCGCACCGGCCAAACCTGCCTCGGCCTCATCAGCATGTGGAAGCTGGAAGACTGTCCGTCACCATATCTATCTGCCTCTTCGCCCTTCGCCTCAGGGCCTAAGGGCCTAAGGGCCTCGACGTCTCGACGTTTCAACGCCTCAACCCTCAACCGGCCGGCACTCTCCTGCTTATATCAATGTTTAACACGTTCCAACTCAAATGAGCGTACAGGTAGAGTCGATGGGGCTAAAAGTCTCGGTGAGCGCGGAGCAAAGCGGCGAATGAATTGGAGGAATCGTCTTCAGTTTACTCCAGCACGCATTTGCAACCTGGTCAAGTCGTCATCCGCACGCGAGTGGGGGAGAAGGTGCGGATACGTGGGGTGATATGATCAGAAGGCCATTCCATGCGCGGCCAAAGAGGCCAACGTGACCTCGTTGTGCAACAGCAGCAATGATTGGGATAGAATTAGGCTCCAACAGGGTATCATATCCGACCAAGGCGGCAGTGAGCGCATCAGGCAGAACAGGCGCGAGTTCCTCTTCCGCGCCACCTCCTCCAAACGTTCAGCAAGCGCTGCCTTGGCTTTCTCCTTGTCCGCAGACTCTTGATGCATGCGCGACTCGTAGTCAATTTGCTTCTGATGGGCGGAGGAGCGCTCCTGCTAGCTCGCTCGACGCGGCTTCCAACATCGCACGCGTTTCGCGCACCTCCTCGTGCATCTGGTCCCGCTCCCGTGTCACCTCCCCTAGCTGCACGCGAGCCTTGCGCAAGTTGCGGTCCGAGTCGTTCAGCGCCATCTCGAGCGTGGATGCCAGTTCAATGTTGGCTTGTAAGTCCGCCTCGCAATGAATGAGTTTTCGCGCAACTGCGCCATGTCAGCCCGTGTCTTCTGCAGTTCTTCATCTTTCTCCGTCGTCATCACCGCGTCGCGTCACTGACGACACTGGGATGGGTATTGCCCCCCACGAGGGTGCTCGCTGACATCCGGGTTAATTCCTCTTCCGAAAGGGGTATGCTTGAACGGCGGACCAAAGTAGAAAGCTTGGCTTGCACGTCGTTCAAGGTGCGTTTCAGCTCGTCCGACTCTGGACCCAACCCAGAATCGTTACCAGCCTGCTGGGCCAACTGCTCCACCTGCTGACCTAGCTCAACACTGAGCTCATGCAGTGAGGACCGCTCCGTCACCAACTGATCCAATTGACCTTGGAGTGTCTTGACCTTAGCGTCTTGCGAGGCAATCAGCTCATCGCGCTCCTGTTCGGCTTCCATTCGAATCTCCTCGGCCGTGGTAAGATCCATTTCTTCTTTCTTATCGGTGACGGTCGTATCTGCCACGTCGACCTCATCAGTTGATCCCGTCTGGGACAGCTGGCGCCGAGCCCGCTCAGACAAGATCAATTCGCGCGTCGAACCAATGCGAGCCAGTTCCTCCTTGTGAGCCTCTTTTAGCGCTTCCATTTCGGCCAACAGGTTTGCCTTGGTTTGCTCGGCTTCCTCCTGGAGACGTTTGTGCTCTTCCTCCGCCTCCTGGGCTTGGCGAATTAACTGGGCATGCGATTGACGCAGCCGTACTAGCTCAGCATCAGCCGCATCCGTCGCCGTTGACGAATTGGCAGTAGGAGCCTCGGCCTCCGGCTCCGTTCCAGACAAGCCGCCCAGAGTCAGGGGTTCGGCCGGAATGGCCTCGACGGGCTGGCGTCCTCAGAGACCAAGTCTTCCGACGGAGGGAGGGGCAAGCCCGTAGCTGCAGGGGGATGAAAGGAGCGCTTGGCCTCGAGAGAAGGGGTGACGTAGTTCGATTCGACGCCCGACACGACGGTCGAAGGACAGGTAAGGGCACAGGGATCGTGAGCGCATCCTCTGCTGGTTGATCATGTAGCGCCGTTGGGGGGATGAGTGCACGCAAACGTCCATCTGGTCTTGATGCATCGCTTCTTGGCGAGCCATTTGTTGAAGTAGCTCTTGGACTTGACTTGCCTGGTCGGGCTCCTGCCCGGAAGGGGCTGAAGCAGGAACGACAGGGGCAGAAGCTGTGGTGGCAGGGGAGTCCCGGGAGGCAGAGAGAGCCAATAGCTCCTCATCCCTCTCCCGCAGTGCCTTGAAGCTGGTTCACTTCCTTCTCCAACGACAAACTTTGCGCTCCAACGCTCGCTACTCTCCTCTGGAGGTGGTAAGATGCCCATTGACCCATTCCCAGGCCGGGTGGGGAGCCTAACACCACCCCTGACCCTGCGCCAGGGAAGGCGATGCTCGCTGCGCGTGAATGGGATGCCAATGACAACGGACGGCGAGACGCAAAGCTCTGCGTGCGTACATGCTTCGTGTCGTTCGTATCGCGCATTCCGGGGTCGAATTGGCAGGCTTATACTGGAGCGAGGATACTCCGGCGATTCCGCATCGTACTGTCTCTCCGAGCCTGTCCAGCAGACGACGACGGCCCGGAGAGGGAGGCGAGCGAGGATGTCCGGCTTCTTGACCCCGGACTGAAGTCCATGTCGTCCTGAGCGCTATAAGTCGAAGAGGCACTCACTCTTCTCCCTCGTACACCGGAAGTCCGACTCCCCGGCCGAAACGTTCGAGGGTCCCCAGTCGATCCGCCGCCTCACGATCCGCCGTCGTCGGGCATCCAACTCTTCCATCTCGTCTCCCAAGGGCTTGGACAAGGTTGACAAACGCTCAAGCTCGGCTTTCGCTTCTAGGTACTTCGAATGCGCCGTGGCTTGCTCGGCTAGGGCTTGGGCATGGCTGTCCCGCAATTTCATCAGTTCCTCCTCCTTGCCTTCAGTTCATGCAACTTGGTTTCCTGTTCTTGCAACCCAGATTCCAACTCCTTTACACGCTCTTGAGCGGATGCCAGGTCAGCTTGGGTGCGAGCGAGCTCTGATTGAGCCTTTTCCTGGGCGGCTGGGATGCAGCTGTCTGAAGCTCGAGCGTCTTGGTCTTTTCCGCTAGCTGATCTTTGAGCGCCGACATCTCTTCTCCTGGATCCGGGCGCGTTCTGCATCGTAGTCCTTTTGAAGAGCCGTCATAGCAGTGGCCGTAGCCACCGCGGCCGCAGAAGCAACTTCAGAGGCTTGAGATTCTTTCTCCCGAGAGTGTGTAGACTGAAGCTCGGCAAGTTGTTCTTCAAGGTCCTTAAGCTGGCTCTCCTTGGCTTGGAGCTCGCTGTGGAGCGACTCAAGCTCCTCTAATGGCACGGGATCAACGCTCTTGTCTGTAGACGAATCGAGACGAGCCTCGAGGGAGGCCAGCTTAGCATCTCGCTCTTGCGCCTCCGTTCCAACTCCTCCACTCTTGCCGTTGCTTCAGCCAGCTCCGTGTCCGAGGTCAGCAGACGGCTCTCGAGTTCAGCAATATACGCTTCCGCTGCCTCCTCGCCTTCTTCATCTTGGCTAGCTCTTGGCGCAAGTCTCCTGCGACAGACTTGTCCAGCGTTGACTGTTCGAGGTGCGACGAGATTTTGGTCTCTAGCTCGTCAGCGTACCGTGCAGCACTCGTCTCGCCCTCGGCGACCTGCCCGAGGCGGGAACGTAGGTCGGCAATGATTTCCTCCTTGGACGCCAACTGGGCCCTGGCCCTGTGAAGCTCATCGTCTTGCTCGACAATCTTGATCTCATGCTCGTTGACAATATCTTCGGCATGGGCCAAGGCAGCCTTCATCAAATTGATCTGACCCTCGAGCACATCAATCGCCTTTTCATACTCGACAATGATCGGTTCAGCAGCAGTGAGAAATTCTTGGTTACTCTGACCCGACGAAGCTCGAACCGCCTGTCCAGGCTGGTCTTCTGCGCTTGAGCTTGGGCCAATTCCTGAGCCAATCGACTAAGGCGCTCTTGCTGGGCACGAATGACGCTTTGGGCATGTTGGGCTGCATCCTTGGCAGCAATGCCTTGGAGAGCGCCTCCACCATCACCTGAGCTCGAGCCGGAAGAAGAGCCTCGGACTGCAAGCTCTTTCCGAAGTTTGGTCACTTGGCCTTGTAGATAAGTCAAGTCATCCCACCTACTTCGTGTTCCGTAATCTCGGCCTTGTTCTTGATGTTACGTGCCCGATTGGCGTATTGGAGAGTGTTGACCGTCTCGGACGTTGTATTCGGTTGGGGACACACGCAATCATCAGTGTATGCGCGTTGCCACCCAGACTGTCTTGCAACAGGCGAGTCAATTTGCTGTCACGATACGGGATATGGGTCGTTCGCCGCGCCTTGGCCGGATCGCCGAGGGCACTGATCACATTGCCCAATGCATGGAGGCCCGAATTGATCGAGATGCCTTCCTTGGCCCGATCACCTGTAGCGTTGGTCCGCTTGAGCTGGCAGAGTATTAGGTTAGTTCTGATCGAAACAATCGTTTGGCCAACATACCCGTTCTGAACCAGCTAGATCGACGAAGTGGAATTGCTGACAATCGTTGTACTTTCCCCTTCGTCTGCCATGTCCATGGAACTACCAGGACGCAATGCCTGGCGCTGCTGGCGGGAAGGGGTACACGGCCACCCAAGGAAGAGCCGGGGCGAGGAATGCCGAGGGACTTGCGCGGTGTGCTGGGCGTGGCGCGCCCGTTGGTGGAGCGCCGGTGGGTGAGAGTAAGGGAAAAGATAGCGTGGGAACGAGATGATTGCTCATTCATGTCAGTTTCGATGTGCGTCGGGCCGCGGTACCAATGGCCAGGTAGGACATGACATCAGCCACTGACGAAACAGAAACCTCGCGGAGTCCAGACCAAATGATGTGGCCTTTATCCTCGCGAATTTGGACCAAGGGTTGGGAGCTGCCTCCATCAGCAAGGAGGTCAAGCAAGTCCTCGTTGTACAACTCAATGAACGAGACCTTGACCGTATAGTCGACCGTCCCCGCCGACGCTTGACGGCGACGATCAATGTCGCTAAAATGTCGGACACAGCGCGGGGGATAATGCCCGTAGACGGAGCCAGGGCAGCACCGATATAGTTCAGTTCCGCCGCAGCGGTTCCCATGGTATAAGACTTGCCACTGCTCGTCTGGCCATAGGCCAGAATGGTAGTGTTGTAGCCATCCACAAAAGAGGGAATCAAGATCGAACTGCCCGTTCGTACACATCCTCCTGATTGGCCTCTGGACCAAGAACGTAGTCGTATGCGAAGATCTGCTTCTTATCGCGTGACAGGCCGGGGGTCGCGGCATTCGGGCCGCCGTTGGGACCAGAGGAGGGGTCAACACTAACGCTGGAGGCACCTTGAGCGAAGATGACAGAGCGTTGCCATCGGGTGGGCATGGACGAAGCGTCCTGCGGGGTGATGGGGCGGATACGGAGCGCAACCTGGACCGAGGTGGGCATGGGGCTGGGCGGGCTAACAGAGAATGGGGGGGTCATGGGCGGCGGAGAGAGCTGGTCGCGCGCGGCAGAGCGGGGGGAATCGGCAGCGGTCGCGATAGGCGGAAGCGGTGAGCGGGTGCGCATGCTAGGCTTGGGTGTGGGTAAGCCGCCGAAGGACGAGCGTGGGAGAGAAGAGGCGGGGGTAGAGCGGCCGGAGCTCGAGAGGGGTGGGGGGGACTGGGCACCTGAGGCGGCCGAAATGGAGTGGCGCGGACGCGAAGAGGCGCCAGAGCTGGGGCCGCCACCAACGCCAAAGCCAAAGGCGGACGACCGCCGAGGCGTCGTCATGGATGGATGGAGGGTGGATGGGATGGGACGGAGTGGGACGGTGGAGGCGGTGATGTGGTGGAGCAGAGCCAAACACACTGTGGACCCTGCACGGCCAGGTGGCCAGCTGCGCGAGCTGCGCCATCGCATCACGTGATGCTGCTTCCAGCCCAGTCTCCCATGCAGGCGATGACCTCGCTGAGCGCTGACCGGGATCGATGAGCTCCCCGCGAGTCTCAGTCACCCTTTCGGACAGACAAACAAGGGAGACTTGAAACTAGAAGAGGTCACATGGCTACAGCGGAACACAGGTGTTGCACCGATTTGCATCATCATCCAGGCGACACGTGGAAGGGGCGCCGCCAGTAAAGTACTTTTATCTTCCGCTCGCCAACAGGTCGCCACTGTCAGCACCAGCCCCCCCCCCCCTCCCCCTCTTCCCGCAACACCACCATCAATATCGCTCTGCGCCATGGCCAAACCCGCTCGCTCTCTAAGCCAAAAAAATATCCATCCATGGCTGCTTGGACTCCTCCGGGCGCCGATCCCAACACGGCAACTCGCGCTTGCGCACGCTCCTCATCATCCTGGCCGTATGCACCGCCTTGCTTCTTGGCTTCATGCACGGCGAGCCTGGGTACGCCGCTCTGCCACTACATCATCGGTTGGCGCTCCATTGATGGATTCTTCCTCTTTTGCCTCGCTACTTGGCATGACCCCAAAACCCAAGCAAGACGAATGGGACCCGGACGACCCCTACCGCCCTCTTACAACAGAGGAGATCAAGTCCTTCTCCATGAGTGACATCCAAAGCATGTTCGATTTTATCCAGTCTGAAGTTGACTTTGATCAAGTCCCTGCCACCACTCCTGAGTCCGAGGAGGAAAGCACCAAGGAACGGGCGACTCGGTTCGGTCGCTTGCGCGCAGCAATGGGCGGAGCCGATGGTGCACGCGATGTTTCGTCAGAGGATCTATAATATGCATCCCACGCAGGAGATGGTGCTGTCGTCCTACACCTAAACATGACGCTTGCCCAAGTTCGACTGCATTGAATACGTCGAGTGTCGCTATATCCCTCTTGGGTTTTCTGGCTTTTTGTATCTACTACTGATGTCATTGAAGGGCCGCATGGGTGATGAAAGTCATCTTCTGAAACCCATTTGAGCCGCGCAAATGGCCACGGCGAAGGTGCTATCTACAGCCCCCAACTATGAGAAACGAAGGGCATCGTAACAATTGATTCGTATATCACTCAGTCCGTGGAGAGAGATGGGGTTTGGGGGCGGGAAAGCAATTAGTATTCCCCTGCAAGTGCCCCCGCCTGAAGTATCGTCTACATCCGCTTACCGTATCATTAAACTCACCGGCGCTCGGCTATCCTTCTCACTCCATATATCTCCACCACGTCGGCCATCATTCTTTGACCCCTGCCACCACTTTTTCCATCTGTTGGAGCCGCCGCCAAACCACATATCGACATTCTCTCCTCCTTTTAGCCACATGCTGCCGTGCTGCCAGCGCACACAAATCCGCAAGTTGCCTTTTGTCGTCGGTGCACCAACAGTGCTGGTCGACAGGATTGCTGGTAGATTGGATGTGCGCTTATGTGGAGGGGCGGTACGTCTTAATACTGTCCATGTGGCTCATCATCTCTTCGAGGACGCTTAACATAATGCTGATAACTATATCTCTATAGACCAGTCAAACCATACTTTCAAAGTCGCGAATGATCTTGTAAATGCCAAACATGCCACAACCAAAAGGTTCCAAGATGGACAAAACGAGTAAAGCGCCCACATCACATGCGATCCGGACGAGGGATCTCATCGCCACAACGGCAATGCACCATTGCGTGCACGGCTGCACACGCCAAGGTAGGCATGCCCGTGGTTCGTTTTTTCAAAAGAGTTTTCTTTGTATTTTGTTGGAGACGGTCGAGAAAGGGGTCATACACCACAACAAGTGAGGGCGAACAAGTGAAACGAAAAACACAGACCTCACAATGATTCGGGAGCCCAGCGCGAAGCATTTGTGCCCAGTGCAAAGCTGGGGCTGGTTCCAATGCTGAGATCGCTGGTCCGGGCGAGACGTTGGGGAGGGAGGTGGACCCTCGGAATCTCTGAGTTTGATTGGCTTGGCTCCGTCAGAACCTCTCGCGTTTGTTGTGGCTCAACCAGCAGAGCAAGCTTCTTCTTCAGATTGTTGCTGCGGTGAATGCCGCGGCTGCGGGTTTTGCTCCGGGGGCCCCGTCGAGGACGTTGGGTCGGAGTCAAACTTTCTTCTGAATGATCAGCTTGGTCATCGTCGGCCCGGACGTGGCGCTTGGGGATGTTAACAACAATCTCAGAGGTTGGCTCGAACAGCTCCAGAATCTCTGGCGTTTCCTGGTAGGCCTCCAGAGCAAGCATCTGCTTCAGATTGCTGCTGCGGTGAATGTCTGGGCTGCGGCTTTTGCCGCGGAAGCCCCGCCGAGTATGCGTTTTGGGAGTGGAATGCTCTTCTGAGTGATCGGCTTCGGCCTCAGTGCCATCCGTACTCTGGGTACTAATAGCGCAAGAAACCCCATCTTCGGTTTCCGTGCCATCGGTTTCCTGGGAGTCGGTCTCGGTACCTTGGTCTTCCTCCACCTCTCCATCGACACTGTGGTCTTCATCCACCACAGTCTCTTCACCCTCTTTGCCAGGAATAAGCTCCTGATGAGGGGGGGTACTTGGGGTGGGAACGAGAATCAGATCGTCTTCTCCAGTGTGGGAAAGGTTAGCCGTTGCAATGATAACGTTTTCCATCGCCTCATCATCTGCAGATTCAACAGGCGTGGGCATCACGGGAGCAGGAGAAGGTGGGCGATCAACCGGAACGAATGGCGTGCCACCGTTCTCTGCAGTGGGGTTCTTGATGGCTGTTTGGTCGGAGTTTTCCGACTCAGTTTGACGGGCACAGGGCTGAGCCCATCCAATCGAACGCAGCAAGGCAACTTCATCGGCCACATGCATGGGGTTCTTGTGTTTTTTGGGGAAGGGGGGCGGCCGTGACCATCTTGGGTGGAGTGTATTGGGGTTTGGAGCCAACGGGGCTGATAGCTTCAACAGACATGGAAGCAGACGAGTCCTCATCGGTCTGGACAGATGCCGTTTGGTTCGCCAACCCGGCTCGTTTCTCAGCCATCTCTTCCCGCTCCATCCGCTGCCGTTGGCTCTCATCATGAGTTCCTCCTTGTGGGCTTGACGCCGCTGGGCACGAAGCACCGTTCGCTCCGCCGGCTGGGGCTGGCCCGTGCGGCTAGACAAGGGGGAAGGTGCCGGTACGTCCAAATGAACCCGTCCCATTTTTCGCAGGATGAACTGCTTCGCTGGCTTGGTGTGGTGCTTGTCAAACTTACCCCGAACGGGTGTTGTGCGAACAGATGGAATCGGGGAACGAGGACTGGGCTGGATCGCAACTGCCTCTTCAGCAGTGGGTACAGGCTCGGGTTGAGCAGGGTCCATCGTAGTGGCAGGATCCTCAAGAATGGAAACCTTTTCCTCAAGATGAAGGGAATGCTCGTCAACTAGGGCATGCTCCTCAACAAGGGCTTGCTCCTCCACAAGGGCATGATCCTCAACAATGGGAGTATCCTTAAGAAGGAACGGCTCCTGAATGGAAGGGGTTTCTTGGGTCCCAAGAATGGTAGAGACCTCAAGAATGTTGGGAAGCTGCTCCAGCAGGATGGAGCTACGCTCCGCCACCGAAATGGCTAGTTCAACCACCGACCCTGCAAACTTGGCTACCGAGACGGCGAGCTCAAGCATCGGGAAGGCGAGCGCATCAGCCGTCAATGGGACGGCGAGCACATCAGCCAACGCGAAAGCGAGCTCAGCCAGAATGGTTCGAAGCTTGATAGTGGACGGTGAGTGAGCAGAAGAAGGCGAGGAACTTTTGCCGTATCGGGAGCCCCATGTTTGTTGGAGCAGGTTTTGACCGTGGCTGGAGGAGCGCGGTCATTCATGGAAACCTGAGCAACGTGGGCCTCAACGTGGGTGAGGTCTGGGGCGCGCGTGGGAAGGATGGTTGGTGGGAGCTTGGGCGATGCGTGGAAGAAACCATGTGGCACACCCCAGGCTGGCCTCCTAGCCCGACGCCAGGCAGAATGAGCAAAAACAAGAAAGGGTCAAAAACGGGGTGAACGATCGGGGGAAGCTCCGTGTCGTTCCAGTGTGACCGAAGCCAGTCGCTGGTAAGGATGACGGTGAACAAGTGCAAAACTCGATTGATATCGGTGGCTTGTCCATGCGCCCAGGCTGCCACCTCCGTGGGTGTGACGGGCAGGGCTGACTTGATTAAGCCAACCAAGGCCCAGACCATGTCGAGCGTGTCAATCATCATCACACGTAGTTCCACCCGGCCGCTGTCCATCCAGAACGACAGACAGAGCCAGAGGAATACCAGCAGGCCGGTCCGACGCGGGCCGACCGAGCCAGAAGGACTTCGATAACCATCGCCACCACCACGATGGCGAACAGGGTGAAAATGAGCGGCCAGTCGAGTGCGGCGAGATAGAAGGCGATCTTGTGTTTGCTCACCAGGAGGAGGTGCAGCCAGCAAATCGCGACGGTCTGTGCGGTGCGTTCAAGTTGGGCTGCGAGCATGATGGAGACAGGAAGCGTCCAGGTGCTCATGCTTGGGCGTGACGGGGGGCGAGGGTGGTGGGAGGGAGGAAGGGCACATCTGGGCCCCGTACTTATATATGCCCTGGGCGCACGAGCGCAAGTCATTAATGCCCATACATGTTGGCCACTATGCTGGATTTTATTGATGTTGGGCCTGTATTAATTCCCCCGTCAAAATGTCCAACGCAGTGGTGAGACATGGCACTGACACTGTCTCACCGGAAAGGGACAGACATCTGTTTCTCGTACAGCGTCTTTTAATTTTGGCAGTGCCCCCACTCGCGAGCGTAAAATAAAGTGTTACCGGGAGAACATTTTGATCCAGTGGTGCTACGACAACCTCCTGCACTCTTCGTCGTGTAGTGATCGTCTCCTCAAAAGTGCAGCAACGGTGTGAAGTTGTCCTGATCCATCTCCATTGGCATTGGGCCGATGTATAGCCTTGTGTTCAGTGGCCAGGGCTGATAAATGCGTGCGAACCCTGTGCCCTCCCTTTGCTCGCCTGGAAGGGAAGGGGGCAGCAATTAGGTAGAGGGAAGAGAGCGGCAAAAGAGACGATCGCGCCCGTCGCCACCCATCGCATCGCATCTCGTTTTGGTGTGGGGTATAGTGCCCTCTTCCTCAGCTTTGTGCGCCGGCCATCAGGGAAGGAGGACGCCATGTGCACTGGGCTGCAGCGCACCCTCCCACTGTTACCTCTTACGCTAGAAGATGACTAGTTGACTCATGGCTACAATTCTATACCCTCTTCGATCGTGCGGGATGGCGAGTTTTTGCCAATGGGGTCTGGCCGCGGACGGATCGTTGTATACGTGTGGCATCTTCTGAAGCTCTGAGATCTGAGATCTGACGCGTGAAGCTTGAAGCTAGACGCTTGAAGCACTGGGGCCATATGCGGCTCTACTGCCTGTGCACCAGGTGCACAACTACTGATGCATGATCTCTCCTCTCGTGTTCGGATTGATGCATATTTTCATGGTGATGCTGATGGCTGAGGCAGCGCTAACCGATGATCTCGATTACCCCGCACTCGGCTCCGTCCGGCTCCGTCCACAGCCTCATCGAGCAATCGAGCTTCGAACTCGAACATCATGCATCGTGCATCATGCATCATGCATCATGCATCATGCATCCTTGGTCACCAGTCACCGGTCACGCGGTCACGGTCACATGGTCGCACGCCGCATGTCACATGTCACATGTCACTAAGTACTAATCACCAATTGCGAGACGATACAACACGCATTGGACCAGTGTGCGGAGTTCGACGTTCATCCGTTGTGCAACATGTCGTACGGCTGAAGACAAGCGTTGCCTTTATATCGATCTCACTAGTCACTGCCTGCGTCCTGAAGCTCTGAAGGCCTGAGTAGCCTTAGCCCTTAGGGCCTTGGGCCTTATCGATTGATCTTATCATTGAGATCACTACCCTTTTCAAACTTCGAGCTAGTCGCTCCATTCAGTATTCAGTGTCTGATGTCACTTAGCTCCACTAGCTTCACCAGTCACTATTAGTTCCTAGTACCTATAGTACCTAGTAACAAGTACCTAGTAACAAGTAACTTCTCACTAGCGCGCTCACTACTGCCACCAGTCACTAGCCAGACCCCCTAGTCGACCACACCGGGACAGCACGCGCTGGTTTCAGTGGGGCGCCCGAGGGAGGCTGAGCTGAGCGCCCGGAGGACGCGGTGCGTCCAAGTGCAGGCGGATAATATAATGGTCACTATGCGTGTTCGGGGAGGCAAGGTGGCCCAGCCTGAATTCGAAGCAGCTGGAGGTCAGACATGCACAGGCGTCTTCCTTGGGCATAACATGTAACACGTAACAGTGCTTGACATGTGACGGTGGCGGCGGCGGCCCTGGGTGTATGTGCATCTCCCATCGCGCCTACCATGGCTTAAATTCGACCCCTATTTAAGTCCTTTTCAACTGAAGCGCTGAAGACAGACGGGCTAAAGCGCCTCCGCCAAGCCTCGAGTCTCCGAAATGGGAAGCACGCAGACGCCCGGCATCGGCGCTATCAACGAGCTCCCTCTATATCTGCCGCGCATGATATCCTTGCCTCCACCATCGGCACCAGGGAGCAGGTCCAAGTGGTAAAACAGGGAGATGAGGTGATGGAAGAGATGGTATCGAGTGCATGTTAGCAGGGCAGACAGTCCCCAGCCCGCCGCCGTGCCGCGGCAGCGGCCACAAGACGACAGCGGCCTGAGCGCCATAAAAATCGAGGTGGGTGCGAGAGAGAAAAGACGGGAAACGAGGTCATCCATCCAAGGGGGAAAGGAAAAGAACGGATGTAAACAGGACCAAAGCAACAAAACCATCAGAGGACAGCACTGTCAGTATAGCGAGCAGCTTTTCCCCCCACCTTTCCACCTCGCGCCCCATATCTCACAGTGTTTCCCCCTCCAGGCCCTCAAAAAATGGGTGCTCAGTCAAAAGCTGATATGCGGTCCAGCGCCGAGTGCAGTCCAGGTGCATGCACACCCGTGCCAGGTCCACGGCGGTATGGACGAGGCGCAAGTGCTGTTCCGCGTCCGGCACATCCGATGTATCTAAAAGATGCGGGTTCAGCAGCCCAATCCACTCGGGCACCCGTCGCGTAGGACTTTCGTCGATCGTCGGTACATTGCAGATAAACGTGCGGTTGTGCATGAGTGCCACCTGTTCCATTCGGCGCTTGCCAAAAATGGTACCCAACTCCATCAGCGCCTCAATATCGTCCACCGCATTGAACAGGGGAAGCGCTTGGTCAAAAAGCCCAACATGATCACCCCCACGGCCCAAATGTCAATCGCCACGGTCTGGTCCGGACATTTGAGCACCTCGGGCGCTCGAAACCCGCGCGTACCCGCCCGATTGGCACGCACCGACGGCCGCGTATCGTCCCGTAGGTACCCAGGCTGCGTAGTTCCGCCCCAAGCCATGGCAATGTTGGCCTGCATGTGCTGGCGCGGTTGCTGCTGAGCACTACGCGAGGTAGACGATGCTCCGCCTGCGCCTGAGCCGCCACCAGGCCCAGCGCCACCCGCAATGAGGCTCGAGGAGGCTGCGCTGCCCCGGCGGGCGGTAGGTGTGGATGAGGAGGCCTGAGCCAGCATGGCGCCGGGCAACAGGTGTGTTGAGTACGTGTCCGAATTGATGCGGGTAAGTCCGTGTGGGTGCTCGAGGCTGGGCTGCAAGTGGTGGCACTTCCCCCGCCACGAGTGAGGATCAAATATCTCGGCCAAGCCAAAGTCGCACAAGGTACCTGTGCCAGTGGCCGGGTTGTAGAGAAAGTTGCCGGGCTTGACGTCGCGATGCATCACGTTGCGTGTGGCACCAATGCAAGGCAGGCGGAAAGGAGCGAACGAAAGTAGTATCGTAGGTCGCTCAGGGGGATTTTGCGGAAAAAGTCACGAAAGTCGACGTGCCGCACATAGGGCATGACGGCAATCACTTGGTCTTCGCACCGCCACGCCGTAATCAAATGGGACACACATGGGCCACCGCGCAGGAGCGCGAGAATCTCGAGCTCATTGTAGATGCGACGTGGACTGCTGGTAAAAAGATGCGCTTCAGAGCCACGTAGACCGGCGCATGGGTGCGGTGGAAATAGTCGGCAGCACGCATGTACCTTGGTCGTGACTCCGATCTGGGTTGTACATGGTGCTCATCAAGCTCGGCCTGGTCAATATCCATGTGGGTGCACATGAGCGCCGGAAGAGCGCCAGGTGCCATAGAGCGAGCATAGGTCTCAATCCACTCTTTGTTGACGTACGAGTCGTTGTACATGTCCACCGCCTTGTACACCGAGCTGAACGTCCCTTCGCCCAGCTTGTCGACAATCAGATAGTGATCACGCAGACCGGCAATGTTGCGCTCCAGGTACTCTATCTCCTCACTGATGCGTGCCAGCTCGTCATCACTGCGATCGGCATGGTGCACGAGGCCCGCGATAGGAGGATCACTGCTCTGGAGGGGGGGATAGATGCGCTCCTGGGCGTAGGGGTCGTCTTGATCGTTGTGGTTGTTGTTGTTGTTTTCGTCGTCGTCGTCGCTGCGATGGCCTGTGGGAGGGGCGAGGACATCGGGGGATGCGGAAGCTCGAGCCAAGGCAGGGGAGGGGAGGGAGGGATCGGCAGAAACAGACATGACGTCTGGGTCGGGGGCGCTGCCAGCGCCAGGAGGATCAAGGGCGGCGTGGCCAGCGTAGGCATCGGCGGCGGAGACAACGGTGGGGGTGCGGGCGGACATGCTGGGGGGGCAGCATGCCGACGCGGAGGGAAGGGGAAGCGCAGGCCGAGGCAGCGCAGCGGACGCAGCAGCCAGCGGGGTGGCCATGGCCGGTCGGGGCAGAAGCGGGGGCAGAGGCAACCGGGGCGGGGCGGGGCGGCGGGTGGGCAGCAGACACCTCACGGGAGCAGAGTGTGTGCGTCCTGACGCGCTGGCGGTCCCCTCGGCGGGGGTTGCAGGCAGCGGCGAGATGCTGCGTGCCAGCCGAGCATGAGCATCTGCTCCCGCATAATCCCAGCGCCCGAAGACGGCTGTGGCGCAGCCAGCCGAGGCCAGCCGCGGCATCCGCCTCGCCCAGCCACACTGCCCCCCGGCCCGCCCGCCCCCCCCCCACCGCCACAAGCGGCGTGGCACACTGGGGCCACCAGCCAGCTAGCCCCCTGCCCCCCGGCTTTGCAACATTGCATTGGACCACACATGCTAGTAGATGCGCTCCTGAGATCTCAGTCTGAGTCGGAGAGGCCTCCGCTGTAGCTCGCGTCCGTGCGTTCTTGCGTCTCCATATCCCCTCTTCTCGTCGCGTCCTTCGCTGCCTGGCGCTTTTGCAGCCTCACGCTTCAAAACGCTCCTCGATGGGTCGGCCGGGCGCACGTTTGCATGATGCCGAGCGCTTGTAGTGCTGCATGGTGGTTCGCCCTCTGCCCAACAGAGGGCCCCTGCTCCACACGAAAAAACTGCTGAACCATCCACTCTATAATTGCCATCACGCGCGAAAGAGGCCAACACCAACCCTCCTGGCGAAACAACGGGGGCTATGGGCGAGCAAGCTGATCGATTAATAGGTGAACGTATGTGAACGTGGGCGTTCAGCTGAACGTTGCAGACAGAGAGGCAAGAACGGTTGTTTACCCTCTTGGTGGCATAGTACCCCCGCGTTGTCATCATGACCAGGGGCGGTGTCATAGTCGGGGGCTAAGGTGAGGGATACCAAAGTCGGGACTAGCCAAGGGATGATGTAGCAATCGTTCGTGGGAAAGAAGCAAGGGCACAGGTGCGAAGCGGAAGAACACAGGGAAGGAGCGAAACACTCGAAACGAAGAAATTGGAAAAGTGAGCGATATCAGCCAAACTAGTATAGGACAGGTGGGAACGGTTCTTGAGTGCGTCCCTTGCATATATTTGTGGGAGTCTCTCGGCGCATTTCACAGGCCCCAACATTCGAAGCAACTCTATCTCCCCCCGGCGTTCCACACAGGCGTTGGGGTTGTCTCGTGTCCCACCTTCCGGGGTGCACCTCCTCCTGAGATTGGACCGAATACATTGTTGAGACGTGTGGCCTACCTCTTCCTGATCCTCCGTAAGGGCCTGCGTGGCCGGCGCTATCCTCTCTTCTACTATATCATTTTTTGCAACCCTATGTCTCCTTTTCCTCTCTTCCATCAGCACCCACACGTTGATCGCTTTCTTTTTTGCTATAACAGCTGCCTTCCATTTCCCTATCGTATACGCGCGTCTTTTGCGGTCCTACACGCTGGCTTGATACTCCAAAAATTTGGTCTCTCTCTCTGGCCAGAGGAAAGAATTATGCCGCCACACCGTCGGTAACAATAACGCGAGTACAAAATCCGGGTAGACCCGCGCTATGTTGAGCTAGGTGGCTCTTGCTTTGGCCAATGTCCCTTCAGCTCCTCCTCAGGCCTAGGAGCGGAACGTTCCGCTGTTTCCCCTCTCCTGTTTTCCTCCTTGTCCCGCAGCTTAGCCCCTGATGGGGTCTCGCTGATTGATGTTCCTCTGTGGGCATTGCTGGTTGCCACACCACCACCACCAGTGCGCTTGCATCACCCTCGAGGATCATCAGGACTCCAGGTCTCATCATCCGGCGCTCCCAGCCACTTCTAGGAGCCTCAGCAGTCGTAGCTCTTCATCTTCCCTCTTCCACTCCCTCCTCCTCCTCCCTCTCCGCTACTCTCTACTATCTCTCACCAGCCATCAATATTCAATCCCTATCGTCTATTGGCCTCTCCTGTGCTTGAATGCCGTCTCGCATGGCATCGGGGTCCGGAGGTCACATCACTGTGTAGCATTCACTATTCAATATTCAAGCTCCTTTCAGAATTCTGGGGCTGCGGAGCTATTCAGCCGCTCAGGCCCAGGCGCTCAGGGCGTTTAAGGTACGAGGCGCGCCGGGATCGAGAGCACGGACTTGCGGCGACGAGGAGAGCCATCATGCATCAGCATCAGCCCGCTCACATGTCACATCTCACTGTGGCTTGCTGTCCGCCCAGCCAGCGCGCCAGTGTCCGCCACCCAACCCCGTGCGCTGTGCCGAGGAGAGTGGAAGACGCCGGGGCAGGTGGCCAGCACTATATATGCACAGGCTATTGCCTATGGCTGCTCCGCCCCCCCCCACCCGCCCAACACCGCATTTACTGAGTACACCTTTTTGCTGTTGATCGATACAACACGACCACCCACCCAACACTTATATCCGCCATGCAGCTTCCTCTCACGAACTCTGCTTTGTTCGCCGCTGCCTTCGCACTGGGGGTGGCCAAGGCTCGGCCCACGCCTCCGGCCCAACAGCTGAACACACGGGACAACAGCTTCTTCACCCCCATTGGCCCCTTCCCCATCGGACTCGATGACAAGTGGATCAAGGTGGAACAAGGGGTGTTGGACGTGACAGACAACTCGCATTCCCGCACCCACTTCCTCTTTACCCCGGTCGATTCCGACGTGTACGATGTGCACGGCACGATCAGCGGGTGGCAGGGATACTGGACCGAAACCTTTGGCTTCTTCTCGCCGGAACATGACACGAGCCAGTGCGTGGCGGGAGTGAGCAACACAACGCATGCCACCCACTTTACCGTTGGCCCATGCAACCATGACAACACGTCGGCTGAATTTGGCCTGCAACTCTTCCACCTCCTCAGCGGCTCTCAAGGGACAACCCCAGCCAAGCCCAGAACTTCACTACCGATTGGATTCCTTTTGGTGAGAAGGGAGAGACGCACCCGGATAACGAGAACGCATACGGCGGGAGCAAGCCTTTGAATGGCTGGCGCTTCTATACCCCCGGTCCTCGGATGGTGTGCGGTTGCAGGCCCAGCCCTTGGCCAATGGCGTTGGCTCTACGCTGCAATTCCTCAACAAAACGCTCTACAATGTTTAAAGTTGAACCTGGTTTTGGATACCCACTCTTTTTTCGCTTCTTCAAAACGCAACATTCTTGAGTTCTCTACTAGCCGCGTCGACCTGGTCGTCGCCGAGCCTTCAATAACTGTCCCTTCTTACAAAAACGTCGAGTTTAGCGTGCCATGCTTCACATGGTACTTTGTTTTTGATGGTCCCAATTCTATTAATGTGTGGCATGTGTGACGTGTGGCCCGAGGAAGAGCTCTGTTATAGGTATCATCGAGTTTGAGCCCCTCCCCTCTCTCCGACCGCCGCGTCTGGCAGATTCACCATGCTACTCTACTATTAGGGGGCTCTTGTGGCTTGTCGTACATCATGGTTTTCACTTATGCAGAGCTGTATCCTCTCTTCCTTCGGAGGGGCAAAGAACTCCACAATCCGTCCATAGATATGCATCAGATCATCCACCGATCCCACTCCTGCCTCCCTTTCCTCCATCTCACGTTTCCTGACAGCCTCATCTCCATACCTAATCGATCATCGGGGGCTAGGAAGGCCAATCTAGGGAATGCGCTACATGGTTTCTTCCTCGGATCGCCCACGCCCCCCAGTGAGTACTGAGTATGCTACCCCGCGTTGAAGGCCCACGTTACTGAGGTTTCCCTGAATGGCAGCGCTCCTCCCAACAATGGTCAAAACCTCCTCCAACAAACCTGCGGCTCGCGATACGGCAAAGGCTCCTCGTCTTTCTTCTGTTCACTCACCCTCCACTGTCAAGCTTCGCACCATCCTGGCTGAGCTCGCTTTCGCGTTGGCTGATGCGCTCGCCTTCCCGATGGTTGAGCTCGCCGTGTCGGTAGCCAAGTTTGCAGGTTCGGTGACTGATCCAGCCGCTTCGGTGACGGAGTGCGGCTCCATCCTGCTGAAGCAGCATCACAGCATTCTTGAGGTCTCTACCATTCTTGAGACCAGGAAACCTTCCATTGTTGAAGAGCCGTTCCTTCTCGAGGATGCTCCCATTGTCGAGGAGTATGCCCTAGTTGCAGAGCATGCACTTCATCTTGAGGAAGATGTTTCCATTCTTGTGAGGAGCCTGCCACTACGATGGAACCTGCTCAACCCGAGCCTGGGCCCACTGCTGAAGAGGTAGTTGCGACCCAGCCCAGTCCTCGTTCCCCGATTCCACCCGTTCGCCTAACTCGCGTTCGGGGCAAGTTTGACAAGCACCACACCAAGCCAGCGAAGCAGTTCATACTGCGAAAAATGGGACGGGTTCATTTGGACATACCTGCACCTGTCCCTTGCCTAGCCGCACGGTCCAGCCCCAGCCGGCGGAGCGAACGGTGCTCCATGCCCAGCGGCGTCAAGCCCACAATGAGGCACTGATGATTGAGAGCCAACGGCAGCGGATGGAGCGGGCAGAGATGGCCCAGAAACGAGCCCTGGGGAGAACCAAACGGAATCTGTCCAGGCCGATGAGGGCTCGTTTGCGGGTGTGTGTGCTCTGGGACGACAGCAGCATGTGGCCAGAAGGAGGAGAGAGAATGCCGATATGTGGTTTGGCTGCGTTTCCAGCACTGGATGTGTCGTGGCTGGGGTCAACGGGATGATGGAGGATGCGGGGGAGATGTGTGGAGTGGGAGCAATAGGCACGAGCCGATGAGCACCCTGGCAGGGACGAGTGGTGAGTGGTGGGTGGCGACCGGTGAGTACTTAACTGAGTATCAACACTGTCGGAGCCTCGCTTCGATTACTAGCACTGTGAGTAATAGCAATTGAATGCCATATTCTTCGGGCGCAGCCTGTGGGCTGCAATGGGCACAAGCGAGGTTCTGGCGCGCGTGACGCCCACGTGACGGACAACCAACACGGGGGCGCCGATATACGGGTCGGGCGCAGAGGGTCAAGGAGAAGCGCAGGCCGAGGTACTCTTCTCGGTGGTGAACACGGCCAGCTACCTGCTTGCCCTCCTTGGGCATTGCCAAGGGTGGGGTGTGGCGGAACGTTTCCTCTTGAAGTTGGACGTTGCATGTTCCACATTCAAGAGTGAAGCGGACGGAGACAGGAAGAAGCGCCGGAGTTCCAGCAGCGCTGTGCACGTGACGCCGCGCAGAAGCTTGGTTGTGTTGCGGACGGGGCTGGGCCAGTGTTGTGCAGTGCTGTGCTGTGCTGTGCTGCGCCCGCCACCGGCCCCACTCATTCGCATCACGTGATGCACAATGCCCCCTCCCGATCGGCAGTGGAGAACACTGCGCTCCTGCCACGTGGCCCAACGGGGCTGGGCGGCAGAGTTTGATGGCCGCTGGGCTGCTCTGCCCCCCTCCACCACCACCCCTGCTGGCGGCCAGGCTCCATGCGCCTGACCAAGCGCATCAATGCGCGCCTCCAGCTCGCCGCTGCCCTCATCGAGGCCGACAACGAGTGGGTCGAGGCTCTGCACGCCGCCGAGAGCGAGCGCGAGGCCGCTCATGCCGCCGAACACGCCGCCCTGCCCGTCGGCCTCCGGGCCGAAGTTGCGCTGCGCGAACCGTTTGTGCCCCACCCCCTCCCTCCGCTCAAGCTCGCCTCCGACTCGGCCATCTTCCTTCCCTTCCGCGACGATGACGCTGCCCGCGAGGCCCTGGCCCGCGCCCAGGCCCGCGCCGCCGACATGGCCGCCGCCACGCCGCTGCGCTCGCCCACCTGACCGCTCCTCCCCCGACCCCACCCCTTGCTCCTCCCCCTGACTTGGCCCACGACACTCCTCATTCCGCTCATCCCGACTTGGATGCCGTGTCTCCCAACCTGCTTGGTGTCGATCTCCCCTCGGAGCAGGACGCTCGCCGTCGCAGCTTTCTCAGTGGACTGTCGGACCATGGCAATGTGCACCTCGACTCTGCGTCCCCGGATGGTGCTGCCATGGAGGGCAATGGAGAGGGAGCGCCAGGTGCAGATGATGACGCCCTCTCCGCATGGGGGGTGGACAAGTTTCTCTCGGCCGACGAGCGGGACAAGGTGCTGAAAGCCCGCCAACGCCAGCGGTCCTCTTCCTTGGGTTCGCCCATCCGCTCAGACGAACCCAGGATGCGAAGCACCTCACTTCTCAGCCAGACCACCGAGACGCGTGACGGGGCCGTGTCCGATAGCGAGGCCATTGGCTCGGTTGCCATGGCCCGTGGGGTGTCCGATTCCCACTCTCGCACCCGTTCTCGCTCCATCGCGAGCAGCCGGCACGTCCACACGCCTGATCCGGCATTGATGGCTCGGATTGCTGCCTATCGGCAGAATACAGAGCCGCTTGGCTCGGCTTCTCGCCCTGGCTCGCCAGAAGTGCGCGACCTTGACGCGCGTCACCAGACCGAGGAAGGACAGAACCATCGCCAAAGTGTTGCGGCCATCACTGGTAGTGTCTGGCACGAATCCCAGGATGGCGGTGCAGACCTTGCCTCGGTTCAAACCACCTCGACCCATCCTGACGAGCAATCGCTGTTTTATCCTCGCTCTCGCCCCGTGTCTACGGCTGGGGACTCCTTTTTTGGCCTCCAGTTACCCGGTCAGACGAATCCTACTGAGAATGGGGGGGAATTACAGATGGACCTTGGTCCCGCCCGGCTCTTGATCAAGAGGCGGAAGAGACCGGTCACGATTGGGCTGGTGTGGGTGCTTTGGAGGCGGCTCATGCTGCCTTGAGCCGTCCTGGATCGGCCTTCCTTGCCACCATGTCAGCGCCTCGTGCCCCTCGCCTGGACCTCACCACGTCCCTCTCGCCCGGGAGGGTGCGGTGCCCGGTGACCCCTTTGCCGAGTTTTCCACCGGCGATGCTGGACGCTTTCCTACCCATTTGAACGCCAACGGAATGGGTACCGACGATGAAGATGATGCCCCTTGGGGATGCTGCGCCCTCGCCGCTCGACCGAGGAACCACTTCGATGCCCATGGATGGCACCACCCGTCAGTTGCAGATCCTTGCCGCCGGTGGTACCTTGCCCGAGTATAATGACGACACGCGCTTTGACTCGTCTGAGAATGTGGGGCGGCCCAATCTGCTAGACCCCGAGCCGAGTTGGACAAGGGGACGGATCGTGGCAGGGGCTTGTTTAAGCGGAAAAAAACGTACTGCCGAGCCGGCGTTTGAGTCTGAAGCCAACCACGATACGCAGCGCAGGAAAGCCGAACAGCGCAAGAGCATGTTCCGCCTCGGTCTCGGCCGGTCGGATGACGGGCCGCAAGAACTGGGTGACTTGCTGGATGACGAAGAGGACGAAATGATTATGATGAACGCACCGGCCAATGGCACCGCCGTCAAAACGTGGGCTGGCTCGCCCGTCGCGGCGTCGATGCCCGTTTGTCCACTAACTTGGTCATGCCTGAGCCGCTGGTTAACAATACTCAACTGATCCAGCTTCTGCCGCCGGGAATGAGGCAGGTCCAGCTCCAGCGTCAGCTGATTGCTCAGGAACGCGCTCAAATCGCCGACTTGGACGACGACCAACCTTCCGGTCGTGCCGCCGCCGCAAAAGGGATGCATGTCCCGCCGGATTTGTGCTGCATGACGGCCGCAGTTTGCCTCCCGTACGATTCCTCACCGTGGAAGCGGCGGCGGCTCGGACGACGAATCGACGAGACCTGCGTACGCGGGACCCAGAGCAACGTGCCAAGGACCGGGAGGCTGCGCGGGCCAAGGCGATGGCACGCAAGAAGGAAGCGGATGAAGCGGTGGACGCCTTCCTCCGCTCTGATCGAGCGGCCGCGCTGTGGTTCCCGTTCCGACGGACGCGCCGCCAGCGCTGCGCGAACGAGCGGCAACGGCCACCACGGCGCTGTTCCGGAACCCCCTGGTACACGATCCTGCCGACCAGGATGGGTGGGGGTGGGATACCCAAGCGTTGGCCGAGACGACCATCCTGGATGCAACGGATGAGGCAGAGCGACGCAAGGCGCGGTTCAAGCTTTCAGCTCGCCAGAAGCGCAAGCTTGCCAAGGCAAAGCGTACACGACGCAAAGAGCGTCGCCGTAAGCGCCGTGCCCGCGATGAGATTGTTGCTTCGGGCGGCATTTGGGAAGGCGGAGCTATCTCTGACGATTCGTCTCCGGATGAATGGGGGGATGCGTCCGAGGGCGATACGTCGGCCGAGTCGGACAGTTCGGAAGAGAGCGAGGCGACCGTTGGGTTGATGAAGGCCCGCTGCGGACCTTGTATGGAAAGAGTCTGCTCGACTTGGCTGAGCAGAGGGGGAAAACGCGGAAAAAAGCAAACTCGGTACGTTTCCCTTCACTTGAGATTCCTGGTTCCTTGTGTGTGAATTCTTCTGACGTCTTGTTAGCTTTTATGGCGAAGCCGACTTGTTGGCGGTGGATGTGGGCGATGGCTCTTCCATCCCCCCTCGGCCCAGACGGCAGGCACGTTCAAGGACAACCCTCTCGGTACTAACGATACTCGGGAGCGTATGGCCGCTGTTTTTGGTTCTTCGCACAGCGAACTGTACCAAGCCGAGATGCGCCGCCGCAAAGAGGCGGATGCGATCGAGGCAGAAGAGGAAAAACAACGGCTCATTCGGGAGGGTAAGTGGGTCGAGCCAGAGCCCGAGCTCGAGTTCCTTCCCTCCACATCTACGTCCGACTTGCGCTCCATTGGCACGGCCCGCCCGGCGGATGTGGCTACCCTGTCTACCACTCGGGAAGAGGCTAGTGGAGGAGGGGGTGACGCTGGAAGTGGACACGCGCCTACGTTGGACGTGGATGTGCTCGCTGCGCACGCCGAGGATGAAGGAGAGTGGTTTCCCGCCCAAGAGGAGGAGGATGAAGATGGTGACAATGCCCGCAAGGCCAAGAAAGCTGCCAGCACGACCAATCTGTCTCTGTGGTCTGAGGGCGTCCGGAAGCTGCGAAGCAAACCGCTGCTGCTAACGATACTCAAACCCTCGATTTGGGAGCCAACTTTGGCGGTGGTTTGGGAATTCCTGGTGTCGACGACTCGGATTCGGAAGGATCGGAGGATTTGCCTCTGGACCAATTGATGGGCCGCAAGGCGGAGGATTCGGAAGATGAGATGCCCCTGTCGCAACTCGCTAATCGCAAGCATCAGACCCTTATGGATGAGATGGGTCTTGCGGAAGAGGAATCGGATCAGGACGAGGAGGACGATGCCCCCTGGGCGTGGTGCATCCTGACCACAAAGAACAGCTGGCCAAGATCCAAGCTCTGGCCAAGAAACAGCGCCAACAATCGCGCAAGCTGCGTGCCGAAATCGAGGCGATCAAGGAAGACAATTCCCCTCCCCAGGCCGACGGGGAGAAGGACATGTTCCAGCTTGGCTCTGACGATGAATCGGAGAGCGACGAGGAGTTGCTGGGTGTCGCCCATCCAAAGCAGCCATCATTGCTCAGCAGGCTGCTCTGATCAAGGAGCTCCAAAAGGAGAAGGCGCAAGCTGAAAAGGAACGTCTTGAGCGCCAGCGCGCTTCCAACTGGATGGGCATGCCGCCCATGGGCTTGGGCATGATGCCGTTCCCCCCATGGGTGCACCCATGCCAATGGGCATGCCGCCCGGCTTGCCCCCCGGTATGCCCCTCCCCCGCCCGGGGCACGTAGTATGGTTTCCGCTTCGGTGCCTTCGATGGGCCCCGTTGTGCCCCCCCTTCCCGGCATGGGCTTGATGCCCAACGCGGCACGACGCTTGACCGATGGCGTCAATCGTCGGCGGCGCAGTCTAGCTATCGTCTCTCAGTCTGGTGTATTCCCTTCCTTGTTCCATCCGATCTACACTCTGCTCTCCCTGCACCTGACACCCCTCCCCCCCCCTCCCCTCCCGGGCTTCCTGAAAGGGTCATTTGCATGATCGTATCGCATGACGGATCGGTGTCTTGTTTGCCCTCTGGTCTGGTGGGCTCGCTGTCATCTTCTGCCCTTTCCTTTAGTTGGCTATATCATGCCGAGCCCAGAGGGCCCTATCAATCGATGCATCCCTGGTACACGTTCTGGGGACTGGACTTTTCCGACCATACCATAAACGATTCCGATCCATAGTACACCCACTCACCGGATAGTCTGCCGTGATCAGTTCCGTGTTGTCTGCAACGGGTGGTAGCCACGAGACTCCCATGTTCCTTTTGTACTCATCCTCTCCCGCCACTGCCACTGCATCGTTCACCCGCGAGTGACGGCTTGCCTTGAGCTCAAGGTTCAACGTTCAATCCTTTGTTCTGCACCTTGCACCTCTTCTCTCTTGTGATCTTGTTGGACCACCCACAGTCGCACCACGGATCGTTGTCTTGGTGGCTTTGCTCTGTGGGATGGCTGCAGTGCAGCCACCTGATCTCTGGTCTATATGACTACTAATGCACAGTTTCACGCACACGACGAACGAATTGATCCAGTTGCCATATATAGTAGGGCGCATGCGCCGGCGGGGGCGAATCGGATCTTGGCAACCGGTTCGCGGTGAAATGGACAGTGCGTCGCGACAACCAAGGGACGACCTTAGGCAAACTAATCCTCAATATCCGCCATGTCATCTTCGCCCTCATTGACGGCAAAGGACAAGAAATTTTGAGGGCGGTGGATCTCGTCCCAGAACGCGGCGGGGCGATCGAGGGTGAGGGCATACTTTAGCGTCGCAGTTCACTGCGCCGACAGTGACAGCCCGTAGTTCCATGCGCCGGACGTGAGCGTCAAGGTAGCGCCAAGTATGCGGTCCGAGAGCAGCAGCTGTACCTTGTCTGCCATACTGGGTTGGAAACCACCAAGGTTCCCCGCGATCACCTCGGTCGGGTTGGCTTTGCGGCCCCACTCGAACCCGGCCACAGTGGGCTGGTAGGCAGTCAACGAGACCGAGCCGGGTGTGAACGTGGCGGTGAAGACGCAAATGGTTGATGCTGTCCACTCGGCATATGGTTGGCCATCATCCGGCTGTGGGTGACCAAGTCGACGGGCGGCATGTGGGGCAGGTCTTGGGCCTGGGTATGAATCCAGCCGAGCGGTTCCAAGTCTTTGAGAACAAAGTCGTGCTGCGGCAGATCGTTGGGAAGTTCAACGCTGGTAGTGGTGCCCCTCTGAAGGACCCAGACGATCGCCTTGATCTCCTTTACTGCCGGCGCATCGGGCGGGGAGAGGCCATAGAGTAAGCCAGCCACCTGGGTGCGCAAATCCGAGTTGACAATAAATGTCTTGAGGATGTTCTTGGGCATCACATAGGTCAGCGTCCCGGCATCTTCCTTGGCCTCGTCGTTCGAGACGTAGATGTGCTGCGTCCGGAGGGGAGGCTGGCCGATGACAGAGCGCGAATTCGCCAATCGGACTTGGAGCTGAACACCTGGTTTTCGTACAGCGTTGTAGTGACCACTTGGATCTCCTCGCCATGCACATTGTGTGTCTTTGTCTGCGTTGCGGTCACTTGCGAACCGGCTTGGGCGTTCTTCTCCATCTCGGCCATCTGCTGCCGTTGAACCGAAGGAGCCTGGATCTCCATACCTGAGCAGAAGTGTTGGCTGTCAGCATTCCATCGTATTATTAGCCACAAGGAGGAAAGAAAACGTACCCAAGATGATGTCCCGAATCTCCGAGTTGGTCAGCGACGACACGTTAACCGAGTTGCGCTTGCTATAATCGTGCAGGATCAGGTCGCGGAGCTCCACTTCCACCTTCATCCACTCCTCATCGGACAAGCTGGGCCATAGATGGTGGGACTCGGTCACGGTCTGGACGTTGGGACGAAGGATGATCTTGGTTTTCTCCTGGTTAACGTGCAGTGCACGGAGATGAGGATCGGGCGGGAGAAAGCAGTGTAGGGCGAGATGCGGGAGAGCCAATCGTCGTACAAGTTGAAAAGAACCATCTGCGGTTGGGTCGCTCGTAGGATCATGTTCCGGATCTTTTCCAGCTCCATGATCGCCTTGAGAGGCAGCTGAGGTTTCGAGCCCTTGATCACAATGTTGGGGAAGTCGACCAGATGGACTTCGAGGGGGTCAAGCATCCCCTTGCGTGTGACAATCACCTGCTTGGGCTGTTCTTCAATGGGCAAAGAACGGACCAGTGCAGCCACCTCTTCGGCCGTCTTCCACTTGGCCAACTGGCTTAGACGCTTCTGCCCTGCCCAAACTGAGGTGTGGATGATTTTAAGGAAGAGTTGACCCGTACGAGGATTGAAGATGAGCACAGCACCGTTGATCGGCTTGGTGACCAAATTGCCCTCAAACGTGCGATGAATCGCAACAGCGTACACGCCCGAATCGTCCACCATCCAGATGACCTGGTTGCTGAATAGTTCGGCGTAATTGCCCGAGTTGAGGTAGGGCTCGGTGGCCTCGGAGCTGTAAAGCTGCAAGCTCTTTCGCAGACGCTCCCGAAGAAGGTACAGAGCCGGATTGACTTTCATGATCTTGGTCATGGCTTGAGCAACGAGGGGTTTGCTCCCCGGGAACCAATTGACGTACGCAGAGTGTTGATTGTACGCCAAGTCAATTCCAATTAACGCGCCCGTGGCCGAAGGGTAAATGGAGGTGGTCGCATCACTGGTGTAGTCCAGGAACTTGGCACGCACGTAACGCTCAATGTCATGCGAATCAAAGTCGCCCCAACGAAGTTGGACATCGATCCACCACTTGTTGGCGCTCGCGCCAGTCAACTCGTCTCGCGCCTCGGACAAGAGGAAGGGCTTGCTAACAGGCCACTTGTAACTGGCAAAGATGAGCAGGTCGGCGCACGAAGCATTCATGCGGTACGATTTGCGCGGATGAATGGTCTCCTTCTGCACAGTCTCATCTGGAGCGCTTCCATCTCTTGATCAAATACCTGGGCCAAGTCGATCGTCACTGCCTCGTGGATCTTTTGCCATAAATGGGCACGGAAGATGGAGATGTAAGAGATCTTGAGCGTGGGCAGCTTACCATGCATAAAGATGTCCGTCAAGTCCGGCTGGACCTGGAAGCCAACATAGACGTTGGCACGGTTGATCGTGGGAGACCACCAGAGAGTGAAGCGACGGTTGGGAATCTGCGACAGACCCGAGCGATGGGCGTTGGTGAGCTTCTTGTACTTCATCGACTCCTCAAAGCCCGACGCCTTCTCCCAGAAAAGACCCTCCCAAGAGGGGAAGCCCGTGACAGGGAAGAGTGTGTGCTCCAAGATAGTCTCAATATCACCAAGGGCGGCAATCACGTCAACACGGTAGTTGTTGAGTTGCCAAAGCTTGCAATCGTGCCGCTGGTCGGTCCACCAGAAGGTGTTGTACCTCAGCACTTGGTACTGCTTGAATTCGTGCCGCACCCGCCAAAATTTGTCATAGGAGAGGATGGTGCGGTCCTTCTGGAAGAGGGTGTTAATCCTTGGGACACCTCAACTCCAACTGTCTTCCAGATCTTCTAGCGTGAGACGGCGATTCTGGGCAGTCGCTTCTTGCCGTTTTTGAGCGTACTCTTGCCACACTCGGGCAGAGTCAATAAACTCAGCTTCCCACGGCTGGATGTACCGGTACAAATTGGGGATCAAGTTATCCTCTTGGGATGACAGACCGGAGCGGAAATGCGTGATGCCCGTGGTGGTTTGCTTGCTCCACCGAAGGTCGCTAGCCGGAATCAAAACGTGGCCCATTGACAGCTGCCCCAACCCGCCAATCTCCTTGGGCGAGTAGAAGACGCATGGGGGAAAACGAGAAGGCATTTTGGAGTTGAGCCCAATCTTGACTCCGGTTTGCACCTTGTTCTCCGCCTTAACAAGCAAATCAAGCAACGATTCGGTATACACAACCGCCTCACGATAGTATGTCATCAACCCAATGCTGAAGAAAAGGAGGCACATGTCAGTCCTGCGGTCAGAATACGTCAGAGACAAGCAAACTTACAGTGTCGTGTTCCACTTATTGATGATTTTGGAGAAGGTTGTCGCACCGGCTGACATCAGGACTTGGCGAATGCGGTTGTTAAAATGCAACACTCCGGCGTCTGAAACGCGGATGTGAGCTTGGGAAGTCCGCTCGCCCGAGGAAGCCTGTACCAACGACCAGACCCCATCACGCGTGTGTCCTGCGTCTCGCTTGCCCGAACCTTCGGCAAGATCCGCACCTCAAACCCAAGCATCGAGAAAAGCAAGTTGGGGTTGTCCTTGCTATACACACTGACAAAGGTGTCATCCCACTCGATCGTAGTCAGAGCGCAAGGAATGCGGTTCTTAATGTCCCAAAACACGGCGCGAGACAGGTTGACATCGTGCTCGACCAGTCGCATACGAGCGTCCCGGGCCAACACTTCTTGCTGTTGAAGCCGACCATGCCCGAGTTGTTCGGATCTGGGTTGGCGCTGAGATAGCGCTGGATCAAGTCGCGAGACTCGTCGGCACTGAATCGGAACATCATGTGGATTCGGTCAATGTACCGGGAATAGAGACGGATGGGGTAACGGGTTTCGGTCTCCTTGTCGCTAAACTGAAGGAATCCATTGGGCATTTGCGGCTGCCCCGCCATCTCTGTCGCGCGCGAGAGGCCAAGGACGAGAAGGTCGAGAATCAAGCCATAGTACTGGAAGACAAATGCCGAGAACTGAAGGCCGCGGATTAGGCCGTACTGGTTCACGTGGGACATGTCCTTCCAGACAATTGTGATGTTATTCTTCGAGGTGATGTAGTCGGCCAAGTTGTGGTCCATGATCAGGCGCAGCAACCTGTTGAGAAGGGTAAGGTCGATCTTCTCGTACACTCGGCTCAGAGTTCGTCTCCATCATGACGGCGCATTCGCCATCCTTTGTCTCCCATACGTCGGTTGTTAATCCCGTTGCACCACTTGTACACCAGCAGTGGCGCCGGTTCTGTGTCCGACAGTTTAATCCAGGCTGGAAAGAGATCACGACGGGTGGCCTCGTACGACAGGTACTGGTCCAAGTACGCATCGGTGATCTTTTCAATCGGCTCAATATCAAAGCAGGGGATAAGCTTCTCATATGTGTCGAAAAACTCCATCGAGGCCTCCTTGAACGCGCGTTGCGTCAGCATCAGACGCTTAATGCGCGCCAGGGTCACCGTCGGCTCGTCAAACGCTTGCTCGATCAGGGCCAACTCCTCCCGCTGTTGCTGGTTGAGCCGGCCCTTGACGCTGTACTGCTCCTTGAATCGCTCCAGCGCCAGTACCAAAATCTTCGAGTCGTGCTTAAAGTTGAGCGAGGGAGAGGGGATCGGCTGGAAGCGCCGCGACTCGAGCCAGTGCACTGTCGATGTGTAAATAGCCACAGCTGCCTCCGAAGTGAGGTAGGGACCGTCCTTGAGATACGCATTCTGTCGCTCCTGTTCGGCCTTAAGGTACAAGCGAGTGAGTCGCCCCGGGTTCTTACGCGCCACCGTCTTGTCCACCATTGCACCACGGCGGATACGTTCACGGTTGTAGTGCGCCACTGAGGTCCACCAGTCGGCCTTGGACTTGACGTAACGCAGAATGAGGTTCTCGATTGGAGCGGGCATACCCGGCACCCTCCATGGGATGTTGGCCTTCCAGCAACGGAACGCTTCTGTCATGTGGGCCATAATCGTCTTGGACTTGCTCCGACGGATGTTCTCCGGCATCATATCAAGAATGTCATGAAGCACAGCCGCACGCAGTTCGAGGTCAAAGTGAGACTCGACACGTTGCTTGGTCAAGGTGATGGACTTGTTGCGATTGTCTCGCCCTTCGAACTGGCGCGAGAGCAAGTTGCTCAGCCATCGCTCCAGCAGCGGCGTTAGCCCACGCAGCAGCGCCATCCACACACGCCAACTCGGTGCCCAAAAGCCAACACCGGGGCCCTTACCCACAGGACCCAAATTGAAGCGGTAGTAAATGACGTGCTTGAGGTCTTTGCAGGCACGAATTTGACGCATCACCTTGTACTTGTACCTGTACATGCCCGTCAGCTGTCCCACATGGTTGAACAGGTACTGCAGGCCATCGGCCAATTGAAACGCGTCAATGTTGCCCAAGCGGTGTTGGACAAAGGCATCGACTACCATCTTGACCAAGCGGGCAATCTCACGGATCAGATGGAAGGCATTCCCAAAGCGACTTTTCTTGCGCTCCTTGGTCGTTAGCGTCTCGACCGGCTTGAGGTTCATATTGTAATCAAGGTGGAGATAGTGCAGATTCTTGCGATGAATATGGCATGAGGCACGTACTTGAGTGCGCCAAGGTAGACGCGCTTGTCGGTCTTGTACTTCTTGTCGCTCGTGTCGCCATGGTCCTTGATGATCTTGCGCACGTGTTCGGGCGGCATCTCTTGCTTGCCCGGATCGACAAATGCAGTCTTACCCTTGCGGTCGCCAAAGCGGAGAGACTGCTACTGCTTCCACTTGCGCGACTTGGACGCCAGGGTGGCCTGGTCCAGGTGCGGAAGCTCGCCCGGGGCGGGCGGAGGCGCCGGGAAGCCAGGCGGTGGGCCGGAAAAGCCCGGTGGCGGGCCGGCGGGGCCGACCATGGGTGGTGGCAAGGCGGAGGCGGAGGCGGAGAGCACAGGCGGCGGCAAACGCAAGCCCCCGATGGCCAGCCGAGCGTCGCAGACGATGGCCACGCTCTTCTTCGCGTTTGGGCCACACGCCAGACGCCCGTCAGCCGCTGGTGCATCCCTCCGGCCGGCCGTCTGCAACCCACCTGCGGCGCACCTTAACCCGGGCACGTGCTCCCACTGGGTAGCCAGCGGAAACGGCTACCTCACGTGACACCGTCCCGCGGAATGGAACCATCACCGGTCAACATCATCCATTGTGTTCGATCCGCTCGGGCCGCTCTGTCCTGCTCGCCTGCGCCGCCCCCTCCACCTCCCCTCCCCTCCCCTGCCGCTGCCCCGACGTGTCCGCCATGTCTGCGACGGAGCCCAAGAACGACCCGCTTGCCTCCACTGGCAACGATCCCGGCGAGGAGAATGACCCCCCATTACGAGCCGGTGATCAAGCTTGAGAAGCAGGTGGAGACCAAGACGTTCGAAGAGGATGAGAATGTCGTTTTCAAGATGTGAGCATTGCTGTTCCTTTGAGTTGGGCGCATGTCCTGGCATGGCGGCTGACCACTGACACTGACCTCTCCCCCTTTGTCCCTCTCGTGTTCATGCCCCAGCCGTGCCAAGCTTTTCCGCTTCGACCCCGAGGGCAAGCAGTGGAAAGAGCGTGGGACCGGGGATGTGCGCCTGCTCCAACACAAAGAGTCCAACAAGGTGCGTGTTGTGATGCGCCGGGACAAGACGCTCAAGGTGTGCGCGAACCACTACAGTACGTTTTCCCCTTTTCCCCCCGCATGCCGTTTGGATTCTGACGTGCCTATACCTACCCCCTCTCGCCAGTCACGTCCGACATTGAGCTCAAGCCCAATGTGTCTTCGGACCGGTCGTGGGTGTACAATGTGGCTGCCGATGTGTCGGACGGCGAGCCGCAAGCCGAGACGCTGGCCATCCGCTTTGCCAATGCCGAGAGTACGTGCTTGCGCGTTGTTGGTGACTTGTATTGTACTGACTCTGCTCCCCCCAGACGCCCAAGCGTTCAAAGCTGCTTTCGAGAAAGCTCAGAAGGGCGAGACACTGGAGCCGATCGAGAAGGAGAGCAAGGAGGCGCCCAAGGAACAACCCAAGGAGGAGACCAAGGAGGAAGCTACCGAACCAGCTAAGGAAGAGTCCAAGGCGAACCGACGACAAGCAAAGAGTAACCCCTCCCCCTCTCTTTCCATTTCGTTCGCCCCATGCTTGCCTTCAAGCATGGGTCCCACTTCAGGGGATGAGTTGTGTTAAGCCCCTGTTTGAACCCCGGTTGTTTTTCGTTGGTGTAGAACTCGTTTGTTGGACGCAGTAGGCGCAAGACTGGCTGCCAGTTGTGTGTGATAGTATGCTAATGGTGAAGGGGGAATATGGGGTCGGAGGGGAAAGACTCAACCCCCTCTTCTGTGCGTGGTGGGGTTAATAGATGCATCTTGTCTCTCTCGTTCAACATACAGTTGCTCGATCAATCGGTTCGCCCCGCGGTCAAATGCGGGTGAGGTGTTCCGTGGAAGTGGACGGAAGGATAAGAGGATAGAGGAGCTGCAGTTATACTGTCGATTCACTCTCTATATCTGGCATTTCTGCGCCTATTGTAGCTGCCTAGCTGGGTATAGTGAACAGAGAGACACACCTGCCGCCCCACCCACTTGGTTCTATCTGCAAAAGCTCTTCATTACATGAACGCTCCGGGAGATAACATAGACCATGTACGAATTGGAGGATGAAAATGAAGGCGCACAGCCTCGAGTGGGCACAACCATGGATCTTAGCGTTGGTGGCGATTCACGGAAAGTAAGAACCACGGGGGGTATGCAAATGGAGGGGAAGAAAGGAAGCAGAGGGGAGGATAGAGAGAAGGACAAAGAGGGAAGACCACATTCGGAAAGACAAGGGACGTTACTCCACCGTCACACTCTTGGCCAGGTTGCGGGGGAAGTCGACGTTGACGCCCGCAGCGCAGGCCAGGTGGTACGAGAGCAATTGCATGGGCACAATTGTCAACAAGCCTTGTAGACAATCCACGGTCGATGGCACTCGGATGGTCTTGGCCTTGGGGTCCATCTGTTGGTCGTTCTCATTGCAGATGATGATCGGTTGACCTTTGCGTGCGGTGACCTGCATCAGAGCCGAGTGCACTTTCGGGTAGAGCGAGTCTTGGGTCATGACCAAAATCACCGGCATTGACTCGTCAATCAACGCCAATGGGCCATGCTTGAGTTCGCCCGCGAGGATGCCCTCGGAATGCATGTAGCACACCTCTTTGATTTTCAGTGCGCCTTCGAGGCACGTCGCGTACTGGTACCCGCGTCCCATGATGAGCAGCGAACGTTCCTTGGCCAACGTGTTGTACGCCATGGCTTGCAGTTGCTTGTCTTGCTCCAGCACACGCTGGATCTGGTTCGGCAGCTCGTGCAGCCCATCAATGATCGCGTTCCGACGTGCCTGCTTCGACAGCCGGTCCTCCGACAACTGCACCGCCATCATGATCAGCGCAATGTACTGCGACGTGTACGCCTTGGTGGACGCCACACCAATTTCCGGACCGGCATTGATGTGCACACCGCAGTGCGATTCGCGCGAGATGCTGGAACCGACCGTGTTGACCACGCCAACACAGAGCGCACCCCGCTCGAGCGAGTAGCGCATGCCAAAATCGTGTCCGCCGTCTCGCCCGACTGCGATACAAACACACACACATCGTCACGGAAGATGGGGACTTGCGGTCGAGAAAGTCTGACGCCAGCTCCACCGACACGGGGATCTCGGTTAGCTCTTCAAAGATAGACCGTGTCTAAAGGGGGAACAGAAGAAGAAGAAAAAAAGGCAACAAATCACAAAAGTTAGAACTGGACAAAGCGTTAACCGACGCAAGAGAGAGCATGGCGTACCGCTAAGCACGAGTGGAACGAAGTGCCACACGCAACAAACACGATTCGCCGACACCGGCGAATGGTGTTGAGGTACTGCGAGAGGCCGCCGAGGGTGACTTGCCGCGTGTCGAAATTCACGCGGCCTCGCATCGTATTGACGACCGACTCGGGCTGCTCGTAAATCTCCTTTTGCATAAAGTGTTCGAAGCTGCCCTTCATGATCTCGGCCAACTCTATCTCGAGCGTTTCGATGGAGCGCATAGAGGAGATGGCGTCGTTGCGACGAAGACGGTGAATGTGGAGTTGGCCATTGCCAATGTGCGCAATGTCATCGTCCTCGAGGTAGAGGACACGCTTGGTGCTCAATGATGGCACTCGCGTCCGACGCGATAAAGTACTCGATTGGCTGGGGCGAGCCATCGTCCGAAAGGAAGGAGCGGGGGATGGATCAAGCTGGGCAAAGGTGCCTGCAGGCGGCTACCCGGCGTGGCAGTGTGCATGACAGGAGGTGCGAGGAGGCCCGGAGTGGCAAGATGCGAATCGGTATCGTCCGCGCCGGTGCCAAGTTCGACATCAATAAAGTCCGCCTTGAGTTTCTTATCCGTCTTGACCCCAATCAGAAGCGGCGAGCCTCGACGGGCGCACACCATCTCCCCTGGGAAGTGAGCCGACTTGAAGACAAAGGAAAAGGCACCTTCGAGCTCTTTGATGACGCTCTTGATAAGCGTGGTGAAGTCGGCTTGTACTTTGGGTTGGCGCGTTGGGCCTCGTTGAACAGGTAGAGACACAGCTTAGCCCGCCGCCTCGGTGTCAGTTTCTGTCTCGAACTGGAAGCCCTTCTTTGCAGACAAGCTTGAGCTCCTTGTAGTTGGTGATGATGCCGTTGTGGATGACAGTGAACTGGTTCTTGGTGTCGGAGCGGTGGGGGTGGCAGTTTATGGGGTGGGCTGGCCATGGGTGGCCCAGCGGGTGTGGGCCATGCCCATGTGGGAGGTGAAGGTCTTGTCAAAGTCGAGGGGGTGTGGTCAATGTGCTGGCGCAGGGCTGCGACCTTGCCGACCTGCTTGAAGATGAGGACCTCCTGGGGGCCATCGCCATCGACGGCAATGCCCGCCGAGTCGTAGCCGCGGTACTCGAGACGGGCAAGGCCATTGACGAGGTTGTCGATGATCTGACGCCGGGGCACCTCGGTCAGGTGGTTGACGTAGGCAAAGATACCGCACATGGGGGTGGTGTTGGGGGGGAGATGGGATGGGAGGAGATGGGATGGGGCAGGAGAGGCGCCGATAAGCCTGCTTTTTAAGCTGCGCAATCGACGGGGACAGGTGTTGTGTTGCTGTCGGCGCAGCAGTTCCAGCGTCACGCGTCACGCGTCACGACCACCGCAGACACTGCCCCCGTACCCGATGCCGCTTGAGCCCTGCAGCGTTTCATCTTATCGCCTGTCCTATATCCATCGCCACGCCCAGCCCGCGCCACCCCCAACCGCGGGACTCCGACGCGCCTCACGTGCCCTCGCTACAGCACCGCATCCCCCACGCATCGCCAACCAAACGCGCACATCACAGCACCGACACAGCCACCCCACATGTGCCGATCAATCAACATTCCCTTCCCGTTGGCTTGCTGTGGCTTCTACACGGCCTCTGCCGGCTGCCGTCCGACTCCTCTGCCTCCCCATCTACGTCGTCTACACCACAACATCCTTCGACGACAGAGCGTTTCATTTCAGTTTTGGGGCGACCTGATCCGCTCGTTGGCCAGATCGAGCAGTGCTACTCGTCCGCCGCCATCGAACGAGCAAACAGGGAGCAAACAGGAAGCAAACAGGGAGCAAGACGGAGAGCGAGACAGGAAAAAAGGCCAATAAGGGAACATGCGGTATACATAACATAAAGGTGCAAAGCTAGAGTAGAGTGCAGCCATCACGGCCAACAAAATGCGATCCCGTGCGCCCACTAGCCCAGAGGAGGCAAAGCAGCAGCAGCATGACCATGGTTCCGTCGCCTCACGAGCTCTTTTCCCGCAGCGACTCGTGCACGATAAACTCATTCAACGCCTTGCCCGCCGCGACCATGGGGAACACGTGCTCGTTGCGCGTCACGCGCGCCTCCATAAAGATGGGCTTGTCGTTAGGGTAGTTGAGGAACTCCTCCATCTTGGCTGGCAAGTCCGCCGCATTGTCCACCCGCAGCGCCTTGATGCCCATCGCCTCGGCCAGCTTGACAAAGTCGGGGTTGGTCATCTTGGTGTGCGCATACTCGGCATTGTAGAACAAATCTTGCCATTGCAACACCATTCCTTGAAACTCATTGTTCAGCACCAGCACCTTGACCCAATCCCAAACTCGCTGCCGTGGCGAGCTCCATGGCCGTCATGGAGAAGGAGGCATCGCCATCAATGTCCACCACCGTCTTTTCGGGCGACGCCACCTTGGCACCAATCGACGAGGGCACACCAAGCCCATCGTGCCCAGGCCGCCCGAGGAACCCACGTATGCGGGTCGGTCCATCGGTAAAACTGGCACGCCCACATTTGATGTTGCCCGACCCCCGTGGCAAGATCGTGTCCGCCTTACGGCCCGCCTTGGTCACCGCCGCATCGAGCGCAGTAATCACCTCTTGCGGCTTGAGCATCTCCCCCTTGGCCGGGTCCGAAGGCGTAAACGTAAACGGATACCTCTCCTTCCACGACTGAATTGCCTCGAGCCACTGCTGGCGATCGGATTTGGGCACGGCCTTCACCTGGGGCAACATGGCTCCCAAATTCTTCACCACATCTCCCTCAATCGCACACGTGCCTGCACCACCTTGTTGATGTTTTTCGGCATAATCTCAAAGTGAATAATGCCGCCGCGGCCCTCGAGCGCCGCCTTGCGCGCCACGGGCGCAAACTCATCCACCCGCCCCGTCACACGGTCATCAAACCGAGCGCCCAGCGCAATAATCACATCCGCCTCTTGCATGGCCAAATTGGCATACGCGAACCGTGCATGCCAAGCATATGAAGCGACAGCTCGTTCGTCTCGGGGAACGCACCCAAGCCCTGGAGGGTGGTGGTGACGGGGATGCTCGCCGTCTCGGCAAGCTGAGCGAGCAGCTTCGGTCCCTCGGGCGAGGAGAGGATGCCCGCGCCAGCGTAAATGACAGGCCGCTTGGCCTGGTTATCAGACGCGCTGCCTCGGAAATGGGCGAGGACAAGACGGGGCCGAGGTGGTGGGGGCGGGAACGGCGGCACGGCGCACGGCCGTGGCGCGGGAAGGAAGCGCCGCCTCGTTGGGGCGGGTGCTGGAAAAGGGCAACGGGTGCTGCAACACACCTGCGGTAATGTCCTTGGGCAAGTCGACCAGCACCGGACCAGGGCGACCCGAGGTGGCAATCTTGAACGCTTCGTTGATCCGACGCGGCAACTCGTCCACGCTCTTGACCATCACGTTCCACTTGGTGCAGGAGCGCGAGATGCCAACCATGTCGGCTTCTTGGAACGCATCCGAGCCAATCGCACTCGTCGCCACCTGGCCACAGAACACAACCAGCGGAAGCCCATCCGACAGCGCATCTTGCATCGGCGTCACCACATTCGTCGCGCCCGGACCCGAGGTAACCAAACCACACCGGGCTTGCCCGACACACGAGCGTAGCCCTCGGCCATGTGGCCCGCACCGTCCTCGCGCCGGGGCAGGATAAAGTCAAAGTGCGGCGACTTGTGGATCGCACTAAACACAGGCAAGGCCGCCCCACCGGGATAGCCAAACATGTGCTTGACACCGTGGCGCATCATCATCTCGTGAAAGATCTGGCCACCCGTCATGCCGACAAAGGAGTGGTCCAGCTGCTCCTCCTCGGCTCGTGATGGCTCCGGAGTAGGCTCGGGGGTTTGGAACGAGGGGGCAGGTGGGCCGCGTGTACTCACTGCACCAGAGCGCAATAACACAGAAGGGTCAGTCAGTACCAGAGCGCAAGGGAGAAGGAAGAAGGAAGGGTGGGCGCACACGTACTTGATGTTGGAGGCAGCAGCAGCCACGGCACTGGCTTTTGGGAGGGCGTCGAGTAAGCGCGACGGACCGAGGCATGGCGGAGCGCAGCGAGGACCGGGGAGGACAAGGCCGGGGGGCGGCCAGCGCAAGGGCAGCAGGCGGGGCGGCAAGGGCGTGGGCCTGGGCGGCGACTCGCCTGCGGAGCATGAAGGCAGACATGGCGGGGGGAGGCGAGACGGAGGAGGTGGCGGAGACGGGGGAAGACGCTGTGAGCGCGCGTTAAAAGGACCGCCTGGGGGGGGTCTTCTCGTCTTTTCCGCACCGGACATTTCTTCTCCGTTGGTGTTGCGTGCAGGCGCGACAGGGGGGGCGCATGCGGGCACTTCCTCCGTGCGGGCGGGCGTGGGCCCTGCCTGACTCGCCCGTGCGGGGGCGGACATGACGCATTAACCCAGGCGGCCCCCGCGCCTCAGCCCGCACGACGGCAGTGTCCGCGATCGAATCTGGGTGCTGCTGCGGCCCAGCGCTGCCGGCTGCCCCGCTGCCCCCCGCGCCAGCAGCGCATCTCCGCGATTGAGCCAACCCTACTGCCCTGGCTGTGACATGTCCGCGCTCACGCATCATGCGTCACGCGTGGGTTGGTCAGCTATAAGCGTGGGTGGCAACATGCATGCGCCACGCTGGAGCGCGCCAGCCACGCTGTTGCTGTGATGTGATGTCGCATGTTATCTGCATGTGATCTGCAACTCTCGCATCAGCATTGGGCTATCTTGCGACAGCAGCACCAGATGATTGCGCTGAGCGCCTTCCACATGCTGCCGAGCGTGTTCCCGATGGCGCCTCACGCGCAGCGCACTAGAGGTGGTCCTGCACAAACGCGTCGCTCTTCCAGGCCGCCGCGGTGCGCATTGCGTCGCGCGCCTCGCGCGCGGACGCGCCACGGCCGCCGTCTGCCCCATCCACTGCAGCACGAGCACCAGCAGCTGGCGGTGGAGCGGCTTGGACAGCGTGTAGAACTGCTCGGGCGCCCGCTGCACCAGCCCGCGCACCACATTCGCCGCCAACGCCGCGTCCGTGTCGGCCATCACGTCCTGCTCCACGATCGCCTGCACGCGCTGCGCCACCTCCCCTCCTTCTGCCGCCGCCGCCGACGCGGCCACCAGCCCCCAGGTCGCCCACCAACGGCTTCAGCGGCTCCCGCTCGTCCCCAAACGCGCTCTGGCACAGCTCCGCCACCTGCGCCCACGTCTTGGCCGACACGTTCTTGGCAGGCGCCTTCTCCAGCACCAAGATGAGCGCCGTAGCCGACGACTCGGCGATCAACTGTAGATCCGTAGCCGCCGTGCCGAGGCCTTGGCCGATCGTCTGGACCAGCTCGCCCACGACCGGATCCACACGCGGCTGGTACAGCATGAGCGTGCCCAGTCCGTGGGCGGCACGGTGCGGACAGTGGAGGAGCTGGGGTCGTTGAGCGCCTTTTGGAAGCTGCGCTGCAGCTGGGGATAGAACGGCCGACAGAGCGCCGGGACACGGTCCAAGATCACTGTCAGCGCCTGCAAGATGGCCTGTTTGACCGCGGGCGTGTGCCGGTCGCCACAGGCACGATCAAAGGTCCGACCATCTGGATAATGTAGGGCTTGACGTGCGCGGCCTCCGTCCGTTGCACCAGATCCGCCAACCCGTACGCGCCCTGTTCCCGCTGCTCGGCCGTACCGTTGAGCAGACCGGCGAGGAAGACTGGCACCAAGGGAGCAATGCCCTTGGGCCGCGAAAAGCCTGGAACCGACTCGCCCAAGCTGTCGACAATGTGCCGCACCGGCACCACATCGTCTCGATTTCCGCCTTGGGCACCGTCTTGAGACGGCCTCGAGCGCTTCCCGCGCCGACGCCACCACCGATTCCTCCTCCTCGAACAGAGCCAGCAGCTTGCGAAGCCACAGCACCCGGTAATCCTCCAGCGACAGCTGCGACTGCATCACGCCGGCAAACGTACCCATGAAGGCACACCCGTCGCGCGGCGCTCGGGCGCCAAGTTGCCCGCCCAGCCAAGGAGGAGCATCATGAGTTGGTGCAAGCCTTCTCCGTCCGCGACAGAAGCCAAGTTGGCCCGTACCGCTTCTTGCACACTCTCCTTTTCCTCGGCCGGCATGGTGGCAGCATGGCGCTCGAGCGTCAGCGCCAAGGCGGTGAGAATGTTGGACAGCACCTGGTTCAACGCACGGCCCGATACACTGACCAGCGCCGTCAACGCGCGCGCGTTGAAGCCCGTAATGGGCTGCTGGGTCAGCGTCGGCACCAGCACCGGGAACACCACTTCTGCCCGCGCGCGCATACTTCGCGCAGCGCCGCCAGCGCGTGCCCGACCCGGGTTTTCCGGGTCGGCCATCGCCTCCAGCAACGTGGGGATCGTGTCGTCGATCGCTTTCGCACCCAGAATCTCTTGCGCCGTGTCGAACGCCTGCGCGGCCGCGTGCCGCACCACCTCGGACGAATCCACAAGCCCGTGACGGATATGGCAATGATCGTGTCCTCGTGGTCCTCCAGTTGGTCTGCAAGAGGCGGTCAGTATCAAAAGCCCAAGCGTAAAATAAAAGATGGCAAACGTACTCTTGGTAGCGTGGGTGAGAATATCGTTGACCGCCACACACACACCGGCACGGACTGGTACCTGGTCCGACGTGACCCCGCGGTTGCGCAAAATGGGGATCGTGTCCCGCAAGATGCGTTCGCCCAGCTTGCGCACCAGTTCGCCGAGGGTGCGGCCGGCAATCTCACGTTGCTCCACCCCGGGAGCCGAGAGGAGGCCAATATCATGTCGATCATCTTGGGCAGAATCTCACGAGCAGTGCGAGGCGTGTTGATGATGAGCGCCTTCCATGTGTGCACGGCTTGCTGGCGCACCGGCATGTACGGGTCCTGACGAATGAGGTAAATCGCCGCCAGGACCTTGTCGCGCCGCTCGGCGCCGAGGCCTCCAAGCGCCTTGTTGACACTGTTGCCACCCGCCGCTGCGGCCGCCTCTTCGTTCGCGTCGGCATCCTCAAACTCATCCGTCTGTTCATCGGCCAGCTCGGCCTTGCCCGAGATGCCCGACAGACGGAAGAGAAGGTCACCCACCAACTGGATCGAGGAGAGACGAATGCGCCACTCTTCCGCAAACATACCGCGCTCGAGTTCGGGAAGGAGGTTCCATAGCACGCTGCGAGTAGTTGGCAATAATCATCCGTCCCGCCCGCATCGAAGCATCACGCACACTCTCGGTACTGTCGGCAATACCGCCAGGATGGGCGGGATGATCTTGCCGAGGTGGGGCGCAAAGCGCGAGCCAAACGTAACGGGCAGGTAGATCAGAAGCGAAATGTACCCGGCACGCACGTACGCGCGGCCACTCGCCGCACTCTGGATAATCTCCGGCAACAAGTTCTCCATCCGTTCTGTGCCGAGCCCAGCCAGGATCTCGGCCAAGCCCTGCGCCGCGCCTTGCCGGTCCACGCCCGAGGCGTCGGAACGCAGCACCACCAGCAACGACGGCACCAAATCGATAAAGTTGGCCTCACCCAGGCGCTCGACCAGCGTGCCCAACGAGCGAGCCGCTACCGCACGCGTCTCGGGCACAGGACTGACCAAGACGTGCGCAGCAGCGGCATCAACTGGCGCGTGTACGGAATAAAGTCGCGCGAATCGGTCAAACCAGCCAGGTTGCCCACAATGCGCGTCGCATCCCCCTGCATACTCGCTGCTCGTTCCTTCAGACCCCGCTCGACAATCGGCATCAGCAGCGCCAACGAGGCCGAGTCAATGTAGTGAACAAAGCTCGTGCTAAGCACGCCTTGAGCGCCTTGGCCGTATTGTCGTTCGGGTTGATCAGCGCTTGCAACAGACGGGAGGAGAGTTTGCGGATTTCGGGTTGGTATCACGTCGCCAAACTGCTTGAGCGAGCGATTGGCAGACGCCTTGACTTGGGTGTGCGAGTCACTCAGCACACCACTGAGCGGTGGAATGATCTTGGGAAGAGAGGTGGACAATTGCCGGGGAGCACAGTAGGCCATCGCTCCCAACAGCTCCACCGCCCCTTCTTGGACCTCCACTGCTTGTCATCCAGCCCACTAGCAGGTCAGGCAGAATGAGCTTGACGCAGTGGCCCGAAATGTTTTGCATGATCGCCCGCGCGGCGTCTTGGGTGGCCTCCCGAACATCATTGTTGTGATCGCCAAAGCACGACAGGAGCTGAGGCAAAATGTCGAGCAGGTAGGGCTCAAACAGTACCTTCAAGCTTACCGTGAGCGTTTCGTACGCCATCATGGCGCCTTGACGGTACTGGTTTTTGCTACTGCTCGCCGCTTCTGAAAGACGGTCCATCACCTTGAATTCGGGGATGGAACTGATCCCGCGTCCCTTGACCACGCCCGCAATCCCATACGCAGCCCCACGGCGCATAGCATAGGTGGAGCCAGTCAGAAGCTCATCAAACAACTTGTCCACCAGCTTGGCCGCCCGCTGGGGGGCCACACGAATGAGAGCAGGCAAACAGTCGGCCACAGCGCTTTGCACAACTTCCGACGGCGTGTGAAGCGCTACCAACAGTTTGTCCACCGTTTCGTTCAACCGCTTGTCGCTTGGCTTCAGGTGGCTGGCCAGACGACCGAGCAGGACCACCACAGCTTCCGTCACGCCATCGGCAGCCTTGTTGGCCACCGCGTCCAAATGCGTCTGGAGCAGTTTCATCAGGGTATCCAGCTGCTGGGCGCCATGATCATCGATCACCGCCGTCGCGGCATCCAGCATGGCCACCCGCACCACCTCGCTCCGGTCTCCCAAAGCCTGGTCTCGGATCATAAAGTCAATCAACGGCACCACTCCTCCGACCCGAGCAGGGGAGCGAGTTGAGCCAAGCTGACGGCAATCGCTTGACGGATCCGCCAGGGGTCTTCCCGGTTCTCCTCGTGCCAGGGATCAGCATACCATAGTGGTCATACTCCGCCTCGAGCACCTTGGCGCGCTGGCGGTAGAGCTCCATCAGCATTGCCACCACGTCATGGATGGACTCGGGGTGGACCTCGGCCGCGCCTGCCAAAGCAAAGGGCCCCCGAGTACGGGGGAATTCGTTCGGGTGCTCCAGCAAGGCGAGAAGACTAGGTGCGTACTCAGCTGGCACCTCAAGATCGTTCTCGTCCAGTGCCTGCTCCGCCAAGCGCGCATTTTCCTCGTCCGTGTCATGCGCTCCCAGCCACAGGGGGTAAGGGAAGCCTACCTCGGGCATGGTCAGGTCGAGGAACTGCAGCGCCTGCAGCGCTCCCGTCCGCACGTACACCTCGTCCGCCAACGCGTGCGTCAGCAGAGTCTTGACCTCCGAAGGGAGAGAGGAGGAAGCCATTGCCTCGCCCATGCTCCGGAGCGCACTGACAGCGTCCTTGGCCAGCTGAGTGTGCTTGGCCACCACGTGCAGCAAGGCAGCGATAAAGTCGGCACGGGGCCGCGAGGGTCCTCGCACTGTCCCGTATGATAGGAGATAATGTCCAAGGCAAGCTGGACTTGCTCGCACTGCATTCTCCCGCTCATCCGCCTTCAGCGGCTCCCCGTCCTCGTCGGTCGTAGGAACAGCCAACCCCCACGGAGAATGATTGCCGACAAGAGAGGCGTGAGAAGGGAGGCCGTGCCCAAGTCGAGTGGAATCTGCTCAGCCAACACACGCACACGGTAAAGAATGCGGAGCACCATCTCGTTGTACGACTCGATCTGGAAGGATTCGGGCACCGTCGCGTCGCTGACGGTACGAAGGAGTGCAGCGGGTAGCACAGCGGCCGTGGAGCCCAACCGGGACGAGGCGGCCTGGTTGAGAGCAGCGAGCATGTCAAAGCAAACGAAGGGAGCAAGCGTGTGAACCGTCTCGGTCTGGGCCAAGGCGAGGACCTGTTTGGCCAAACCCAGGACGTACGACTCGGTCTCCTCGCTCTCTCCCGCCATCAGGGCTTGCACAATCCGCAAGCCGCGAACAAGGGACATTCGAGCCACTTCGACCTGGCTTCGAATATCAGCCTCCTTGGCCAGCTGCTGATCGATCAACTTCTGCTCCTCGCGAGTAAACTTCTTGGCCGCCGCCTTCTTTCGGGCCAACTCAGAGCGGAGCTCCTGTTCCCACTTGTCCACCCCCTTGCCGCCCTTGGCGGGTGCACCTGATCCCTGGGAGGCCAGCACGTCGTGGTACATCTCGCCAGCGGGCGTGGCCCAAATCGCCAGATCAACGGCACTGATCAAAGCAAAGCGAGACGCATCCATCTCTTTCTCCAGCTCCGACACAATCTCAGCCAATGTCGTTTCGGGCGCGACGGAGACCATGGTGGTAAGCGCTGCGAACGCGGCGTTAGTGAGCGAAGGCTCTTGTTCCGCAGCGTGCACGGCACACCAGAGCAATTCAAAGTGGTCGTTAATCAGGTCGGCGAGGTCAATGTGAAGGCCTGCAGCCAGGCCGCGCGCCTCGTTCCGCATCCCGCTAGAATAGACATGGGCCAGGACAAAGAGTTGCTCCAAGACCTGCTGCCTCTGATCGAGCGGGATCGCGTCGACCTGCGGAAGGGAAGTAAAAATGCGAAGCAAAGGACGGAAGTGTGCCGAGGCATCCTTACTCGATTCCTCCTCCAGCAAGAGAGGAGAACCGGTTTGGGACTTGAGGGCTCCCACAGCGGCCGTGTTAAACACCGTGGCAGCCAAGCTCACTTTGGTCTTGGCCAGAGCCTTCAGCCAGTCCGAAGCATACGCCCGGGACCGATGCGATTCACTTTTGACAGCCAAGGAAAGAGCGAGGGAAAAGATGGCGATAATCTCATCCGTAGCCTCCACAGTCTGGGCAAGGACAAGCAGGGTACGAAGTTGCCAGTTCCGCTCTGCATCGGTGGATACCTTACGGATAATCTTCTCGTTCAGAAGGAACGATGGTTTAGCAGCATCGGCCCAGGAGGTGACTACCTCGTTGTCCAGCAGAGCCGTGACTCCGGGCGTGTCCCAAGAACCCAAACGGCCCTTGAGCAGAGCAACGGCAACATATCCCTCGAGCGGACCCGCAGGCGCCTTTAAACCCAAACCAGCAGCGGCCAGATTAGCTTTCCAGGCCGGAACAAGCAACTCCACAAACGCCTTCCAGGCTCCACTGGGGACGAGCGGCGCCTTGTCCCAAATCAATTCCCCAACATACTCACATGTTGCATGGCGCAACGGGGGTTTGGCACTTTGCAGGTGCTTGGCCATAGACTTGGCTGCAGCTGACGCCTCGGCAGCCAGAGTGTCTCCGTGCAGTAGGAGAGGCAGATGCGAAGAAAGTGTGGCCCACGCCATACGGCAAACGCTGTCGTTCGTCTCTTTTTCGAGCAGGAGCGTGGCCGCTTGGGCGGCAGCAGGACTGGTCGCCGCATCGGAAGGGGCCCGCGCCAAGGTTTCCAGCGCAGCTGCACGAGCCTCGGGAGAAGTAAACTTGTTGGCCTTGAGCTGAGAGGCAACGTCCTTGACATAGCCCGCCACCGAAGGTGCGTCGACCTTCCCCACAGCACCACGGCAAATGCAACGGCGCGCTCCCGCGTCGCCGCCGTCGTAGAACGAAGCGCCGAAGTCAAGGGACCTCGGAGGCCATCCAGTTGAGTGCCCAACGTTTTGGCGTCCTCCGCGGACGAAACTGTCAGAGCAGCATACACAGCGCCAGCCACAGGGCTCGCAATCTCAGGCGAACGCAGCATCATCTTATCCAACGTGGGCTTGAACCCTCCGGGGACGACCAAGTCAGAGGGCTTGACGGCCTCAGCAAAGAAATCATGCAAAGCAGAAAGCGCTTGGGGCGGGACAACGGTCTTGCTGCTGACAACGTGGCTTGTGAAAAAGCTCAGGATGCGGTCTTTGGAAGAGACAACAAAGGTGTGGCCCTTGCCGTCAGGCAGTCCTTTAGCTTTCTCCGACCCGACGCGCAAGCGAAGAGCTACATCAATCAGCACGCCCAAAAGCGGAAGAGCCGTAACCGCAGCAGCCCCCGTCTGTTGAAGCAGCGTGTCAAGGATGAGATCAAAATGCTCATGGGACTGGGGAAAACCAAGTTAGTTACCAACGAAAGGGCGAAAGGGGAAACCGAAGCGAGATACGATACATACAGCGCGGAAGGCACGGCGAATCCAAGTCAAGACGCCCGCCTTGATGCGAGGCTTGGCAGCATGGTCGCCCAACAGGGCATCCAATGCACGGGCAAGGAGCATAACCGTCTCCTTTGCCTCGTGGGTGCGGGGTTTGGCGCCATCAGGAGCAGGGATCGGGCTTGAAAAGCCAGGCACACGCGCAGGTCCCGCGCCCACCAACGTTTGGAGAACAACGGAGAGCCACGGGATCAGGGCTGAACGAGCGCGCGGGGCGGAACCCTTGGGGTGACCAAGATGGTGCAGCAGGGCCTTGAGCGCTTGGGCTGCCACTGCATCCTCGTTCTGGGCTGCACGGAAGAGCGTGTCGAGAAGGGGCGAGGCAGCCGTCAAAGCCAGCTTGAGCGAGTGCTGGTCGTCGTACCGCAAGCCGGCATCGGCGAGAAGGAGCACAAGTTGGGCGCGCTGCTTGCTGCTCTCGACGCGGGCAGAGTCGAGCGGGACGAGCTGCTGGAGCGCACGCGCACGGAGCGCAGTCTTGGGGCTGCGAACGAGCGCGGCGAGGGCGTCGAGCTCGGTGGGCCAGTCGTCGGAGCGGGAGGCGGGGAAGCGGGCGGCGGGCGAGGGAGCCGCGGTGGGGTCGGCGGCGCGGTGCGGGTTCATGTCGTCATCCTCGTCGTAAGGGTCGTGGCCATCGGCAGCGGAGGTGCTGCTGGCCCACTGCGCAATCTCCTTCTTGTTGCGCACCATCCCGGACGCGAGGCGAGGGCACAAGAGACGGGGACAGCGCAGACGAGGTGGTGTCGGATGGGATTGCTAAGCTCCTCGAAAAATTCCCCGTCTGTGCGGCCCAGGCGCTTATGTCAGCTGGCGCACATCACTGGTCAGCGTCAGCCGTCCTAGTCAGCGTTCAACTTGAACGTTCAGCCTGCCTGCTGAGGCTCACTGGCTTCGCTAGCCACTAGTCACTGCGGCCAGCGCCTATCGCCTCCAATAGCTTCATTGCGCTGGCAGCTGGCCAATCGGTTCTCGATCCGCACCTGCTGTATCTGCTACACGCTGGTCCCACTGGAGACCCCCCGGGGAAAGCATCCGACCATGGATGGCTTTTTGCACGCGTACAAGAAATGATTCGTAGCAACAGGCGCGCAAGTTACGTGTGTGCCCACACGCACCAGCCTCCTTGGCGTCCACGCACACACAACACGCTTCTCCTACTTGGTCAGGGATCCCGGAACAACCAACCATACACACTCAACTGCGACGAATGAAGAATATACACAGAAATGAAGCGCTCGAGCGGGATCGGTAGCGCATGAACAAGGGGCGGGCGGACCAATGGTCGTTCTAGTTATCGTCCGAGCCGCCGACGATACGGAGGATGTTGATGAAGAGGTTGATAATGTCGAGGTAGAGGGAGACCGTGGCCACGACCCACTCGTCGGGGGAAAGACGGTTTACAAGGGTGTACGTGTCGAACATGATGTACCCGGCAAAGACCAGGGCACCGATCACGGCAAAGACCAAGTCGGCCGTCTGACTATAGGGGAGGAAAATTTGTACAAACGACACGCCAATCAGCAGCCAGAGGAAGCCCCACAGCCAAGGGCCCAGCTGGCTAAAGTCCCAGCCCGACTTGAGGGTGAAGATGGTGAGCCCAGCAAAGATAAAGGTAGTGAGGATAACCGCCTTGAGCACCACCGTAGAACTGTAGAATGACACGAGCATGCCGATCATGGCAGCCTCAAAGACAGTGAAGAGGGCGAGGAAACCAATGTTGGCCTGGGACAACAACAGCTGGTCAGAACACGGGCAGGGCATGCATGTCAGCATGGGGAAACAACGTACGGGGTGCGAGTGGCGCTTCCAGAACACACCCGCCATAGCAACAAAGGTGCCAAGGGCGGGAACAAGCATGGTCCAAGGGTGCAGCTGGAAGTACTGGGTGGTACCCGAGTAAATGAAGATGGAGCTTGAGATGGTGGTGAACAGCAGCTGGGCAAAGAGGGCAGCATACACTTTGCGGACAAACATCGACCGGATCGCAGGGTCGGCGTCAGAGGCCACCCCGCTGAACAGAGGCTCGCCGGCCTCTTCGTCCCACGGCCCGTTGCGGACGCTGGTGGATGCATCGGCAAGCGACTCGTACGTGCCGCTGCCCTCGCCCGCACCGTGCGAGGGCTTCTTGGCAGCGGGAGGGGCAGCACGCGCCTGGTCGTAGGAAGGAGGTGCTTGGGAGTACGGCATGTGGGACGCAGAGCAAGGCGGTGGGGCGGGCGTGGTGGTGGCAGCGAGAGACGCTCCGCAGCCGCAGCGGCCCAACCGATGCGCGGGGCTCTGCCGGTCTGCTTTGCAGGCCTGGTCGCCACCCAAACACGCGCCGCTGCCCGGTGACGTCACCGGCACGTGCGCCCACCCTTCGCCCACTTTCCGCAGCCCAGTGGTGGCCAGCGAGTGGGAGTGGTTAGATCACGTGGGGCCCGGGCCTTCCACATGGTACCGCCCATCCACCCTCGTTGAGCTGGGTCTGCTCAAAAAGAAAAAAGAATGGACGAACAGGGAATTGAACCCCGGACCTCATGCATGCTAAGCAAGCGCTCTACCCCTGAGCTATCCGCCCCTTGTGAACCAACAACGGCAGTAACCTGATACAGTACACACGCACGCCATTTCTAGCGCCCGAAGAGGGCAAGGGTACCAGAGATGAATGTGGCGCCTCAATCTACTTGTGATTCTTCGTCCCCCCCCTTCCCCGTTGTGAACCTGCATTTGTTTCGGATGGGGTCTGGTCCAACACCATATAATAGGCGTTTAGCGCACAACGACCTCTATTACCTCAGCACCTGCCTGTTGTTTGGCCGCTCATTTGGACCGGACACGGGGTTCCTTCTGTCGAAAGGAAACGGGAAACGTTTGGGAACCTGGTGAAAGAGGGGGGCTATTATGGTACCTAGTGTGGGGAGCAGCGCGAACACACCAAGAAAGAACAAGCAATGGATTCATAAAGGAAGTTTAAGCGGCATCAGCACCAATGCACCAACATACTACTGTACCAAATGTATACCAAAATGTACCAATATCATGTACCAATGTACCTTGCGCCTCGACCTTCCCGAATTGGATGAGAGGCATAGCGCATGAGGAGACACAGCATGAGGGGCCAAAAAGCTACACTGCTGCCCCAATCACGGTGGCGGGAAAGGAAGGCAGAGGCCATTCGGATGGAATGGAGGATGGGGAGGGAGGCAGGGTGGGGAAAAGAGTAAAAAAGCAAACGAAGGGAGTCAGATGCACATAAAGCGGGATAGGTAGATCCAAAAAGATCTCTGTCCAATGCCCATGGGGAACCAATGTGAGGGAACTTGATGAGCGTTTAGTACATGGGCATGAGCAGGGGCACCAAAGGCCAGTAAGGGCAGTAGAGCAAGGGATAGTTCACCCTACTGCAGACACGACAGCAACCAATCATAACAGCGAAAGAGCTTCAAGCGAAATGGTAAGGTGGGGGAGACAAGTGGAAGACATGGGAAGAAAGAAAGAGATATGCAGCAAAGCACCGTGTCGGGTCAGGCGGGCCAAAAGCCCCAGACCCAACCTCAGCAACAAATGGGTTCGTACAAAAAGGTCGTCGGGATGGGCATACCAGCCAAGTCACTAGTGTGGCGTAGGAGAGAAGCAGGGTAGGTGGGACCCAAGAAGGGTACCCCAAAAAACGTAAAAAAATCTCATGAGCGCGTCAAGTTGGCCCCGCCCGCGACTGGGTCGGCTGACCAAGCCTATGTTTATTCAGTGCCATATTCGTCTCTGTCGTGGGTCCACCGCCTGGGCACAAAACGGGAACGAGGCGACGTGTCGTCGGTCGCACCTGAATCTGGCTCTGTCCGACGCCCGGTCCAATGGAAGCTGTGGACGAAGGAAAGGTGTTCCCCTGGGATGTCGAGCAGAACATAGGAGCATCTTGTGGGTAGGTTAAGGGGGGGTTGCGACGGAGCATCTCCTGCGGGCGAAGGGAACGTGAACCAAGGCGACGCCGTATCAAGCGGATCGGGCAATGATAGGGCCGGACTAGATGGGCCGGTGCTCAAGGCGCTACCACTTGGACGAGCAGATAACTTATCTCGAGAAGATAAACCAAAAATACTAATCCCATGGTCCATCTCTTCTTGGTGGAGGTATACGTCACGCAGCACACCTACGCTGGCCGTGGGACGAGGAGAGCTCTCCAATCGCACCGGCTCGATGTTGGTGGATGGGCTAGACCAGACAGAAGAACAGGATGAATTAAGTCGGACTGTGAATCGTATCCCAACCCTTGCCCGCCGGCCGCGTGCATCATTTCGGCCGAATCCGCAACAGACAGGTTGCCCATCCCGGCACTTAGGTGTGTCAGACTATCAGCACCTTGTGAATCGTCGAAGCCGGGATTGGCGGGGGACTCAAACACCGAGGGAAGCTTAGGAAAACGGAGGGCGCATCGGGTCGTCGTAGGAATAATCACGCCCGACATAAGTCATGGCTGGGGCTGACTTCTTGGTGCGCAGAAAGCGGGTGCCGGACGACGAGTACCCCCCAGGCGTCAAAAGACCGGAAGAAGTGTCCCCGTAAGTCGCATGCATGTTGGTTGGGAGTAGGCCAAGAGAAACTTGAGGGCGCAATCGATACGATGCATGGTTCGGAATCCCCGTTAGGGGACTCGTCATCCCGCGACGTGGCTCATGCGGGGAGGATGGGGTGTTGCTGTGCCTCGGCGTGGGGGCTGAGTTGGGTCACGCAGCGGGTTGTGCGAAATAATCACGTATGGCTCGGGATCCTGTATGGTGAGATGGTGCAGGCTCAAGCGCTCAGAGAGTTGGTGCACTTTGGCCCGGTCCGTTGCGCTCATGCCAGGGGGAAAGGCCAATGGTGTGAATTGTGCACAAGAGGGTGATAGAGCAGCTGCACAATTATACAACAAAAGGTGGAAGCCGAGGCAAGACGCCTCATCACAATAAGGACATCACTCGCACCGCTGGTATCGCTAGCCACTTCTCAGAACTACCACTGCTGGTCTTCCAGCAACGTCCAAGCTAGCTTCAAACTTCACGCTTCGTGCTTCATGCTCACACATTCCCTGGCAGTCCCTTTCGCCGCCCTCACCTGCCCCCGTACGATGTAACCGGGGAGCCCCAATTCCTAGCACACGCCAATCCCACCATCGCATCGGCAGACCAGGCGTATCCTTGTTGTGCAAGCCGCCTTCCGCAAAGCGTACCAAAAATGAGGTCCTAGGCCTCATTAATCATTGCGCCTCCTCTCACTTGTCTCGTACAGACGTCGCTTACACGCCCATATGCGCTCCAACATACACACGGTACGCGATTACGAGGCTACCCCACACTCTATTCCCGTCGTGTCCCCGTCATGTGCAGAGCCAAACAGACCCCGGCAGACGGTTTCCGAACACCCAGCAACGCAGGGCGGCGATGCGCCCCCACCCAAAGAACAACCAACTAGCCCAGCAGCAACAGAAGAATGGGATCAGACGATCATTTTTGATCGACCCAGGGTCGATAGTAGGCGAAACGAGGAAACGGCCGGCTGGATGGCAGGCCAAGCGACACAACGTGCACCATCTTTAAACCAGGGCAAGCAAAAATGGACTTGAGTGCCCGGAACGTGGCAAAGCAAGTAGCATCTGTTCCTGAATCGGAATCGCAGGTTCTCCTTGGCCGGTACCCCCGCTTAGGCGTCGCTCCATGATGGCGTTGATCTGGAAATACGACCGAGTTAGCTAACACACAGAGGCAAAGACAACAGGCAAAAAGAAACAGAAACAGAAACAGAAAAAGGACAAGAAAACATACCAGGTCACCGTTGGTAGACTTGAGCGCCTTGATGGCACGGTTGCGCGACGCCTTGGACTGGACCATAACCAGCTCAATGTCCGACTCGTTCAGGCCCTCAGCGTCCAGCGGCTCCTCGTCTCCTCCGCCACCTCGGGCTTCTTGGACTCGGACAGAAGCGCCTCGGCCTGGGCCGAGAAGTCACCGCCGGCACCTCGGCGGCAGCAGCCTGCTGCAGCTGGAGGAGCTGCTGCTGCTGCTGCTGCTGGGCGGCCTGGAGAGCGAGCTGCTGGTTGGGGTCCTCGACCTTGCCCTCACCAAAGATGACGTACGAGTCGGCGGTGGCCGACTTGTACACTTCCGGGTTGCTGATCACGTACAGGTGACCGCGGGCACGGCGCATGGCGATGCGCGAGATGCGGGCACGCGCTCCAAGCCGAGACCCTGGAGGGCCTTGCGGCTCTTGCGCTCCGCACGGTTGACAATCTGCTCCGAAACAACCACGTCCGAACCAGCCTGAGCCAGCTGGGCGTTCTGCAGGCCGTCGGTAACTTCCTCAATCGTGGCGGACATGGCGAGAAGAGAAGGGAGGGGGGAGGTGGTGGTGGGGCGATGCGACTGGAAGACGGCGAGGCCAGACTGCTTCCGAACCCACCGAATTGTTCTGCTAGGGTTGTCGCTCGTCCCGCACGGGGGCGCTGCTCGCAGACCTTCTGCCGGGAGGAAGATCCGCTCGGGCGGGGGGGCAGTCAGGATGCACGGCCTCATTTGGCGTGCGTGCGTGATCACCCGTGCCTCATGCCTCATGCATCCCACCACCTGCCACCTGTGCAAGGCACGGAGATCCACTGCAGTGGGGGTTGGTAGGCTGCCGGGTGGCGGTGGGGCATCTTACGTTTCAATTGGCCATACTGGGTGGGCGGCCTGCCTGCTCCTCCTGCCTTCTACCGGCCACAACATCGCCCTCGTCTGCCGCCTATTATGGCCTAAGCAGCTGCCAGAGTGCTCCAACCCACACAGAACAACAGTCGGGATGACGCCAACCGCATTGGTTACCATCGCAATGTGCATTGTCTCCCAACCAAGGGAGGCGAACGACTGTACAGTTAGTTACTTGGACTCTGGCTTGGCCGAAGCATCGGATGGCTTGTCCTTGGCGTCCTTGGACTCCTCCTTGCCCGTCTCCTCCTCCCCGCGGGCGCCTGCACATCGGCATCATCATCATCCCCACGAGCATTGTCCATGCGGTTGTCCACCAAGCCATGGAGGGCAATGACAGAACGAATCAGGGACGAGAGGTAGACGACCAACAGTTGGTCATTGTTCGCTGCCGTCAGGGCGCGTTGGAGCGGGGGCAGATCCAGGTTGGGTAGCAAGTTGAAAATATCTTGCAGGTTGTAAATGATTTGGTGGTTGACTGGCATCCGACCCGCCACGACATCTTGCAGGTAATCCCGGATCTCCACTAAGCGGCCCTGCAGGCCTCGCAGTCCCACCAACCGGTCCTCTACCCGCGTCGACAGGGTCCCCACCGACGTGGTGTCCCGCACGTCCCAAGCAGATGTTCGACCCCAATCTCCTCCGCCTCCTCGGCCTGGATCTCGGATGGGACATGCATAAAGGTAGCTTCGGTTGTCGTGCCATCATCCTTAATCTCCTCCACGGCAAAGTAGGCGTTGGTGGGCAAGCCGGCTTCCCGCTGCCGTGGGTCAATGATAACCATGACAGGGCGTTGGATGATGCGTTTCATAAGCTCATTAATCTCCAGGTCCGACGAACGCAGTCGTCGGGCCGTGTGGTACCACCCAATCATCTTCTCCTTGGCTATCGTGCGGGCCCAATTGTCAGTGCCTTCGTTGCGCGGGGACACCAGAAAGGGTACACACCATTGACCTTTTTGAACATGTCGTTCATGCCAAGGATGTAATTGTGGTCCAAAAACCAAGTTTTGGGGTCGTGGTCGTCCTCCTCAAACGGCACCGCAAACGAGTTGGCAACGTTGACTACGTGGCCATCATCTTGGCCGAGCAACACGCCAACGCAGCGCTTGCGCGCACCCGTTGCACTCCGCGCCGCATGATCAGCCACACTGAGCAGAACCAGCGGGTGGACAATGACGGTGGTGTTGGACAGGGCAACCGTCTCGGCTGTGGTGGTAGGCATGTGGACCAGTGGTTGACTGGGCGACAGCAATCACGGCCTGGCGCGCCGTTGGACATGCTTAGCTGCCGCTTTGGGCCACGCAATGCCTGCCAATTCCGCGAGTCCTTCCGCCCCCGCAGATTCACATTTCACATTTCACATTTCACATTTCACATTTCACATTTCACAGGTTACATGTCACTAGTCACTCTGATCACTCTGGTCACCTGACCGGTCACCGGTCACCTCACGGTCATCCGCCGACGTGAGAATAGTCGAGGAACATATGAAGCTCTCCGCGTCTATGCGCATGTGCGGCAAGACACACAAAGGACGATGGCGAGGAGATGTGGTTAGAGGAAGAGAATGGTGATCTGACAGACTCTGACGGGTTCCGACAGCTTCAAGGACGACCATTGTGGCCTCTGGCCTCGCCGCCCCCTCATGCAGTGTTTCCTGTTGTGGTGCAGTTCTTGTTCTTCTCGTCCCAATCGTGCCGAGGTGACGAACGAGCTGTGTGTCCTCTTCACAGAGGTTCCCGTCCGCAGGGACCATGTCGCAGGACGAACGACCGAAGGCCCTGGAAGGGGAAGACAGGCGGCGCATCGATTGCCCGCACCGCTCGTGCGCGCCTGGCCGTTGCCGTTGGCGCCGTCGTCGTTCGTCAGCTGTACGCAGCTGCAACCGACTGGCTCGACACCACCCCGGCCGACTGCCTCCAGCTTTTTGCCGACTCCGACCCGCAGCCTCTCTTGACCTCCCGCCTTCCGCTCCCGCGGCCGATGACCGGGCTGCCCTCGTCAGTGACGATGGCGACGCCAAAGAGCACGACGACCCTAGCCACAACCAGCTCGTTCGCTGGGACCTGCACGGCTCCTCAACCTGGTGGGCCCAACAGGAGGCTCAGCGCCACGCCCCCATCGTCGCTGTGGCACAGGCATTGCAACGGCAGGTAGCCATCTCCAGTGGCTTGCCCCACTTCCGCCCGCCAATCATCCGTGTGCCCGCTGGTACTTCGATGAGCGCCAATGCCGCCATTCCCACGGTGGCCAAACCGGCCCAGATCGACGGATCGTGCGCCGTCGCGGCGCCACTTGTGGAGGTAGGTTTTCTCCTCCATTCTGCTTGGCCTTTGTTGATGAACGCCAGGGGTCCAATGGCAGCGTAGGCCGTGCCGTTAAGGACGAAAGAATACACTCCCCCAATGGCACTGGCAAAGCGATGGTCATACTTGGCAACACGAAGAGAAGGCCACTGTTCAATGGAAGGGTTAGATGGGTGGAACAATACAGGAGGAGAGAGATGAAACATACCTTGACCGCAACATAAGGAAAAGCGTGGGTTGGCTTTTGAAGAGCGCCCACGTTCTGCGATGAACATGTATGCGCCCCAGTACCTACACTTTTTCCATGCCCCCGCCGTCAACCGAGACTGAATGGGCCAAATCGCATCGCCTGGTTCCGGCCACCCCTTTTCTGGTCGCCAGCACTGAAGCGGCTCGCAGTGGCACCTTGTCTCGTCCCCAACAGATCGTCCGCACCGAAGTGGGTCGTGCCACCTCACCCCTCTGCCATGCCCAAATGCGATCGACACCGGCTCGGTCGGGTCCTGTCGTGGCGTGCTCGTACCACACGGGTTATCATCCCAAGAAATGCTGGGGGCGGGCCTCCCATCGGGCACCCAAGGCTGATGGCCAGAGGTCGGGCGCTCTCTTTTCAGGCTCCGCTGCAGGGACAATGTCTCCCCTTGATGAATGACGGCTTTTGCATGTGTGGGCTGCTCGCCACCATCACAAGTACCCTGATCCTCTCCCCGTTTCTCGGACGAAGGAGGGACAACCTCCATTCTCCTCCGTTTCCGGCTGCGATCGATCTCCTTTCGGTCTGCGCTTACAGAATCAAACACGTTTTCTCGATCAGACACACTGAGCCTTGATATAGCACGTTACAATCGCCAACCGAAAGGTTTGGCCTGTGCGGTTCGACGTATCGTTGGAAATCTGGGTTGGACAAGTGGACATGTGGCCGGGTGGTCTTGTTGACGTGGGCCTTTTGGTACCATGAACGGGGGCTTGTCACTCCGCGGCAACTGGCCTGGGGCTTTCATCCGCCGTTGCCCTTGACCCAGGAATCGGCGAGGCAGATGGAGGCGGTCACGCAGGGGCCACAAAAAAGCGTCGCATGGCTTCCCATCCGCACCATTCCATCCCCAAGTCGTTCCGTGTGGCGGCGATGGTGGTGGGCAATGGCGCGAGCGTTGGGCATGACGCCACAAGCGAGCCAGTCTCCAGCCGCGCTCTTTTGTCGGCGTACCGACGACCCGCTGCGGGCTCGCATTGCACATTTCAACTCCGCGTTCCCCATGGGGATGCGTCCCATGTCCCATGTCACATCCATGTCACAGCCCTATCACAGCGCGTGTCACAGCTCATGTCACAGCTCATGTCGTTCCTGCGGGACGAGGATGAGGGTGAGGACACGGGGACTCGCACCTCCCCGTCCTACCAAGCAGCTGCACTCAAAACCGCTCCGCAAACCTGGGCCCAAGTGGAAGTCGAAGCTGAAGGCTACTTTGCGCCGCTAGCGGGGGGAGATGCCCGGCGAACGAGTTCTTTTTCCGCACGTACCCAACAGGTGCATGATCAGAAGGCCAGGGCGCAGCGGAAGCGTACCGCCATGTTCAATGCCGAGCTGACGCGATCCTCGAGCGGTTTGAACAACCTATCCAACAATTTGGAGCCAAAGAATGGGACGACAACGCCTCCTCCTCTCCGAATCTTCAGACGAGGAGTGGGACGGGGAGGTGAGTGAGGATACTCTGAGCCGATGAGTCCCCGGTGCAGGACCTGATCAACATGGCGCGCCACGCCCGTTTGGCCTGAACGACGATTTCTTCCCCCCGTCCCCGAGTCGAGGAAGAGGACGAGGCGGTCACAATCAATAGTAGACCACCAAGCCCACACCTTGAGTCCTCTTGTTCGTCGCACCCTCTCCACATTGGCGGAGGAGGAGCTGAACGAAGCTGCATCGGTAAGCAACGGCGACCCTCCGAGCTCTGCACTTCCGTGTATGGCCCTCGACGACCGGGAGGGCAGTGGAGAGCCTGAGCCATATGACGAAGAGCAAATTTCAGATGGGTGCCTCCTCCCGCACCCTGATCTCCTACGCCCCTTGGCCCCAGATTGTGCACATACGAATGGAAACAGGCCCCGTCCCTTCTGGCATGGCACCGTTCTTTCTTCCCATACACACTGCAGGAGTTTGCAGCGCAGCAAGTGTAGGCCTCGCTCCACCATCTGACCAAGAAGCAGCAAAACAAGTTTTTCAACGGCCCGGAATGAGACCGCCACCAAGAGAAACGACGATTGAAGCGGCCTGGAGAAGGACCAGCGAAGCGTGGTCGTGTGGTGCGTGGAGGCGAGTCGCTCAACGAGCCATGTGCGAGCAGCTCATATTGTCAAGGCCAAGATGCTGATGAGTTGGCAGCGGTGTTTCGTGGCCAATGCCCCATAACACGCGAGCCGGGTGCTGGATATCGAGCTGATCCCGCTGGATAACACGGGGAGGTGCTGGCCCCCTTGGCTGACCAAGGTGATGGGGGTGGATGCACACTACTTGGCCAACCTGGAGCCTGTGGCCTCCACCTCTTTGTCGTGGCCCTGATCGACGTGCCTACCTTCTTCCCACATGATAGGCCAAAACGGCATCGGAAGAGCACGAAGTCTGCGGTGTGTCAAGTACCTTGTTCGACTGTTCACTTTTTTGTGACCTCTCGGTGGCTCCGATAGTTCTCTCCTCCCACTATATCCTCCGTCTCCCCGGTTGAGACCCCCACCCCTCCCTCTCCTCCCCGCCTTTCGCCTCGTGCATCGTACGTGTGTGTACACCACCCTTCCTGGCCCGTTCCCGAATCGTATGACGGTGTGCCTTATCCAATTGGTCCACGACTCTAATTATGTAGCAGAGTAGATATAGGAAAGAGATCGAAGAACTCACCGTCAGTAGAAAAAGGTAGCTCGGCTCCATCCCCATCTCCATAGTTTGACGTGTTGTCGTCAGCGATGCATCCAAGTAAGGACACGCCGACGATTAACATATCCTTTGGGGTATATGGCCAACACGTTTTCTCTCACTTGCTTGCTTCTCAGCCATGACATTCGGCGACCTTGTATGCTATACTGTACTACACAGCTCATCACTTTTGTCTGCAGTGTAGAACGGGAAAATACACGTCGGACCATACTTTTCTCTCTCGCCACCTGCCCAAACTGTGACGGGTGGCTGGTTTCCCAGGCGGAGACCTTCCCTGCCCATCGGAGACAGTACTCACGGAGGACTGAACGCGTTTCAGATCCAAAGTCCAAGGCTCACTGGCGTGAACGTAGGAGGGTCGTGAGTGATGCTTTACGGTGCGTCGAGCAGAGCCTGTGCAGCGGTCGGCAAGTAGAGGTTGCGAAAGGTGCAGCGGTCTGCGAGCTGAGGTTGCGTGTATAGGGCTGGACGCGAAAGCAGTGTGCTCCGATGGGCGAGGGAGGGCGAGCGAGCGGTGCGAGAGGTGTTCCTTCTAGAAGTGGAGAGCCTAGAAGAAGGGTGAAGGGGAAAGAATGGTCGGCGGCTTGGGCCATCATCATTGGATCTAAGAACAGGCAGGTTTTATAGAAGAGAAAGGGGACAAAGCAAGACCAAGAGGTCTACAGAGCAAAAGGGGAAACGAGCCAAGGGAAGGAAAGAACCAACGCGAGAGGGACGAGGCGAGAGACGAGACGAGGGTCAAGGGCAAAATGGACCCGAGACGAGAAACGAGGCGAGAAACTAAGTCGAGAAACCATGTGTTTGTTTTGGATTTTAGACGAGCGCGAGCGGAGAAACCAAGATAGTTGTGGGTTTTGTTGATAGGAAGACGATCCGAGTCAAGATAGCGAAAGAGAAGAAAACGAGTCGAGATAGGCGAGATGGTGGAAGAAGCCGAGAAGCGATAGAAACGATAAGGAAGTGGAGGCGGCTGTGCAAGGTAGTTCAGACATCGCCCCGTGACATTACCCCCCCTACTAAGCTTCTTGGCTGTTCGTAGGTACTTGTCCACCCCGACGGCGTGCCGTAGGGCAAGGGGCATCTGGGTGGTCGCGATGGAAAGCAACCACGGCTGGGGCTCCATGGCTGAGCTCCGAAGTTGGGATCCATTCGTTGTGGCTGGCAGGGAAACCAGTCCAACGCACGAAGTAGAAGTAGGACCGTCCATCGCGTCGACAGTCGAGAATCTCTTCGACACGGTAGGCCTCCTGACCGTCGACAATCTCTGGCTCCGGCACGGCAGGGATGGGAGCGGGCGTCGACGCGGTCAGGTCGAAGAGGTTCCAGATAGGCCACATTCACCACGGGGTTGATGGTGTGGAGGTCGCGAGGCAAGTCCAACCGGTAGGCATTGTCATTGACCTTCTCCAAAACTTTGAAGGGCCCAAGGTAGGGGATCCAACGTAGAAGTAGAGCGTCCGGCTGCCATGCGGGTGTGTTCGACCAAAACCATGTCTCCTGGGTGCAAGTCAGGCGAAGCCGTGCGGCGCTGATTGGCGTAGTGTTGATGGCGCTTAGCAGCTTCGGCAAGACAGGCAGCAGCTTTACCAACCAATCGCCTCGGAGCGGGCATCAACGAAGTCGGGAGGCGAAAGGGAGGGAGCGGAGAGAGAGGAGCGAGGTTCGTAGCCCAGGATCAACTTGAAGGGAGTTTGTTCCTGGTGCTGGCGCTCACGGCATTGTTTGCAGCGAACTCGGCGGCGGGCAATCGAGTAGCCCGTTGGTTTTAGAACCGTCGATGTAGAACCGCAAGTACGTTTCGAGTTCTGGTTTGGCTCGTTCTGCTTTGACCAGATGTCTGAGGCCAAAGTCCTGAGCCTAGACACGAGCGAATGCCATGGAGAGCGAGGAAGTCGCGGAAGAGGAACTGGTGAAGGTAGGGCCACGGTCCGACACCAATTCTTCCGGGTAGCCACGAGAGAGAACACGTGCTTTTCAAGCTGGTCGCACAAGGTTGGGCATTATCCTGCGTACTGGCTGGGATGAAGGTGCAGTACTTGGAAAAGCGATCGACCACCACCAAAATGCATCGTACCCATCCGACCGAGGTAGGCCAACGATATGGTCCATTGCCAAGGATTGGAAGGCCGGTCGGGGTAGGCAGGGGCATAAGGTATCCTTGTTGAGCGTGACGCCGATGCTTGTTCGCTGGCACTCAAGACAACCACGACATAGTTTGCGTACATACTCGTACTGCCAATCCAGAACCAGTGCCGATGGACGAGATCAAAGGTTTTGTCCCGCCCTGGGTGGCCAGCAGTCTCCCTTGTCGTGTGCGTGTGCCAAGATCCGGCGTCGAAGGCCATCACTGTCGGCACGTAGACTTGTTCTCCGTGGTACAGCAACCCATTGGACAAGCGCCATCCTTCCGCTGTAGAGCTCTTCCTCCAGCGCGGCACAGATCTCGCGATATTGCATCATCTGGCAGCAGGCTCTCGTAGACTTGCGAGCAGCGGAGTGTCTTCGGGTGGTGTAGGCGTTTCTCAACCCCCCCCTCAGGCTAGGTGAGTGTCCAAAGCATTGCAGCCAACTTCAGTGGGGTACCGGTGGTTGATTGGCCCTCAGGTCCGATAGACAGTGGAACCAAGGGGTCGCTCTTGGCCAAGCAGTCATCCGCCACGGTCCGACGTAGTCCGGCGGCGACTCAAGCGTCTGCGATAACGTTGCTTCCACCGGGCCGTACTGAAGATGAATGTTGAAGGCCGAATTTCCTCATGCCACCGCGCTTGGCGACGAGCCAGACGTTTGGGCGCGGTAAAGGCAGTGAGGTTGGCATGGTCCTTAAACAATGACTGAGGGGACCGATACGACATGGTGCCTCCAGTAACGCAGCGCCTCCAGGACAGCGAGCAGTTCTTTTCTCCAACGGTGTAATTGCGTTCTGCACCGGTGAGGTCCTGGAGTAATAGGCAGCGGGATGCCCGCTGGTCGTCATGTTTTTTGTGCCAAACGGCCCCAAGGGCATAGTCCGAAGCGTCCTTTCGACCCGAGTCTCCAGTTCGGAGTCGAAGTGGCGCAGGACCGGGTTAGTAGTCAATGCAACCTTCAACGCTGAGAAGCTTTCCTCATGCTTCTCAAGCCATTCAAGGGTTGACTCTTCTTCAATAGGTCGTTGAGGGGGAGCCAACTGGCTGAACCCGCGCACAAATCGACGCAAGAAGTTTGCCGCTCCCATAAAGACACGAATGTCTCTAACCGATTTGGGAGTGGGCCATTCTGCAACGCCTTGGCCTTGGTAAGGTCGACATGGACTCCCTCTGCATCGACCACATAACCGAGATAGGCGCAAGAGGGTTGGTGGAACCGACATTTCTCCAGAGGCGTAAGTTTGTTCTCTCGGAGTCGAGTCAGAACCTCCGTACAAGAGCCGTGTGTTTCCTCTTCCGTTGCAGCATAGCAGAGGATGTCATCGATAAAACAAACCACTCCCGAACCAGGCCTTGCGACCAAGTCGCGGAAGATCGAGTTCATCAAAGACGTGAACGTTGCTGGCGCATTCGTCATGCCAAAGTTCATCACAAGGCTCTCGTACGTCCCCATCGTTGTCACGAAAGCAGTTTTGGGGACGTCTTCCTCCGTCACACGGACCAGATTGAACGCGCCACGCAGGTCAAGCGAAGTAAAGATTTTCGACCCTTGTAGGCTGTCCAACGCATCCGCCATGATGGCAGAGCGACCTGGTGCTTGACCGAGACCGAGTTAAGACCTTTGTAGTTAACCAGAGACGTAGGTCCCATTCTTCTTCTTGATGTAGAATACAGGCGCGCCCCACGGTGAACGAGACCGGCGGATAAATCCTCTTTCGAGGTTCTCCTTAATCCAGGCCCTGAGGGCTTCGGTCTCATCCCGGGACAAGGGGTATGCGCGTGAGAACTTGGTTTGGCGCCGTCTTGGGTCTCGATGGTATGGTCAAAACCTGGTCGGTGGGGAGGTAAACGGTTCGCTCGGTGGACGGAAAAGACATCTGGGAAGTCCTTGTACTCCTGAGGCAATTCCCGTGCAATTGTTTCTTCTTCCGTCCAAGCTGGGGCATCTTCGGGGAAGAGGGGGAAAGGTTCCTCCTCCTCGGTGCCAGTCGAATCCCCTCCGCCCCCGCGAATTGGGCAGAGTTGATGCGTAAGTGTGGTTCGGTTACCACTTCGAGGCTTAGGGGTGATGCGGCCAATCTCTGCATCGGGGTCCTCCCTCAAAGCTCTCATCGCGTTCGCCATTGAACAGAGCGAGATCGTTGGCGAGCGACGAGGTTGATCCGGTGCTTTCGTCGTGGCCTGCTTGCCGGGGTCTGGACCGACAAGCTTAGCAGCCTTGTGGCACACGAAAGAAAGCGAGCGTGTAACCCAGTTAACGAGTGGGTTGTGAGTCCTGAGGAAATCATAGCCAAGAATCAGGGCTGTGAAGGTAGAGGACAAGCGAAAAGGAGTGTGAGCAAACGTGGTCGCCAACGGTCAACTCTACAGTTTGTGAACTGGGTGATGTCCCCACCCGCAAGTGAAGTGCCATCGGCTAGACGTACCCTCTGAGGTTCTTTGAGGTTTTGGAAACGGAGTCCAAACCGGGCAGCAAACGTCGGTGAGATGAACGACGCAGAGGCCCCTGAGTCGACCAAGGCGGTACCGGTTGCCTTGGTGTTGTCCTGCCGAAGCTGAACTCTAGTCCGGATGAGAGGTTCTCCTCCGGCCGAGTGCTCCGACCTGGACAGCCGAGGGTGTGGAAGCCCCCTTAGTTTTGGTGCGCAGAGAGGTACTCCTCTTCTGAGACGAGGGAGTTAGGGCATTCCGGTGCACGGTGCCCTTTCGTCTTGCACGAAAGCAGCGCCCTTCCTGGTGCAGCTGTCGTTGGAAAGGGGAAAGGCGAGAGAGGTAACGCTTTTCGCGTTGTTGCGGTTGCTGCTGCTGCTGTTGTTCTTGCTGTTGCGACCCACTTGGATTGCGTCGAGCTCCATCGGTTCGTATCCGTCCGACCCTGAGGCGGCGGTACTCGACGTGTTGGTGGACGCAGTGTAGCGTTCGTTTGTCGTTGTTGGACGCCCCGGGGTCCGCCGAGGGCCCGATCGAAAGGGCTGATTGGATTTGCTGGTTTGACCCTGGCCGCGTGCCGTGCGGGCCAACTTCAGCTCATTTTCCATATCCAACGCTTTGTCCATCCAGTTAGAGAGGCGGTTCGGCTGAGCATGCATCACCGGAATCAATAGTTTCTTCCAATCGGCAGGTAGACCCGATCGGTAGAAACGATGAGTGTGAAGTTTGTCTCGCCGCGTTCTCCACTGAATTCTTCTGAACCCAAGGCTGATTTGAGCGAACGGAATGTGGCGTTGTAGTGTACCACACCTTGTGTTCCAACCTTTAGGCGTTCAAGCTTTTCGTAAGCGCGATAAGCTTCTTGCGGATTGCCAAACTGGCGAAGCATTGCTGCGCGGAAGTTCCCCCATGTTGCGAACTCTTGTTTGAGATTAGCGCTGGGCGTGGAGGCAAAGATGTCGTGTATATCCCCTGAGACCCACTTCTCAGCATCACCGGTGAAATGGAACACAGCCTCGTGGATCACTTCCCGATCGTTGGTAATACCGTTCCGATCACACAGCACTTTGCACCTGTAAAGCCACAATTCGATTTGCGCATTCGTCGAGGTTTGCCGTGAAGGTCGGTAGATCGGTGTAGCGAATTTGACGACCCGGACGACGACCCTGGAGATCAGCTTCGACGTCCATTGACTGAGCCGCGTGAAAGGTTTCCCACGAGGGTGCCTGGGGGTTTCCACCGGGGTTCTGTTGAGGGTTCATGGGAGAGGGAGAGCGGGAGAGTGCACAATCGGCTTGAGGTGGTCACACCGTCCTGAGAACGTGCAGTGAAGAGATCTGGGAGAATTCTGGTTCGTCTTGGTTAGCTCGACCATTTTCGAAAGTTGGGGTCGAGGTCCGGTCTGGCCTGGGGAAGCCGCCGACCATAATGTGACGGGGTGGCTGGTTTCCCAGGCGGAGACCTTCCCTGCCCATCGGAGACAGTACTCACGGAGGACTGAACGCGTTTCAGATCCAAAGTCCAAGGCTCACTGGCGTGAACGTAGGAGGGTCGTGAGTGATGCTTTACGGTGCGTCGAGCAGAGCCTGTGCAGCGGTCGGCAAGTAGAGGTTGCGAAAGGTGCAGCGGTCTGCGAGCTGAGGTTGCGTGTATAGGGGCTGGACGCGAAAGCAGTGTGCTCCGATGGGCGAGGGAGGGCGAGCGAGCGGTGCGAGAGGTGTTCCTTCTAGAAGTGGAGAGCCTAGAAGAAGGGTGAAGGGGAAAGAATGGTCGGCGGCTTGGGCCATCATCATTGGATCTAAGAACAGGCAGGTTTTATAGAAGAGAAAGGGGACAAAGCAAGACCAAGAGGTCTACAGAGCAAAAGGGGAAACGAGCCAAGGGAAGGAAAGAGGACCAAGCGCGAGAGGGACGAGGCGAGAGACGAGACGAGGGTCAAGGGCAAAATGGACCCGAGACGAGAAACGAGCGAGAAACTAAGTCGAGAAACCATGTGTTTGTTTTGGATTTTAGACGAGCGCGAGCGGAGAAACCAAGATAGTTGTGGGTTTTGTTGATAGGAAGACGATCCGAGTCAAGATAGCGAAAGAGAAGAGAAACGAGTCGAGATAGGCGAGATGGTGGAAGAAGCCGAGAAGCGATAGAAACGATAAGGAAGTGGAGGCGGCTGTGCAGGTAGTTCAGACATCGCCCCGTGACAAAACGATCGTGCGGAAGCCCTACTGAGATGCACTGTTGCCAGCCCCCTATAGCAGCTCTTCATCTTCTTCTACGCCTCGTTATTCTTCTCCTTCTCCTTCTACTGACCCAGTGAGGCCAAGTGGCCCCTGCTTGTCCCGCCCCGCCTCCCACCACCCATCCTACCACCGTGCTGCAATGGATGGGCAGACTGTGGCGGTGGCGCGTCCGGTTCGCGACGCGCGCGACGCATTGCGGGCCGCGGTGGCCTGGAAGAGCGACTTTTTGTGCAGGACAGCCTTTAATCAGCATGGGGGTGAGGGAGTCCATGGGCATAGCCTGAGGCAGCAAGTGGATGAAGCTCAGCGGCATGGCTCATCTGGTGCTGCTGTCAGCACGACAAGCCAAGTGTGGAGGAACATGGAGATCACACGCGCGGCATGACATCACCGCACCCGGCGTGGCTTGGAGCGCTCCAGCGTGGCGCTTACTTGTGTTGCCTGCCACAGACGCTTGCTAGCTGGGGCTATCCACTGCGCCCGCCCCCCATCCACTTGTTACCCTGTCCTCCCCCACCCCCAATGCCTTGCCCCCAGTTATGGCGACAGCCTCGCGCTCAAGAGAGTTGTACGCCAGTTGTGATATGAACTGTTGATTCCTTCCCCCCACTTTCTCAAGTCTCTCTCTATATCGACAGGAAACATACATGGCTAGTCCAACATATTTGCTTGGTGCTGAGCCTCGCTCGACCACCAACATGAACAGGACCGATTAACTCAAAACGACTAGAGCCGAACCAAACAGGACAGGGCAGCTTAACAGCTCCTTGACCTTCTTTTGGATCGAGTCCGAGTCGAGACCCTGGTGAGGGATCTGCTCCCAAAGACCACCCGACCCCTCAACGGTGGTGCCCAGGTGGGCAAACTTGCCCGGGCGAATGTTGCGCTCCAAGAGCCAAGAGCCGACGCGCGAGCCGAGGCCATTAGCCTTGTTGAACGACTCAACCACCAGGGTGAACTTGCCGGCACCCCATACCTTGATCGCCTCCTCCTCGTCCACCACGTTGAGCGTCGCCTTGTTGATCACACCCACCTTGATCCCCTCGGCCTTGAGCTTGTCAACGGCATCGACGACACGGTACAGCATCTCACCAAACGTGACGATCCAGCCTTCGACCTCACCGGGGGCACACGGATAATGTCATCCTTACCTGGAACAAAGGTGTAGCCCTCGCCATAGAAGCGCTCCGAGTCCGAACCCTCCTTCAGCACCCAAGGCACCTTCGACCGGGTCGAAAACACGAACCGAAGGCCAGGCGCGTACAGCACCTTCTCAATCACCGCCGTCATCTGGGTCGGGTCGGCAGGGAAGTAGAGGTTGGTGGGCACACCCGCATCCGACAGACCATTGTCGGCAAAGAAGTTGTTGATACCAAAGTGGCACGTGTTGTCCGCCATCTCATCAACACCGGCGTGAGAGAAGTGAGAAAGGACGTTGGACTTGTTGAGGCGCGCCATGGTAAGCTCCGAGATGACCATCTCAAGGAAAGCCGAGAAGGTGGAGAAATACCGGTGCGGTATTCGCCTTCGGGACAAACGAGCCAAAGCCAGCGGCAGCGCTGAAGTTGCCGCGCTCGCAAATGCCCGAGGACCAGAAGACCTCGGGTGCTTCTGGTGAATGACCTTGAGACCAGTCGAGCCCTCCAGGTCCGAGTCAATGCAGAGCACCTTCTTGGCGTTCTCCTCCTTCGACGTCTTGTCCAACACAGCAGCAACAGCGTCACCAAAGACACACGGTTCGCACCCCGCTCCTTGGTCGAGCCAATGTACGTGTACGGGTCCTTGCGGGGCTTGATGCTCTCGAGGATGGCGACGGCATCCTTGTTGCCAGCGTCGGTGAGGAACTCAATCGCCTTGGGAAGGGGAATCACATCGTGGCCGTGGGGGTTGCCCTCGATGCCCTTGATACCGGGCGCCATGGGACGCTTGGTGATCACAGCAACAGGGCCCTTGGTGTTGACTGCCTCGATGATGGCGCCAAAGAGACTGTCGAGGTCTTCACCCTCGGCGCGGACGATCTTGAGGCCGTGGCCCTCAAGGGTCTTCCCAACGTCGTAGCCCTTGAAGTAGTCCGAGGGGTGGCCAGCAATGGTAACGTTGTTGTCGTCAATGAAGAGTTTGACGTTGAGGTCCTTGGCAACCGCAAGGCGAGCAGCCTCAGCATCGTCACCCTCTTGCTCCGACCCGTCAGAGCCAAGCATGATGGTGATCTTGTCAGCATGGCAGCAGCCACACCGTTGACCATCGGCCACATGTGGCCCAGGCGGCCGAGGAGAACTTGACGCCCGGGGTCAAACCAAGCTCGGGATGGCCGGGGAGCTTGCTGTCAGCCTCGCGGTAGTACAGGAGGTGGTCCGCAGGAACGCGCCGTCGAGAGCGGCCAAAAGGTACTGCGTCGCGACACGGTGGCCAGCCTCGTCAAAGAAGGTCTGGTAGAACTTGTCGCCGTCAGGACCGGCAAAGAGCGAGAGGAGCAGACAACCTCGGGGACAGTGTCGTAAGGCCCACCGGTGTGGCCCGAGACTGTGTCGGGGGAGGGGTCAGAAACGAGCTGGAGGGAAAGTAGGCAGAAGGGATACGTACCGCCACGGGCAGCGCCAGAGGCAGTGAAGAAGATGGCCTCGCGGAGGAGCTTGATGTTGGCGGACAGCTGCGCCTTCTGCTCGGCAGTAAGCTGCTTGTCGGCAAGCGACAGGGGCACAGGCTTGTACTGGTCCAGCGGGACGGGGAACTTGGTAATGTCAAAGGCCTGGAGGGGCATTGTGAGGGGAGTGGAAGGGGGCGAGGTGGTGGGGCAGAGCAGAGCCGAGAAGGGACGAACACAGCTGAGCTGAGCGAACGGCGGCGCAACTGCGGCAGGGGCTGCTGCTATTGGCGCCGGCGGTTTAAGTTGAACATCGCCGTAGAAGCCGCCGCCATGTCCGCCACACTGCCCCTGTGCCCGCGTCGTTCCGCTGCAAGCGGGCACTGAGCGTCACACTCCCCGCCCAGCGTCAGTTCGCCGCCAGGCACGGGGGGAGTGTGCGCACAGGCCATAGCCCAACACAAGAAGATCCGCCGACAGCGTGCTCAGCCAGCCGCTTCAAATCATTGGGCTTCACTTCAAGCTTCAAGCTTCAACCAACACACGCACAGTCTGGCCCAGCCGCTGCGAGGGCCGTCCCCGACAGCGCGGCTGACGTGCTGACGATTGACGATTTGCTGGCGATCCACCTTAGGTACTCAGACTCACTCAGCGTCCAACAAGTTGAACAACGTTGTTGATTGAGGGTGGAGGCCAACAAAGCCTTGGCCAGCCCTGGCTAACCCTGGCCAACCTGAAAGCACTGAGGTACTGGGGCGTAAGGCCAGGTTGCCTCTGTGTACTGAGTTTATTGGTGAGTTACTGAGCATCAAATGATTATTGAGTACCGAGTCTCGGCGCTCAGGAGGCGCTGAGGCCGCGTGTCTGTAACCTGCTACTTGTCGACGAAATCGACGCGTCAGCGCGTCCGCTTCAAGCTTCAAGCTTCACGCGTCACGCGTCACGCCTTGGCCCTTATTGCCGAGGAAGGCCCAAATCAACAAACCCGCAGCATCATATCCTGTTGCGCCGTCGCGCGTCGCGCGTCACGTACGCCTCTGTGCCAAACTCGTGTGCCCCATGCTCGCCGTCGAACGGCTAGCGATAACCCAACCCGGTCTTGCAAGTCGATAGAGCCAACATCCAGGCCCCCGCGCATCACACCGATGCATGTATCATTTTGTGCCACTCAGATCATTAACATTGGTCATTTGGGACGATGACGGATCCTGCTCGGACGGTGTTTCCGGTCCGGCCAATGCATTATCCCCGAGCTATAGGACCGGTCGGTGGTGTGCGGGCTTACAAATCCCCAGGATCAATGCTACATGTCACATGTCATTTAGCCTCGGCCCACGCTTGCACCACGAGGTGAGGCACTGAGTACTCAGACTGAATACTGACGAGGCACTGGTGAGGCCGGCGAGGCCGGTGACGACCTGATCGGGGTGGCCGGTGAAGCTTGAAGCTTGAAGCTTGAAGTTTAAAGCCTGAGGTCAGGGGGAGGAGGGCCAGGGAGGGCCTTGTTTCTTCACCCTCCGGGCCGGAGTTTTCAGGGCTTAAGCCTGGGAGATGCTGAAAGAAGCGGGCGGTGTTCAATTAGTTAATTAGCCCTGTTGACCGGCCTGAGGCCCTGAGGCCTGACCTGACCGGGCTGGGCGCTGAAGCGCTGACCGGTCACGGTGACCTCCAACCGGCCATGATGGCATGATAGGGCAAGACAGAGAGGATATGATTGATGGTGCCTGGTACATGATGCACATGATGGCGCTCCTACTGTTGCGCTATGACCAACTAGCCGCAATCAGATGGCCCCTCTACTGACTGAAAGAGCTAGGGAGAGCATGGAGAGCGAAGCGGTGTTGGCCGTGAAGAGAAGACATGAGTGCATGAGGGGACGCGAACACAGGAGCGCAAAGGAAGGCGCATGCGGCGCACCATTTTGGCAGCGTCTAAAGGAGGCTGGATATCCCAGCACAGTGAGATGCCACACCTTTTGTCTTGGAGCTCGTTCTTTTTGGTCCTACCGTTGCATTCATCTCATTCACGGAGCTTAAAACGCGTTTAACGTTGTGGGGCAAAGAAACGCTCTGTTGCGTCTAAACCAGCCTGTGTCCGCCTGCCGTCCATCAGGTGTGTGCTGCTTTTGTTAGAGGCACGCCTTCGATTAGGAAGCCAGGAGAGTCGCCAGCACGTCAGGACCCTCTCTGGCACCCGCCATTCGCTTCTAAACTAGATGCAGCGCGCGTGCATATGATTGAGCGCACGGTAGACATCCGAGCAGTGAGCGGTGAATGACGGTGAGCGCGCTGAGCTATCTCCAACAAGGCCCATCTGATCCGTTAATTCTTTCGACATAGTATCCTCGCTTCGGCTTAACCAAGGGGAAGCAAGGCTCTGGATAAGCCCCTGTGGTACTTGGCGTTCTTGCCGTATTCCGTTCTCTCCCTCCGGCGTACCAAACGTGTATATTTGCCGTTTTCTCTCACGTTCCACTTTCCGGTACGCAGCCATAGCCTCCTTCGTGTTCGAGTCCCACATAGAGTGTGGTCCGCCCCCATTCCTGATCATCGCAATGCGCCAGACCCCATCACTCGGTATTGGTGTGCATTCTCCTCGCCGTCCTCGCACACCTCTCGCCTCCTCATCCTCATCCTCTCACCTTTTGAAACAGGCGGGCAGGCGCAGCAGAGGCTTGACATTGTGGAGTTGGTGGGGCCAACTGGGACGGCCTGGGACGGTCCTTCTCAAGTTGGCCACGTTGCGGTGTGGATAAACGTAGCTACCTCAGCCAGGCGGTGGGAATGGGAGACAAGAGTGGGCTTGGGTGGCTGCGTAGGCACTATGTGCATCTCCTTGAAGCGTGAACATCGATCAGGGCGGGCGTGCTAGGGTTGGGTCGGCTGTTCTGTGTACGCAGGGTGTGGGCACGGGGGCGCAAGGTGGGGCATGCGCGCGGAGTTCCGCAGCCGAGGGGGCTGCGGGCACACCAGCAGTGTGCGCGTGGGCTGGCGTGGCGCTCTGTTAGGTAAGGGATGGCGTCTCCCCGAGCGCGAGCGACCATATCAGGACTGCGGGGCTTGCCGGTTGCCTCGCTCTGCTCCTGCCCTCCTATTTCTCCTCCAACCACCCCCCCACCACCACCACCTGCCCTCCACCCCCTCCACCATGGCCTCGCCCCCCACCTCCCAGTTCGCCAACCTCTCTTTCGGCCCGGGCGCGCCCTCGACACCGCCTGCGCCCAGCTCCGCCTACTTTTCCGGCCCGCCTCCCCCGCCTGTGCCCGGCGGCTCGCCCTCGCTTTCTTTGTCGTCCCCCCCCCGGCCTCCCTGGGGTCTGCCTCCGCCCCCGCCCCCGCTGTCGCACCCCTGGCCAACGAGATGCTGGCCAACCCCTTTCCCGAGGAGGAAGATCAAGAGGCCATGGCGCCAGTGCCCACGGTTGAAAAAGAAGCAACTCACGACCAACTGACTGCACCCCTCCCTGATCTTCCCGCTAGACCAAGAGCGCGAGAAGGCGCTAGCACTGGGCGAGCCAGCTCGGATTCTTAACTGGATCCGCGATGTGATTCGTTACCTCGAGCGCGACCCGGATGGCAGCCGTCGCGCAAATCCGCAGATGGATGTGCTGATTCAGGAGGCTGTATGGGTACGTGATACCTTGTCTTTTCTGATTTCCCATGCCCTTCTGAGATGAAAGGTAGAAAAGTGCTACGAGTACTCATCCTTTTTGCTTGCTGTCGACAGGTAACTCGCCTGGCAGAAAACCAAAACATTCCGCCTACCGTGCAAGCAGAGGCCCTGCTGGTGCGGGGCGACCTGCGTGGCTCGGGTGGCATGTTCCCCCACCAGTTCCGCAAGAGTCTGCGGGGGGCATTTGCGGACTATGACCGTGCCCGGCGCGGATGCCCAACGGCCTGGATGCGGATCGGGAGGGAGTACGAGTCGATTAAGGATATTGCTCAGGCGCGCAGGGCGTACCAACATGGCGTGACCTTAGGCGATTTGGGTGCCAGTATCGCATTGCCATGGCCTGTCTAATGGGCCAGCTGGAGTTGGCTCCGGATCACGCTGAGGCACTCTCCCTCCTCCGTCAGGCGGCCGACCAGGTAACCCTGGATACCCCCCAACCGGCTTTCATCTACGGCATGGTCCTGATGCAAGAGTTTGAGGCATTGACCATCGATCCTCAGCTGCTTCACGCTTCGGTATCCCGAGGTGGGAGCGGTCGTCGATCGAGGCGGAGGCTGAATATTACATTGCAAAGGCAGCCTATTTGCACTTTTATCAAGCTCAACTCAAAATGGGCTGGGCGTACGAGAATGCTCAACTCGACCTTCCGTTTGACCCACTTTTGTCGGTGCAGTGGTACAGCCTGGCATCCCAAGGTGGGCAGGTGGAGGCGGACATGGCACTGAGCAAGTGGTTCCTCTGCGGCGCAGAAAATTGTTTCGAGGTGAACGAATCGTTGGCCTTCCAGTTTGCCGAAAGGGCGGCCAGCAGCAACCTGCCCACTGCGCTCTTTGCCATGGGGTACTACCGCGAGGCTGTCGGGTGCGACAAGACCTCGAAGCAGCCAAGGTGTGGTACAACAAAGCGTCGCAGGCGGGGAACCAAGATGCCAAGGACCGTCTCGCCGCCCTAGTGGAGACCCAAGCTACTGCTGATGGCTTCTCGAGGCAGCAGCACCAGCAGAACCTAAACAAGACCATCCAGCGCTCCCGTACGCTCGCTGCCCAGCGAACCATTGCCCGGCAAAAGCAAAACTCGGGTGCGGTCCCCACCGCCCAGGCCAATACCCATGTTCCAGCGACACCGGCACTGCCTCACTCGCCCCCTACAGTCCAGGGAAGGAACGCGGCGAACGTCCCCCCGATGCCTTCTGCTGCCCCGCGGAAAAGCTCACAGGGTCGCATCGCGTCTAACCCGGGAAGCCAGATGCAGCAGGAACCGTTGCGGCGGAAACAGACGTTGTCGATGGCCCAAGCTGCAGCCGGAGCGGGCGCTACAGTCGCGGTGGTCGGACTGGAAGGGTGGCCGATCGTGCTTCTCCGGCAGCTTATGGGTCGGTGCAGAACGATTCCCCACGTTCAGCTGCGACGGGGCCCAAGTACAGCACATTTTCTGACATGGGCTTCCACCCCAAGAAGAACGATGACCGTGACTGCGTTGTGATGTGAGGACAGTCATTCCTTTTCCCCTAGCCTACCACCCTGCGCCGCAATCGCCCAATCTTCTTTTTTCCAAAATGGACAACAGTCACCCCCCCTTCCTTCTCATTTCCCTTGGAGAGTTCGGATCCGACAGCATACCCCACTCTACTATCACTCTATGATACTCTTCCCTTGACGGTGACTGATTTACCCCTTTTTCCGCGCTGAGCCTCAGCGCTCAGGCTGAGCGCTGTGACCGATGCAAAAGCCTCCTGATATAGTGCTGATACACCTCCTATAGCGTTGGCCGGCTTTCCCCTTTATAGAATCTCTCTCTCTCGCTGTCTCAGATCTCAGGCCTCATCGATCTCATCGGACGGTGAATTTGATACCCTTCTGTCCGAGTGAAACGTTAAAGGGGCTTACGACAGTGCTCAGTACGACGGCAGTTACGATAACGCCTCCTAGAAAGGGTGGACGGCAGGTGATATATTGATGTGACGTGTGACGTGTGGAGGAGAGACGATCGCTTATCCCTAGCGACGCCGTAAAGCCGCATCACCATGGAGGGGCCACTCAGCGCCACGTTCTGTCCGGCGGGTGCAGCCCTCCCTTTCCTTCTCCCTTTCTCCCTGTGCTCGAGTTGCTTGTCTCACATATGGCTGTCACCACGCTCTTCGCTCAACTCTTTTCGTAACCTCATCGTTCCCGCTCCTCATTGCGACCGCCTGATTACCTCGATTAGCCCTCTATATAGCTTGAAGACTGTGAGCGTCGAATAAAGTCCTCTACACCCGCGACGCACCAATACTGTGGTAGTTGGGTTTTGGGCGGAGGCATAATTATGCAGGAGCTCTGACAGCGTTCCTGCAGCTCGCTCTGTCCTTCTACTTGAACGGCATGTCCTGCGTTCTTTTGCCCATGGGAACGTCGATCGGTGTGCTGTTATACGTCCATCGGCGACTTCGTCGGACGTTCACTATCTCTCTCTCTCTCTCTCTCTCTCTCTCTCTCTCTCTCTCTCTCTCTCTCTCTCTCTCTCTCTCTCTCTCTCTCTCTCTCTCTCTCTCTCTCTCTCTCTCTCTCTCTCTCTCCGGCCACAAGGCCACTCACCGAAATGTCTTGCGTGGGCCAGTAGAACCTGCAACAAGGCACCGCTGAGCCTTCAAGTTTCACTAGCTTCGAAGCTGATCATCAGCTCCAACCGTACCTGTGGGTCGCGCCGTCTCTCAGATCTCCCGTGTCTATGAGGCCTGAGGATACAACAATATCTGTACCTAGTATTATAGTACTTGTCACGGTCCTCTTAGCTAATCAGGGGAATCTTCGCACCACTCTTCCCGCCGATCCTGTTCTCCCTTCTCCCACCAGTGCATCTTTGGCTTCTCTTGGTACTTGGTCTCACTCGTATTCGCCCGACTCTTACAGTACCCACCCCATTAATTCCGCCACGGCTTTTGTGACCTTTGCATCTGTTTCCTTCTTCTCCCTCCCATATTCCTCAGTTGTGGGTGCAGGAGACCTGTATAAGAAAGACCCGGAAGCCCATGATTGATAAGATGCGATCACAGTAAATCCCCCGTTCGCAAGAAAAACATATATATAGGGAAAATGGAGCGTGCCAGGCATTTATATATTACCACGTACACCGCAGTAATGTTCCTTAGCCTAATGATAACAGACACGTCACATGTGTTGCTCGTACTTCTAGTAGAATGACTTTGTTGATGGGAAGGTAGGATCATTATAAGGGTCTCGGGGGGGGGGGGGGGGGGGAATGGAGCCGCCAACAGAGCCGGCAGGCGTGGATGTCTGGGTGCCACTAGAGCCGGCACGCGCGGTGTGGACGCGCGCTCCACACTCCCCCGTACGCGAGAGAGCGCATCGGGTGTTGCAACCCGCCCTTCCGGCCGGCTGCGTTCGCAGGGGTGGGAAATTTTGACGGCCGGGATCGGGTGGTACGGCAGGCCACTACCGCCGGCTTGCTCACTCGCACCCAACGTGTGCGGGGAAGCGCACACGGGTTCTGAGTCGGTGCCGGGATTGCTGGGTGTGTTCAGAGGTATGTTACGCCTGCAGTACGTTTGCCGTAGGCGCAGCACAGCAGCGGGCGGACCCCTGCGAACCTTTCGCTGCGCATCCGCACTCGGCCGCCCTGATGCCGGGTAGGGTCCAGTCAAGCCACCGTATTTCGAGAGCATTGCCAATTGATCTGACGCGACCTGCCGCCGGCTTGCCGCACCACTATGTGATGTAGATGTGCCCCCAGGCACCGTCCCTGTCCCGTGGAGCAACGCGCAAGTAACGAGTGCCATCCTGTAGCGTGCGTGCAACGCCCCCCTTTCGATATCTCCGCGGGTCCTGCAGACTCCCTTCCAGGTCTGCAACTGTATGGACAAAAAGCCCCGAAGAGGGATCATCGATCATCCGTGCGTCAGTAGTGCCGGTGGGGCTTTGGTGCTGTCCTGCACTTTTCCCCGCAATAAACCTTCATCTCATCATGCATTTTTGCATTAGACCGGGTATACCATTGGCGCGACTGAGATGCCCTGGCCGTGTGGTGCATCGCTGACGATGCCGGAGCGTAGATGTGGCAATGCTACTTCCAGGTGGGATGGATGAGATCGATGAGTATATCTATATGGTCGCTCTGTAACGAGCCTTCTGCTCATCAGGCGGTGAGTAATGAAAAGTTAAGGTGAGATCACTAGTCCGGTGGGCGGTTCCACCAGCCGCCCTCTGCGGGATACACGCATATATATATCTCTTTCTGCCCGATAAAGGCCTCGTCCACCCTTCCAATTTTGCTATCTTCGCCTCTTCCACCTCCAACACTCACTACTCTGTCCATGACCTCCGCACACACAGTGGCGGATCCCAATTCCCTGGACGGAAAGTCTTCCGTTTTGCATCCGCCTGGCCAACAACTGCGAGTAAGTGGGCATTGTCTCCAGATTGGGGTAGTGTGCGAGAACCTAACACTCCATGTCCAGCAGTACGATGGTGGAGGATCTTAATGTCGGGGTTGGGCGCGGGCAGTGAGCAGCGCTAGTTCTGACAAGACATGGTCTCCCATGCATCGTCCAGCAAACAATTGGACAATGGCAACAAACAGGGCTTACGCTCACCAAAAAGTCCCATGCTAAGAAACGAAGCCAGGACACATCAAGCGGCCTCCCAACGCATTATGCTTTTCCGTTCCTGGT